>CM031242.1:38768014-39193479 GCA_018340775.1 Taxus wallichiana var. yunnanensis
AAATAACAAGTCCATACAACTACGAAAAGAATCTCCTCTCACAAATTCTCGCTTTCAAATATATTTCGCTTCAAAATTAACCCTTCACACCTCCTCCACTCTTCACTCCTCCACCCAATCCCTTTTAGCATTCACATTACACTGTTTGTGTGTGATTGCTAGTATATAATGTAAAAATAATATCAAAATACGTCACATTATGCAATTTGGATTATGTTGCTTCAAAATATTTTAGATAATGAATTTATGAGAAATTGAGGCAACAGACTATGGTCGCTTTGCTTCTTTACCAAGCACATTGTTTTCACTAATCCATGCACAAATGATTGCATTTATAAGTAACATTTCCTTCTCACATTATTATTGACCATTACACCTTCAAGTGCAATTGCTAATAAGATTCATATGTATACATGGTTATTCAATAGTTTCCATGAAAGGGCATTGAAAGAAGCAACAATCCTATCATATACATGTGCATATATATGCATTTTGGGTGATTTTCGTTGGTTATATTAGCCCATTTGATTTTACTTGTGGGTGATTGGCTTATGGGGAAAATACTTTTAGGAAGGGTTTGTATTATTGAATGCAGTGGGTTTTCCTTCATGGCTAGTTCAAATGTTTTATAACATTCTTCTAATTGTAGTTATATGTATACCATAATAATTTTTATCGTCCATACGAGATATTTTTTTGGTATCCAAAGCTATTGAATAATCATGGTGTACATGCATTAACACTTGATTCATTATCAATCACAACTTTGTGTTACATTATAGACTCATGTGTACCACCCATTCACACTAAGTAGACTCAAAACAACAACAAAATTTAAACCCTAAATGGCCCTATGGAATGAATGGCCTAGTGGCCCTATAATGAGAGATATTTACATGTCTCACTCATTGGCATGGATCCTAAGAGAGATATTTTCACATCTCGCGCTTAGTGGAAAAGATCCCAAGGTGTAAGTAGATCAATAACCACAAGTCCACTAATGAGATCCACATCAACTCTACCCACTAACGAGATCCACATAAACTCTTAAGATGATAATTTTCTTTAAGGTACATGGGTATGCCTATCTTAAGGGGACAAGACCTCTTAAGGGTTCATGCATATTTAAATGGGACATAATAATTTAAGGAGATTCTACCCCATGAAACCAATGAAATCCAACTAGAATAAATTGGTGCTATATTAGCCCCAATTTCATGGCTACGATGCACTATTCAAGCCAATAAAGCCCCACAAAATTGAATGCAACAAATTAGCATATCATTACAAGTTTTTGCATATACTACCATCCAGCTTTTAAACACATATTGCTACTCTATTTGGTAAGTTGCATGAATGTTGCATACTTTTGGCATAATCCTTTATTTAGGAAGTTTACTACTTTGCGTGAAATCCAAGAATCTTGATTCTTTACCATAGTGCCTACAATGCACTTTTTAACCATGTTTTGGGTTGATATCAGTATCCATTTTAAGAGTCAAGACTTTAATTGTACTTGTGATGCCCTGATAGTAAACACTCAAATTAAAACAAGTCAAGCGGTAAAAATAACAGATTTTTTTTTAAAGGATCGATGGGAACTAAGATCAAGTTGGCGTTATTTAAGCTTATTCCACTACATCACCGCATGGAACCATTGGGCTTGTGCAATTACGATTCATTCATGTTGCACCGTTAGGCAAAAAGGTTGTTGGTTAAATTGACGAAGCCAATAACACATTTAACGATTATCATTTAAACATGTGAGGCAATTTAAATTTGTACAAGGATTATTGTGTGGCATCCGTTTAAGGTTAGCCAATTCAAACATGAGAGTAAGTTTGGTAGAATCACTTATTAATCATCATGGCTCCATTATGTGTGCCCCACTAGTTATATCATGACACCATTCACAAGTTATTAATATAGTGACCCCCATTAGTAACGTATAACATCTAGTTAGTTTTCATATATCACCTTCACGTAGAATCGTAAGATTCACCTTAATTAAGTTTAAGAATTCCAACCCGCCTATTAAGAAATGTCAACTTGAAGTTTTCTCATTTTCTCTTCCCATTTGTTTTCGTGTCCAAGGTTACCCAACAATGGAGGTGATTCAAATTATTTACCACATGATAAGGGTGTGTGTGTGTGTGTGAACCTAACAAGTAACTTTATACACACACACTCAAACCCCCACACGCACACGCAGACGCATGTGTGCGCACGCGCACACACACACACACACACACACAAAGTAGAAGGAAAACTCCCAATGGTTGTAATGGGGGCTAGATGGCCTTTGGAAAGGGAAACGACTAGGCCTCATGGCCGGAGGAAAGTTCAAGCCCTTAGGAATTACACATTGGTGTGACCACTTAGCAACAGGATGAGATATGAAAGGTTTTGGCCATGTGGACAAAGTCGAACCCAATGTTCATAACAGACTATGTTCTATACGCAGCCATCGAACATGGTCGTGTCACTCAGTGCTTAGGGTCCCCGCTTGCACCCTAACATTTTTTAGTTATATATATATATATATATATATATATATATATATATATATATATATATATATATATATATATATATATATATATATTACCAAATATCGTAATACGTATACATATCTATATACTATATAATACTACCCGTATTTCCAAAACTACTATATATATATATATATATATATATATATATATATATATATAATACATACATACATACAAGATAATATATTTATATATGTAAATATACACATTTATCATATTTAACCCATTTATATCAAACCCCTTCTTTATTAATGAGATAAAAGTTAATTTTGTTTTAGAACTAACAATTTATTAATTTAACCATGGACATATACAAACTAGTATAAATAGTTTCATCTATATAAAATAACGACAATAACAATATCTTTTAAAATGGTTGCGGGAATATAAACTCATATGTTCTATTAACAAAATAACACACTTATACTTATAAATGTGATTTTCTATTGCTATTAGTGAACCAACCCATTTCTTAGTTTCTTGCACAATGTTTAAATAAGACCCCAACGATATAATTCATTGTCGATAAGCACTATACGAAATCGGTATTACCTTCAATATAGTACGAGTGAATAAACATAGACTACATAACCTTTTTACATTCATCAAACATGTTATTTCTCCATTGAGATAGGGCAAGAAGCAAGAATTTTCAATATCATTCCAAATACATTTGATTGCTTTTCAAACACAAGTTCGAAGAGAGGAAGGAGAGTTTGGTATGTCCATTCTCAACAAGATAACAATGCAACTTAAATCCATTTTGTAAGTGATATAAACAACCTTATTCACACACTTTACTTCTTTAACATTTGTCCAATATACCCAAGAATACAAACAATCCCAAATGGACTGTCATGAAGGATTATGATAAGATTTTCATTCCTTTAAAAGAAGTGGAGTAAGAGGAATAAGAGAGTGACTTGATCTTACATTTATACAACTATTAAATTCTCATTTCATTTCCAATGAAAAGATCAACTTAACAATATGAACATTTTCATACAACAATGTAAAAATCATTATTCCCTTCCATTTAAATGGTGAGATCAACTTAACAATAATGAATTTTTCATACAACAATGTAAAAACCATATGATCACTTCCATTGTACTAAAAGAGGGAGCACACTTGCTCAAAAATAATTACTTAAACATTAACAATATTTTCCCACCATATCAAACGAAATTTCCACAAATAGGAATGCAATAACATGTACTTGCCACAAAATTCACAAGTTTCCAATAAGGAGAATATAACATATAATCATTCTACTTGTAAAATGTAAGTGCCAAACTTCCTCCACTTCAAGTTCTTCCATCTTCCACTCCATACCAAATAGTACCCAAAAGGAGGTGAAGGTGATGTTCACCACGTTCACCTCCAAGCCATACAATGGGGGATGGTGGTGCAAATCAACTTGTAACAATTAATATGTTGTACATTGAGTTACATTCATTTAATTATCAAACCAAGGAGCGTAGACTTGAAATATTGTTGGTGTTGTATGCACAATTATAGTTGATCTAGGAGGTTGGAAAGGAAATAATGTCACATAACAATACTGAAAGTAGAATAAAGCTCATACTTGAAAAATGGACTGTTGCTAAATTTTATTACTGAAATAAAGTTGCAGATGGGTAAATATGCATGAAATAAAATAATGGATGGGATTTAATAGACCTCAAGTGGGCTCTGACTTGGGTGTTAATCCCTTCCTAACTCTGTAATTAAAAACTAAATGACAGAACTCATATCTTTATTGATTTTCATAAAACATTACATCTAGGAATCAAAAGATCAGAGTAATCTCTTTTCTCTAATTCCAAATCTGACTCTTGACTCTCCTCTACTCACTGACTTGTTACAAGGCACCATCCCTTTCCTTTATACCTTATCATTTTCAACACGTGAGAATAATAAGAATACAACAAGGATTCTTCAACAAAACAAGTGAGATATTTGACACATGTTTGAAATACACAACAAGTGTTCGACTAACAATTAGTTCTTCACCACACAAGTGTTAATCTAACAATCAATTCTTCACTAGTTCTTTATCAATGACCAAATCAAAGATTGATTTGTTTCCCAATTTTCTACGTTCTTGTTGTAACTACTTCTCCAATGGCACGTAAGGACTTGAGTGCCATCACTTCATGTTTCAAAATATCTTCATAAATGTGGGCTCTTTGTTGTGAATGATTTCCTTATGTTGTAGACGAGTTGTTGCAGACAAGTTCTTTGGTCAGGATGAGTTTGCGGATAAGTTCCTTCGCCGCATAGGGAAAATTACTTACGACCAAGAGTTTCATCAACACATATAATCATCCAAACAATTTATTGAAATAACAAGAATAAATGCACCCATAATATCACAAAATAAAGACAATTAGATATAACTATATCAATTAGTCATTATGTCAAAAGTTCATGGTTGTAATAATGATGTTCAATAGTGTACTTAGGAAATACATGGACATGGCTACAATGGTCTTATCAAAATACAAAAGATGAGTTGTTATGAAGGAAATTAATACAACTCATCGTGGGAAAACCCCATCCTTATTTTCTCACAAATCCCCGACTCCCCAAAAGTCTTCACAACCAACAAGGTTCAAACACAAAAACATCAAAACACATACATACAACATCCAAAATTTATACCAACAAAAACAAGATAAACCATTTATTCGGGAAACAAAAGAAAGGGGAATAGTTATCTATCCAAATCACAACAAACACACTATCAAGCCAAACTATGCTTACAAAGGGGAAAGAGTAAGCCATCTCTTACGCCCACTTATAATCTCCACTAAGAATGGAGATTAAATGTTGATTCCTCCACAAGAAAATATAACCTGGATCTAACTCATTATGCCTCTCATAACCCACAACTACTTATGCTCTCCACAAAGGCCAATATCACATCCCTTTGGTTCCTCCATTAGTTTCATTCATGTTTTTTTCTTCATTTCATTCATACTTATCCTTCCAAATGACAAACAAGTTTCCCTAACACACAACACGCTCATAGCCCCACATTGGTTGCTTAGTACGTAACACAACATAATTTAAAAGCATAGCATAGGATTAAGTAAGCCATAAAATCACAATATTCATCAAGAGAGGGATAGGGAATAACAACCATTTTACAAGGAAAAATCACAAAAGGAAGGTAACTCACCTTGTTCTCAATTTGTCCCATCAAATTCTCAATCACTAAGCACTCCACAAGCATTCTACATTCTCGGTTACGCCGGATCGAGTTGTGCTATGTCTAATGCATTACATGTGCTTCCCTCACATGACATCATGTAAGGTGAACAATCTTAATCAATTGCATAAATAGTTGGCTAACACAACATCCCAAAGATCCTAGTGTTGCAAACCTTTGTTCGACACCAAGTGTGATGCCCAAATAGTAAAGACCCAAATTAAACCAAGTTAACAAAGAAGAATTATGTTTTTTTAAGGATTAATGGGATTTAAGTTCAAGTTTGTGTTATTTAAACTTATTCAATTATGCCATCGAATGGAACCATTGGGCTTGCACGACAACAGCAAATCATTCACATTGCATTATTAGGCGAAAAGGTTGTTGATTAAATTGCAAAAGCCAATAACCCATTTAACAATTATCATTTAAACATGCGAGGTGGTTTAAAGTTGTACAAGGATTATTGTGTGACCTCCATTTAAGGTTAGACAATTTGAACATGAGGGTTAGTTTGTTAGGATTACTTATTAATCATCATGGCCACACTATGCGCTCCCCACTAGTTATATCATGGCACCATTCACAAGTCATTAATAAAGTAACCCCATTAATAACCTAAAACACCTAGTTAGTTTTCATATTCACCTTAGAATTAGTAATATTCACCTTAATTAAGTTTAAGAATTCCAACCTACCTATTAATAAAGGTCAACTCGAAGGTACATATGTAGGAGTGGGTGTGGACCCTCGTATCAATTGATCCTCCACCGAGATCTCTTAGGTCAAACCTAACCCTAATTTTCTCTATGGTTTGCTTAAAGTTGTTTTCTCCTTTAGTTTTCTCATTTTCTCTTCTCATTTATTTGCAGTCTAGGTATTCCCAACAATGGAGGTGATTTAACTTATTTTCCACATGATAAGGGTATTCGTACATATATGTGTGTATAAAGTTAATTATTAGGTTAATATATAAATAGATCTATAAATTGTATGTGTGTGTATTAGTAGGAAAAATTCCCGGTGATCGTAATGGAGGTTGAATGGCTCGTGGAAAGGGGAAACGATTGATCCTTATAGTTGAGGCAAGTTCAAGCCCTTAGGGCTTACACACTAGCACAATCGCTTAACGACATGATGAGATATGAAGGGTTTTGGCCCTATGGACAAGGTCGAATCCTGTCTTCTATATGCACACCGTGGAAGTCAAGTGCTTAGGGTAGGGTGGGTCACGATAGGGATGCAACCACACACACACACACACACACACACACACACACACACACACACATAATACAACCTTTATTTTCAAAACTAATTTAAATTTATTTACTTATATATATATACACATATATATAATACAATCTGTATTTTCAAAGCGCACACACACACGCGCACACACACACACACACACACACACACACACACACACACACACACACACACACACACACACACACACACACACACACACACACACACACACACACACACACACACACACACACACACACACACACACACACACACACACACACACACACATGCAAGATTATATATTTATATATGTAAATATACACATTTATCCTATTTAATCTATTTATATTAAACACCACCTTTGTTTATGAGATAAAATTTAATCTTGTTTTAAAACTAAATGTTTATTAATTTAACCATGAACATATACAAACTAGTATACATTGTTTCATATATATAAAATGATGACGGTAATAATATACTTTAAAATGGCTATAGAAATATAAACTCGTATAATTTATTAACAAAATAACACATAAAATGTGATTTTCTAATGCTATTAGTGAATTGTCCTGTTTCTTAGTTTCTTGCACAACGTTTAAATAAGACCCCAACGATACAATTCATCATTGTCAATATATGAAATCAATATTGCCTTCAATATAGTACGAATAAATAAACATAAATTACACAACATTTTTACATTCATCAAGCATATTATTTTTCCATTGAGATAGGGCAACAAGCAAGAGATTTCAACGTCATTCCAAATACATTCGTTTTCCTTTCAAACACAAGTATATAGAGATGGATTTCTGAGGCTTGGGGAGAGAGGAAGGAGAGTTTGGTATGTCCATTTTCAACAAGATAGCAAATGCAACTTAAATCCATTTCATAAGCAAAACCTTATTCACACACTTTACTCCTTTAACCTTTGTCCAATTACCCAATAATACAAACAATTCCAACCGGATTACCATGAAGCATTACAACAAGCAATCACATGTGTACAATGCAATGTGAATGCCGACGGTATAAGTTATTTGTTTTAGAGGGATAGTTATTAATTTTTTTAGTTGATGTTGATAAGGGGTGTGATTGATTTTGGTTGTGTAGAAATATAGATGAACCACTTCATTTAAATAGTGCAAACATGAGGTCTAACCTTTAAAACAATTCAATATGGAAAAAGTGATATAATTTACAAAGCTTTGGATGGAAACAACTATACATTGCATGGTTCTTTCTCGGCATTTGAAAACTATAGGTATTTGTATGTAGATATAATGAAGAAGACATTAAAAATGTGTTGTTTTTGGTTTACATAGAGAAGCGTGTAATTGTAAAAGGAACAATTGAACACGTATGTTGAAAAGTGTTTGCCTCGATTGGTATTCTCATTCTCCTCAATTTGTGGGGTGGTTCATATTTCGAGCATCTTCCTTAGAATCATAAATCAAGCAGAAGCCTCGTGAATGCTCTCTAATTGTTCGAATTTGGAGAGAAATATTGGGGATGTTGACAACATGCGGAGGTGATATTTGATCATTTCGCTATTAATGCTTTTAGGTGGTTTTGTTTTCCCGCATGCAAAACATTAACAACACATCAATACATTTAAACTCTTCCTCCCTTTGCAAATGAGGCGTAGATAATGTCAAGCTCGTTGTAGGGAGGGGAATTGTGTTTCAAGTCTAGCATCATATTAAACTAGAGAGGGAAAATAAGTGTGTTAGTCCAAGAAGATATTCTTAAGTATGACATGAAGCTTTAAAAGCCTTTTCGATGATCAATCTAACAACCAACTCGGGACGCTTTGAAATGGCCTCATTAGGGAACAAGCCCTCAAAGACGTAACAAATTCTCGTCATTGACAAAGACACATGCCCCCACATGTCACTTCGAAAAAAGATTGGAGCCAACTATAAATATAAATGAAAAAATAAAAAACAAATAACATAAAAGCACTCTACAATAAATTTTTAGTCCATATCAATAAATACTTCAATCAATATTGAAACTCACTTGAAGTTCATTTAGAGACAACACTCTCTTCTTTACTACAGGAGAATGAGAATAAAAATATCTTTCTAAAAAGAAAAGAAGAAGTTAAAGAGTTGTCATAAACAATAAAAAGAGAAATCCATCCAAACCACTATATAGAGAGAGTTTCACATATGAGTGGGAGTAATAATAGAATCACCTATAAATCTTGAAATCTTCAACACAATCTCACGAGGAATCCTGTTAAGATGGAATAGTTTCAACTAAATTAAGTTTCAACTGCAAAACATTATGGACTGTGAAAGTTTAATATCTCTATTAAATTTCAACTAATTTTACTCTAGGCTTCAAAGAAACTAGTTTTCTATTCCAAATCTTCAAAATTGAAAAGGCTAGTGTGAATTTCATAGCTAGTTATGTCCAAGTACATTAAAAAACAATGTTATTATTGAACAACAATAATTATGCATGTGAATAAATGAAAGACACAACAATTTATCATTTAAAAATGCAATAATGTGGTATTACAAAGGAAAAACCTAGTTCTATTTTACAACATCTTTAAATCTATGAAGGGTGTAATCAAGCATATATTTTGAAATTTGATAAAGAGAACAATATATCAGCTACCGGAAAAGAGAAACAGAAAGGAGAACAAAGCAGCACAACTTCAATGTCAACTACTGCAAAGGAATCAAAATCTTCAGTGTCAAAAGATTCAAATCTATAGCAAAAGAAGAAGATGATGGGAAATCTTTAAGTGCAAAGAGTTTCAAAACTTCAACAACAAAGGCCCTAAAATCTACCACGTCAAAAGATTCAAAATCTATAGTAGTAGTGGACTCAAAATCTTCCAGAGAAGAGAATCATAAATCTTTAATGAAAAAGGATTTATACAGGGAAAGAATCTTGCAAAGCTTTTATCAATGGGTTTTTAGCAGCTCTGCCTCTAAGAGAACTACAAGTAGATTTGGAAAAAGGCTTGATGGGTAAGATCCCATTGCATCAACGCCTACAAATTGAGTTTCATTCCACACACACACACAATATATATATATATATGTGTGTGTGTGTGTGTGTGTGTGTGTGATGTTATTTTCATATAAGGATGTTTGGGATTTTGATTTGATAGTTTAGTTAACATTGACAAGATTTGTGACTGTATATAGATTTTGTACCAATCTAGCATCCCTCAAAATTTTGGAATTGGGAAGAACAATCATCTTCTCGGGCCAGATCTCGAAAGAAGCAAAGCGAAAAGCAGGCAACAACTTGTGTAGTTTTTGGATTTAACTTACCATGACCATCATAAGATGTTTATGGTTTTTGACCATTTATCAGATGCAAAATCAAGACTCTAAAGAAAGAAAAAACTATGATATAACAAACTACATTGAGTTTAGTGGCTTCCAAGCGTGTGGTACTAGGATCATATGTTAACAGATTTGATTTTTCTATATATTGTTATGGAGAAAGATTCATCCAAAGGTATTGGTCAACAAATACAAGAAAATTTTTACATGGTCAGTAGATTGATCATCGTGCGGTGTATAGCCTTTGGTTTCGGCTTTATATTTTCTTGAGTTTGTGGATTGATGTGGAATAAAGTGTTGGGTTTTTCATGAATCGGACTAAGTTAGAAATTAATTCATGTATCTCACAATATTTCGATGCTTGATTCTTCCAACTGTTTCCATCTTAGTTTCAAATTCACGCAATCTTTGTGGGTAGTGACTGTACAAACCTCTTTATAACAATTGGCTTACAATTCTTTAAAACACATTTATAAACAATGCTTGTAGCACCATACCCAATTATATATTTCTATAATCCCCAAACAAATTGTTGTAGGAAAGGTTTCGATTTTTATAATGGAACCGTTTAAATCAACATAACAAACCCAATGTAAATTACTATCTAATGTAAGTGGTTGTTTACCCTCTCCAAGCCATGTGATGTAAGTCTTACTTGCCTTGGGATGGCCGAGTCGATTGAATATAGCTTAATCGATGTAGATAGCAAGACTCTCGGCGTTTCTTTGAAGGTTATCCTCCCTCTATCCTCTTGAAACCCCAATTTCAAATAAGCAATTGTACATGGAGCCTTCAAAAAATTCAATTTTTTCTTGAGGGTTCTCTTTGCACTTCTTAACAATTTTTCATCTTATCCTCTTAGCCCCGTATATCTTGGTCTTGTCCTAAGTTATGCAATGTGTGGTATGAAAAATGCACATTGATGTGGCTAGGACAATTTTTTAGTTAACTATAATAGCTTTTTCAAATAAACAGATATCACATTTACGCTTAAATAAATAGCCAACCCAAACAATTTGTGTTACATGAAATAAGAGTATATATGCTTAGCGAAAAACAAGACGATCAAACTTGAAACCATCTAATTCTCAACCCCTCAATAATATCCATGGATTGACAAATGTAATAGAACGTTGCAATCTCACCCTGCTTTCCGAAAAAAAAGCAATGGTGGAATTAAAATCTGCAATCGAATGCAAGCTAAGTGTTTTCATAATAAATTACTAACCATCACTACTTCCACAGATTGCCTTATTAGATGCATTGTAAATAGTTAGAGCATACTTAGATAATATGAATTTTCAATTGACATTTAAAATAATAAAACTTCTAAATCACGGAGTAATCAAAATCAAGATTAAAAATAAAACTATCCCACCATGAGATTGTAGAACGCCTAACTAAAGACTTACTAAACTTGCTGCATTTATTGAAGTTATAAAAACCCGTGGTTTAGGATTTTAAAATAGTGCTCTCGACTCTGCGAACCAATGCAATCTACGAGGCATACATCAGGGTTTGTTGCAAATCTTGTATTTTAATTTGTATATCTAACCAGGAAAATGCATGTATTTGCAGAGGAAAACCTCTTAAAATAGATAAAGAAAAAATTATAAAAAAACCCATCAATTCTTAATAAACAGGCAAATTCGTCAACAATAAAGTAAGAGTAATCGGGGTTTGATAAATAGAACTGCAAGAGGTTTTCTTTGTTGGATTGGAAGGGCGATTATGAGGCTGTCTAGAACATTCCTACAATAAAAATCCCACAAAAAATGAAAATGTCAACCCCTAGTCAAAAGGATTTAGAAAAATGTGGACAGTATTTCACGAAACAAGCGCATTTAAGTACCCAGTAACACAAAACATCATTTGGTTTCTCCACGAAAACAAAGCAAACCCGCTAACTATAATGCGGATAAAACCATCAACCTAAAACGGAGCCGACAAGAGCGAAAACGCCAAACGGCCGTCAAATTTAACATAGTCACCAAAACGACCGAAAGGGCCTTTCTCATAGGGGGGCGCCTTTAGCGTAATAAGATTTCCATTCCTTTAAAGAAATGAAGGAAGAGTAATAGGAGAGAGACTTGATCTTACATTTATACAACTATTGAATTCTCATTTCATTTCCAATGAAGAGATCAACTTAACAATATGAACATTTTCATACAACAATGTAAAACCCATTGTTCACTTCCATTTCAATGGTGAGATCTACTTAACAATAATGATTTTTTCATATAACAATGTAAAACTATACAATCACTTATAGTGTACCAAGAGACGGCACACTTGCTCAAAAATAATTACTTAAACATTAACAAGATTTTGCCACAATATCAAAACGGTCTTCCACAAATAAGAATGCAATAACATTCACTTCCACAAAATTTACAAGTATGCAATAAGAAGAATATAACATATAATCCTTCTACTCGTAAAATACAAGTGTCAAACTTCCTCCACTTCAAGCTCTTCTATCTTTCACTCCATACCAAACCATACCTAAGGGGAGGTAAAGTTCAAACCCATACAATGGGGGTAAATCCCATCCTCATTGTACCAAAAAGTCTCCATGACCAACAAGTCTTAAAACACAAAAACATCGAAACACACGCATACAACATCCAAAATTTACACCAACTAAAACAAGACAAAGTGTTTGATTTGACACAACAGAGAAATGGAAATGGTTATTTATCTAAAGCACAACAAATGCACTATCAAGCCAAACTATACTTGCAAAGGGGAAAATGTAAGTCTCTTATATCCACTTATAATCTTCACTAAGAAATGAAAAATAACCCTTGATTCCTCCACAAAAAAATCTAGATCCAACTCCATATGCCTCCCAAAACCCACAACCACTTATGATCTCCACAAGGATTAATCTCACAGTTCTTTGGTTCCTCCATTAGTTTTATTCATGTTTTGTTTTTTTCGCTTTTGTCAACATTTATCGTATCAAATGATAAACAAATTTTTCCAACACACAACATGCTTGTTAGCCCCACATTGGATGCTTAGTAACACAACATAATAGCCCCACATTGGATGCTTAGTAACACAACATAATTGAAAGTCATAGTAAAATCACAATATTCATCAAAATAGGGATAGAGAATAACTATTTTACAAGGGAAAAATCACAAAAAGAGTAACTCACCATGTTCTCAACTTGTCCTACTAAATTCTCAATCACTAACCACTCCATAAACAATTTCAAATCAATCCGAAAATCAAGAGCACTTCCTTAAGACAAAGTCGTCTTCCATAACAAAGGATCGGTCAAGTAGAACGGGATGGAGGAGGTGCGATTGCTGTGGATTCGCCCTGTTCGTGGATCGATCTTGCCTTCACTAATGCAGGGAGCTCCGAGGACGGCTGCACAAACCATTTTCAAACTCCAGCTGGGGATGCTCTTGTGAATATGTCGGGCAATGGCCCTCTCAAACCCTTGCAGAAGGCTCTTCTTGTGGTGGGCTGGAACAGGGTACTTTACCTGTTATTCCACCATTAGATAGAGAGAATAAACGTGGATCCTCCTTCAAAGACGTTCTAAAGGGAAAGGAATCCTCCATGAAACCTGCAGACATTACCCCGTGTATTACATTTGGGGAAGATGTTATTTCATCTGAGATTTACTACAAAGAGCATGCTTTGATTTGTAGATTCGGGGACTGTGGCCCAGCCTTCCTGCTCTTCACGCATGGATCTCTCAGCATTGGACTCCAACTTTAACTGGTAAGATAGACTTACATCTGTGTGCTAAGGGAATTTTCATTGTGACTTTCTCTTTAATAGCTGATAAAGAAAACATTGCTTCCAAACTCGGATTGGTCAATCTAAATATTTGGTCATGAAACCCTGGTTCCCATCCTTTAACCCGCACACAAAATCTTTCTCATGGAAACCTATTTGGATCAGGCTACCCCACTTACCTATCCAATTCTGGAGTCATGACTGTCTGACAGCCATTGGCAACACCTTGGGAATTACACTCTTTATAGATTCTCAAACCACTAATTACACCCATACTACCTATGCCCGGATCCTGGTGGAACTTGACACTGATAAAAATCTTCCTACTACTATAGATCTTAGAGTGCAAAATAGAACTTGGTCACAAACTCTTGATTATGAAGGTCTACCTTTCCGATGTAGAAGATGTTTTGGCTTAGGACACACCTCTACTGCTTGTGGGATGGAAAAACGTCAACATGAAAAGCGAAATTGGTGGAAAGATGCACTCCCAGAGCACCTAATTTTTGATGCTAAAAGGGATCTTGAATCAAAAGTAGAAATAGTGGTGAATCCAAATCTTGCCCTGGAAACCCCTCTATCCGAAAATCAAACTGTTAGTAGCATGAATAATGCTCAAGTTGTTGAGGGCAACACGGAAAATAATAAGTTTGTGGCTATCCCAATTGGGACAAATGCGACTAAGGAGAATACCCCTCCTTTGACTTCTCCTCCAACAGTGGAGACTCCATCAGGCTGGGTTACGGTTAGCAAAAAGAAAAAAAAATTCACCCTGAAGGAGGGCTATTCGTCTGGATGATTTTCTTTGTTTGTGTTCGGCCAGTACATTGTTATCATTTTTGTGGCCGATTACAACATGTTTTCTTTCCAATGGTGTTGGTGTACCATTACTGGTTGTTATTGTTCAACAGTTGTTTATTTGCTGCTAAAGTTGATGGTTGTTGTTTCTTCTTTGCAGACGGCATTCTGCAGTTGGTCCTTATTGTTATATCTGGATGTTGATCCCTTTCTTTGTGCTTATTATTTCTATTCTGGCTTCTGAGCCTTGTTGTACAAGGGTATAGTCCCTTTCAAAAAACTATTTGCCAATAATTAAAAAAAAAAGAATCAAATTTGATTAAATATACAAGTTGTTTAAATAGGCAAGAGCCCAAATGGAGCATTCCACAATATTATGCTAAGTGACAAAATTAAAAATATCAAGATAACACATCCCCCAACAAGAGCATTAATGTCCTTATATGCCCACAAACTAAAATTCAAATCTTCACAAAATCAACTATCAACCATAAATTTCACTTACATGGATTTGACAATGAAAATCCAAAATATTTTTAAAACAAGGAAAAAAATAAATTAAAACAAGCTCACATCGAGATTACTCAACTTACAAGCAACCCAAGATATCAAATCTCAAAATAAAAATTGAGGAAAATTTCAAGGCAATAAATGAGATACTTTTTATTTCTCTAAGTAGCCAAAAAAAAACCCAAAAATGTACATGTACACTATTGGTAGGTGTAACGGGAGACTTAGAAATATGAGACGAGTCATACACTTCCCAAAAGTGACCCCGAAACCAATTCCTACCATCAAAAATAAGTCAAAACCACCCAAAAATAGAAATTTTTTTAACTTTTAACCCAACTTAAAAATTAATTTAAAAAAATCAAATTAATCAAACTAACCAAATCAAAAGGTTTAAAATTAAGAGAACAATTTTCAACAAGGAACAAATGTAACATTAGAATTTCTAGGGTCAGTTCACATATTTTCAACACCTAGCTATTTTCAAGATTGAATGATCTATGTTGGTTGGGGAGCTTCATGAGTATTAGCCCCTTTCATCCTCTTTGATACTTTTTCTATTTATTTTTCTGTGTGTAACTCACAAGAACATGTTCACCACCTACACACTTCAACACACACACCATATCCGTTCAAAATCACTTCCAACTTAAAATCTTACCATGCACAATACAATCAAACATTCATTCATGTGAATCCACATACACTCACTTCATAATAAATTTTAGAATTTCCAAAACATCAAATAGATTTATCATAATTCTCATTTCCATTACAACATTACAACAATTTTATTTAGTAATGTTTCATATTTAACCACTTAATTTCTTATGAAATTAATCAATTGCACTCTTTAAATCACATGCCCATAATTTATTTATCATTTCATCACATGTTCACACTCATGTTTTTGATGACCTCTAGATTAGTTTGAATTCCTCCAAATCTTTCAAAATCACCACTCTAATTTCGCTTTACTTTACAGCACTTAAATATTAAAATGTCAACCAAATCCAAACTATACTTATACTCTTATCACCAGTTATTGCTAGGGTCTACTTAATCTTGCAATAGTTATTCATAGTTTTCACGATCATCCCTAATTCCCGAGTTGGTCCATTATTTGCTTCTAACACACTAGTCACATATGTATACATATAGATATAATAAAATTTCGATAAAGGTATACATCTCAAAATGTATTTTACCCATACACGGTGTAGCTACAAGTGCACGTGAATTTTTCTTGGGAATCATTGAGTGTACTACCATTTACAACCTTCTCACTCTTGGATGAAATGTGGATACACTAAAACACTCAACTTGATTGGTTTCCATTCTCTTGTGCGCTTTAGATCCTCTATGCTTTTCTCTTAACGTTCATTTATTAAATGTGTTCAATTATATATGTTACTCTTGTGACATGATATGCTTTCTTTTTTAATATTCATTTCTTAAATGCATTCCCTAGTATTCTCTCCCTTCATTATCGTGAGTGCCTTAGAAGTAAGCAAACCTAATAAAGAAGAGTGTAAAAATGAAAAACAAATTAAATTGTAAGATGAAGACGATACCAAGAAAGTTAGCTGATAACCACCTCTATTGACCAAGCAAACACTATAGTTGAACTACACAAAAAATAGCATTCCTAGCTTCTTGAGCTAGAGCACCTAGAGATTTTGTTCAGAATCACGTCAAAGAATCCAACTAAGGAGCAAGTTAATTTCAGATTTATTTTGTCGCCAAGACCCAAATATCATTAGTTGGATTCAACCTCACAAGATGTAAGTGATCACGAAAATAAAGACACGTACAAAACCATACCAAGTATATTATGCTCTTCTAGCAAAGATGTGATTTTTCATATTTGTTAGGATCTTATGCTCGTATCTGTGTATCTTGTCAATACAATCAAAAAATCGACATAATTATATATTTGAAAGGAATAACACGTTAACAGAAGAGAACCGTTCCAAGCAAACATGATACATCTCATTTAATTAATAGCTCCAGCTTTCACTGCTTAAAGTATACAAGTAGAAAGGAACTCACAAATTTAAACGCAATGTCACTTTCTATTGCATGCCCTCACATGATTCCGCACAAAATCATTTAATCAGCAAACTGATTTGAGCATACCTTCTAAAGACTCGACATTTAATTGGTAAAAAATTACCTTATTCTCCCACGAACATTATCTCAATGAAAAACATAACTTCATATAACATTGGCAACCTACGACAATCATGATACAAACACAATTTTACTGAAAAAATCATAAATAACTTCGAAATATAAAGAAGGGGAGGCAGACTTTCAAGACAGGAATGGTACTCCTCTGCCAACATATATCTAGCAACAAAAAAATAATCATATTAAAAAGACTGCTAATTACTCATGCAGAATATCTATAGACACGATTCCTCTCAAATTGGCATTTCTCATTTCAAAGGTATTATCGGGAAAAAAAAAACTCAAAAAAAACATTTGCACCGCCAAGATAGTGTGAGTCCTCTTTGAGGCTTCATTGTCCTATAGTTCCCTTTGAGGAATGTTGGGCCAATTAGGAATCTGCGGATTTCTGCCATCTTCAAGTTGATTTCCAGCTGCAAAAATTGGATGTGCAGGCCTATTTTCATTTTCTTGCTGTACAGGAGGATCATACATGAAAGGTTCCAATGCAGCTGGCATCTGAAATCCTAAATCAAAAGGAAATTTATGTTAGGTGCATGAAACTGTACGTGATTGAATTGAGGGTTAAGCCATTCAGGGAAGGGAAGAGGATTTGGTGGATGCCAATGTAAATTTCGCCCTGGAGGAATTGCTTGTGGCTGCAGCCCAAATGGTGTACGACTTTCTGTAGATTCTCTTTGTTTTTTGATTGGAGGTCCAATATTCCGATTAAGCAATTTTGATTCCTTTCCTGCGAATTCCTTCAATGCATTTTCCCTTGCCTTCACAGCTACATCATCTTCCACCTCCTAAACAAAATAGTAAGCAATAGAGCATTATCTGAGAAAGAGAGCAAAAGTATGCATAGTTCCAAAACAAATACCAAGCACATTCAAATAAAATCTAAAAATTGTACCTTCTCCCACAAACCACACTTCTTACATCTTTGGCATGGTTTTCCTGGCTCTCGAGCATGCTAATTATCACCATAAAAAGAGATTACAACTAGACAAATAATTTGTGAAACATATATAACCATGTCAAAATAGACTTAGACCAAAAATATAATATCTCAAAAGAAGGGCTGCAAAACTGAAGTCAATGTAGAAATGTAATGATCAACTATATCAGTATCATATCTGAAAAAAATAAAGGAGAAAACAGCTTAAGGCAATTGTGACAACCAAGCAGATTAACCATATTATAATAGGATAATTTTATCCAAAAAAAACTTTTGCATGTTGACAAAAAGCAGAAAGTGCATTTGCAAGGGGCTTTAAATTATATGTTGATTGAAGGTGGCAAGTTAACAACTTAAAAACAAATATTTCAAGACCTGCAGAATCAACAGCATAGTCAGGTAGCATATCAAATATGTTATCGTATTCTTCAAAGGTGTTACCATTCCCCATTAAAAGTTTACAAATGACTACTAGCAACATTTGTATACTTCAATTGTATATGGATGTGTATCACACTCATACATTCATTTGTAAAAGGAATGGTTTGACTGGAATACAAGGTTCTAGTCTATAGACGTTTTATTCAGAGGTGTACTACAAATGCCTCTTTACTATACTGTCGAGAGTACACACGAAGAGGTGAAGAATTGTTCTAAGTTTTCGAGTATTTAGTTTTGCATTCTCATTAAACAAAACACACTTAAGCTCGATTTAAATAATATTTATTTAATCAGTGGGAAGAATCAGGCCTGCAAATTTTCTATCTACAAATGACTAACAGAAAATTTTGTTTTCTTCAATTGTATCTAGACCTGCACCACATTTGTAAAAGGGATGGTTTGACTGGAATACAGGGTTATAGATGTTTTATCCATAGGTGAATTACAAATTCCTCTCTTCACTATACTCTAGAGAGTACACACGCAGAGGTGAAGAATTGTCCTAAGTTTTCAAGTATTTGGTTCTGAATTTTCATATAACAAAGCACACTTAAGCTCTTTTTAAATAATATTTATTTAATCAGTGTGAAGAATCAGGCCTGCAACTTTTCTATCTACTATGTTGATGCCTTCTAGAATGCCTTATCAACAGCTTATTTCCTTGGGACTATCCAGGCTGTCAATGTGACTGTCATGCCTAGAAGATGCAGCAAGTGGATGAGAGTATGCCTAAGGCCATATCTACCAGGACTTTTTCCATAATTTTTATATAGCTTGTACCTGTTCCAATAATTTCCATTATTATTTGCTTGAACTTACTTTCGTAAAGTGGATATAGCGAATAGAGCTTACTTAAACAGCATCCTGATGAAAGAACATACCTGACAAAAATGTGTATAATCCTTTTGAATGGTTTGTCGGCATATATAACACATTGTAATTCCACATCGACATGTCACCTATAAAGAGCAAAATTCATGTTATAGCAGACGGGAATAAGCTAAACCAGCTCTGAAAACCAAATGCACACAGACTTGAGAGAATGTTTTTCCTAGCCTTACTTGCTACACACCTTATTGCAGCCATCTGTCTTAACTAGCTCTGCCTTGCAAGTATTACACACTCTTATCACAGCTTTTGTCATCACCTATCTCACACAAAGAATTCTGCCTAAGTGAGAATAAATTACTCTAAACCTATATCCCTTTGGAGATCAGACGACAAGACAACAAAATGTACATTAAGGCACACTAAATACATTACACTACATTATCAATACAGACAAAAATACTACGACAGAGACTGCTAAGAGCAGACTATGCCATGCAAAAAGAAAAATATTTGAAGTGAAAACATATTTCATGGGACATATGCCTGACAAAACTCAACATGCTTAACCTGTATGCAGTTTACATGGTTACCTCTTCAATTTTCCTGCGTAGAGCAGTCTCGGATTTCTGCATATGCAATATTTCCAAATCGATTAGAAGTATCTATAGTTTTTAGAACAGTAATCTTAAGAAAATGACAAGTCTTACATTACTGTATCTTATTCCTCTACAAGAGTGATTTCTCTTTACTCTTAAATAGACAGTTTGTAAATATGTATTCAATTTATTTGTAGGCTAGGAAAATGAACCCAAGAAAAATCTCTAACAAGTTCTAGTTTTAGACCGTACAAGTATATGACATTTGTAAAATTCAAAAATGTTGATAAAAAGCTCTTTTTCATACTTTCAATCATATTAAATATAGATTAAGGTAGTTTTTTAGGTCACCACCAAGCCAGTAACCAATTTAGTTTATAAGACCTCCCTCCACCTTTGATGAAGCTTACAAGGGGATTGTTTTTCCATTTATCTTAAGGCTTATTGTTTAGACTTGTACATCTGTAAATTTTGATCCTTTGACCAAGCTTGTGATAAGTCGAGCCTTGCCAACCCATCCAAGCCTGAGGTACTATATGTGTGTGTGTATACATATTAAATATAGATAGAGAGAGAGATTATTCGATTGCATTCCCATACCATTAGATATAAGAAAATATTTCAAACAAACATAACAAAATTTGTTCTGTACCTTCTCTACCTCTTCACAACGCAAGGGTATATGACTCGGCTCCTTGCATTGGATACAAGATGCCTAAAAAGCATGCAGTAAAGGAAACACGAGAAGGGTTGTAAGTCAAAAGAAATATAGTAAATTGCACCTATTTTGTTCAATAATAAGAGATTATGTTTTGAGTCTTGACAACAGCAGGGATAGATGGATCCCAGAAAACAATGTTGAGGACATTATGTTCAACAATCAAGCAAAAACACATGTTGGCCACCAAGTGCAATGAAAAATACTAAAATAAGAAACAATTTTTTAAAAAAGATTTTCAATGTAGCTAGCTACAAATAAGTGAAAAACAAGATACCTACCTTTGAACACTTACTGTTTGGACATTCCAAAACACGTACACCCTCATCTACCTCACAAGGAAAATTGCAAAAAGGGCAATACACCTGCAATATAGTACATTCAGAATGATCAAAATGTCATTTCTTTCTGAAGACATCCATTAAAGTTGAAACAAAAACCTGTGAGAATCTCCTCAAATTTAACAAGAAAAACTAAAAGATGTTTGTTACACAAAAATCTTTAAGAATCTCCTCAAATGTAAGAATAAAAAATACACTAATCAGCAACCACTAATATTAATATTGAAATTGATGATTTTCTATGTCAACGTAGTAAGATCCTCTCTACTTTAACTTCATAAAAGGTTGACAGACAACAAAACTTGTGGTCCTATAAAATCCCTAATTTTTAAGACAGAGATCATTACATAGTAGAATCATTATTTCTTATGTAAGTTGACACAAAAACCTGTGAGAGACTCTTCAAATGTAAGAACAAAAACTACATTGATCAGCAACCACCAATAATATCATAATTGACGATTTTCTATATCAATTTCAACATGGTCAGATCTATGTCAACATAGTAAGATCCTGTCTCAACTTTTAACTTCATAAAAGGTGGACAGACAACAAAACTTAAGGTCCTATAAATCCCTAATTTTTAAGAGAGACGATTACATAGCAGGACCATTATTTCTTATGTAGCGGCAACAGATGAGACATAAAGACAGTCATCTATTATTGAATCAGATGAATGTAGCCATTTGATGCACCCATGAGGACTTTTTGATCAATTCTATATATTTCGTAATATGATAAATTAGGAAACTCTTATCGCTCAATAACAAATACAAACATCATCATTTGCATTTAGCCATACACTTTATGGCTGGTCTGATGAAAATATGATTACTTTATACATCTGTTTACGTGTATTAGTGACTAACACAAAAAAACTAAGTTGAATGGAACTTTACAAAATTTAGGTGTCTGATATTTACATTTACCAATTGTGAAAGATGGTTGCTTGGTATCAAAAACATTTCTATTGTCCAAGATGAATGGCAAAATGAGCGAAAATTTGTGAAGTTACTCTAGCATAAATCTTCCATCCTGATCATCTAGCCACTAATTGTAAACGGGAAAAATCCTTTCCTATATAAAACATTCAGACTGAAGACTGGGATTCAGATGCATATTCAGATTTGCGGTTATTGATTGATTCGGAGGTCTTGAAACAAATCCTCACGATCTAGTTAAAAGCTAGGTCTAAGCAATTGTGGTAAATTGGTGCATTCATAAAGAAAGCAACTCAAGTTCAGATCCCCCACATAACAATAAGCAAACCCACAACTCAGACAGGCATGTGCATATAATAACACATCCAGGACTAGGGGCCAGTTCATCCCTATATCTGGCCTGGGCCTTGGGATGTTCTCAGTTACCCTCAAGTTTCAACCAAAAATAAAGCTACCATTTATCTAATTATACTGAGTATGCCTTCACTAATTGACACTTCCAAGAGAAGCTTAAGTTCATTTCCCATACTCCATTACCCAATTGCCCAGTCTCGAAGTTGTTTCGGTAAGCGATATACTATTTATAATTTACTATTTATAATTAAAAGGGTACCTGCACTCAAAGCTTAAGTACGGGTTTATAATAATAGCTTAAATAATAGATCCAAGAGACCACAAACAAAAACTGCAGATCAACATGGTTCACAAAACATTCCTCATTGAAAGAAACAAAGAAGTCAAAAATCCTTCTCTAAGAGTAACAAGTGCTTGCTTGTTAAATTCTTGCAACCATAATAAGGAGTTACAACCGTATAGTATTCATCAAAATAGATATCAATTATTATATATCACTGATATAAGAAATCTAACTCCCAGAAATAAACACATCAATTTATAATTTGGTTATGGGAAAGAACATACAACAAAAAAAAGTGTATTTAGGAACTCCAATCATTGTAAACTTTTAGCTAGCTTTTCTAGAATGATTGTTTCTCTAGTTAATAATTCATCTCACCACAATAAGCAAACTTTTAAATGCTTGTTAATCAGCGCTAATGCTCAGATGGTCAATTGTCTTTACATTGGCATAGATATCTCAAATACATCTATCTAAAATACACCGAGAGATATCAACCTTGAGGCACCTATCTACCTATGCTAGTGTAATATAAGTATACCAAGAAATTATTAAAAACACAAATATATTATAATAAATATATCCATATAAAATACAACAAGACATCAATTTCAAGGTTCTTAGCTTAGATTTTTCACATGCCACATTAATCAATAACTTCATTAAATTATCTATTGATTTCCCATTGATTTGTGGCAAAATGGAATCAATTTGGCTGCATCATTGTGTCATTCTTGAAAAAATCTATTCAAGAAAAAAGGGACCAAACATTACTATATGGCCAAGATATTACTATTTTTTGATTAACTTCTCCAAGAAAAAAGGAAGAAAGAACATTTAAGTGACAGTCCAATGGAAGTCAAATTTATGGATGAATTGTCACATGATGGTCAAATGGATGTCAAATTTAATATTGAGAATAAAAGTGAACAACTCACTCTATTACAGCCCTGGCTGTCATTGTAGGAATGCCTCATGGCGTAATGATTCAGAATAAAGATTAACCCAATCTGACCAACAACAGTACAGTACAGCACCAGGAACAACCAATAATACCAATGGCTTAGCTAGCATAAATGCCAGGCACGGAAGGAAGACATACAAAGCCCTACAGAGCATTTCTTGTATGAGTTGTTTGAGAGGCACAAGGCAGTGATACACAGGATAATTCCTTATATAGTTCAGGAATCTCCATCTGAACCGACCAAAAGGCAGAAACTACGAGCTAAGAAATCTACAAAAGGCACGCAGTTGCTTTTTGGATGCAGCTCATACCCTTATCAGGGCTGTGTGAATTTCTGACAAGCTTTTTAGCCCAAGTTGACATGTCAGATTCACAGGGGTAGTCATTTGACACAGGCTACGGCGCCTGTTACCTTTTAAATACAGATAAGCTCAAAGCTTTGCATTAAATGACTATTGGATCAAATTCAAAACAAACACCAACAATTGAAATCTTCAAAATATCTCCAAATGGTTTATCCTTTCAGATACAGCATAAACACGAAAGACAAAAGCAATAAAGCAAATCAGGCAGGATCCATTGCAGAGAGCACATGGTTTTGCACAAAGCAATAAGGAAGAAAACAAACCAGACAACACAATGAAGAGAGCATGCAGTTTTACACTAACAATATAAGGAATAATACCACTCACCAGGCCTTCAAGTCTGGCCCGTTCAATATCAGCTTGAGCTTGGCGTTGTTCATATCTTTCAATAACATCAACTGGAAGAGCTCTTCGAACCTGGGTGATGAAAATTCCATCCAGTTCAATAACTGTGTACGCTCACATTCTGCCATTGAATTATCATTGGCACATTTGCTTGTAGTGTAGGCATACAAACCTCTGACATAGGGATTGATTCATTGCATCCATTAGTATCCATGCAAGGTAAAGAATGACGGGCTTGGAGACCTCCAAATGTAGACTCTTCTACTTGTCTCCGTAAACATTGAAAACAAAAGAGATGCCCATCTGTACACTGTTAGAGATTCAATCTGTGAACTTTCTTGTCAGGAAAGGAAGCAAAATATGTCATTAATAAGCATGCCTAAAATAATATTAACCTAAGACGTTTAGATTATGGTGACTTAGCATAAAACACTCTCCACAATCACTTAGTAAACCAAAAAGTGTTCATCAATTTGAGCACTGCAGAGACATTCATCTGAAAAGAATATCATCTGCATAATATCAACATAGAGAAATTTGGTATAGTCAGTTTTAGCAGTGTGGTCTCTACGTTGTGATTTTTCCTGCAAGTTTGGTTAGCTTGACTAATTTTCTTTAGGTTTAACTTTACTGCAGCTTCCATCCTGCTTTGCAGTATATATTTGCAGCTCGCTTTGGATTTGGCATTTGATTACTGTACAGCCTGTTGGGTCATTTGTTCCTTCTATTTTTAAATTTTCACCAAGAAAATATTCGTATTTCATTACTCGAAGGGAAAATAAAAAACATGCATTACAAAATGTATATCCTAAATTAAAAAATGTGCATTTAAGTTTCATCATATCATTAACAGTTACAGTTTGAATAGCAATGCTATCTTTCTCCCATGACTAACTTAAACTGCACTTCAGGCATGATTCAAATAGTTCAAGAGACTAGAATTGAATTATTAACATATGATGATATTTGAAATATCAATCTTCAAATCGCCAATATATGTCGTACACAAACGATTTGAACAAATAGAAGCGAAGTACTTGAATGGTAAAAGAATAATTTTAAAAGAGAATACCATCAAATTAAATTTCAAGATATCATTATCAGTTACAGTTTGAATAACAATGGTATCTTTCTCCCTGATTAACTTACAATGCACTTACGGCATAATTCAAAGAGTTCAAGAGACTAGAATTAAGTTATTATCGTATTATGATATTTATGATATCAATCTTTAAATCACTAATATATGTAGTACACAAACAATTTGAAAAGATAGAAGCAGAGTACTTGAACGGTAAAAGAACAATTTTAAAACAGAATACTATCAAAAAATCATTAAAAGTGCCTGCATATCCTGTCCTAAATGGAATATCTGTGTGTGTGTGTGTGCGTGTGCGTGTGTGTGCATGTATGCACTGACAGTCGAACCCACATATAACATGATTACTGATCAAACAGCATACCTGTACCATATGTTCGAATGGAAATTCCATACAGCAACACCCACATTCAATATCCTCAGCTACAGAAAGGCATTCCTCATTCGCACTTCTCGCTTCCAATTCACTAGATCCATCTGGATCCTTTAAGGGACCTCCCTGCAGTTTCTCAGCTGATTGCTCTTGCAGTTCAGCCCATTCATGCTCAAAGTTTAGGCAAATGATGTTTGGTTTTATTTTCTTCAGCCTTGGTGTTTTCATGAATCGTAAACCACTCTTAGGAATCCATTTTGTGTGTAATAGATCAATACTTTTACTAGCATCTGCCAAAGAACGTAAAACACATCACAAGCTGGACTCGGAATCAGGCTAAAATGAGAGGAATCCATGGAGTTGCATTACAACAAGAAAATATTGCAAACTAATCCAATAGAGAAATAAAAGATATCTTAAAATAAACCACAAAAACCTTTTTGGGCTTTTCGCTTTCCAGTATCCCGCAAATCTCTACAAGCCTGTTCGACAGATTTGTAAGTATGGGCAAACCTTCTGTCATGGGCTTTGAAAGCTTGTTTTAGATCTGTCATCCTCACAAGAGGAAAATCTTCTGACAACCTATAAAGGGACCAATCTTCATAAAGATTCACTGTCCCTGCAGGCTCAATGACTTGAAGTTCAAAGTTTTCCTCTTCTGATTTATGAGATGGACCAACTCCACTTGGGTCAATCTCAACTCTTAAACTAGTGTTTACAACTTGAACCGGTACATTTGATACTGTGGAACTAACTTCAGCTCGCCCTTCATCCGATGCATGTTTAGGCACACCATGTCGAAGAAAATGATCAATAGCAGATTGCAATGCTTTTTCCTGTGGAATCTGTCCCCGTGTTTTCAAAAGCTGAAATAATGCCTGATCTGGAGAAAGCTGGGGAAGATGGCAAGAAGCCTAGCTATCATCCCATCCATGTCAGGCATTTCTCCTTGAACTTCACTTAATGTTTTATTTTCTGGCAATCCAATTTGGAAATTATTGATCTCACCTCTCAAGTAAGAACTTTCTGCTTGATAATTCCTTCTTCCAACTCCTGTATTCCTTACTTCAGTGGTTCCTTCATCATCTGAATCCAAAAGAACAATTCTGCCATTAGCTGAACTGGAGGAGGAGTCTGAACTGGAGGAGTCACGTACAAAGTGTGCCATTTTTTGTTGAGGAACAAAGACCTATTGTCATTCAAGGTACCTTGGCTCTGTAAAAACACATGGTATTAGAATTAAAGCAAAGACAACTATACTCAAACATAAAGCAACGAAAATTATACTTTTAAAAAACAAAAGAAAAGTAAATTGATCTCCAGTAAATTATCAATATTCACAAAGTTTTGAAAGGAAGAGCAAATGGGGCAAACAAAAGGAAAGAGGAGCGAGTTGAAGAAAGGAACTCGACATAGAGTGTGGAAGAGCATAATCCTTTGGTTTTTTAAGGAGAAAGCAGTAGGTTAGCAGCCGTACAGGAAGAGGCTTAAGGGATAGAGAAGAAGAAATTTGCAATGGGGAGGATCAGTAAGTGGGTTGGGAAAGGAGGCAAAAAGAGATTGGAAGAATGGACATCATCAGCAAGGGTATTTGTGTTAGCAGAAGAAAACGAAGAAAGAAAATAGGAAGAGCAAATCTGCACTGCTGGAATGGACGCAGGCAGAGTATATTTATTCTATAGAAGGTGGTTACATTTTAGTTATCAGTTATGGCAGGTACAACTGTATAACTGCTCTAAAACCAAACAGTACATTATATATTCAACACCCCCTCTTAATGACTAAACCGGAAACAATACCAAGTTTGTCTCGAAATTTTACAAATGTCCTAAAGCCCATATGTTTAGTCATTAGATCTATAGACTGTGCCATAGGTTGTACTTTGAAATCAGCAGTCCATTGTTGTGTTGCAGTTGTTGAATGGAGAAGAACCGCAAAACAAGAATTTGGTCGTGTGAACAGAGGATATGGCAAGTGGTCCACTGATTCTTCGTTACGTGATTCATTGACTAGTGATGAATCATCAATGGCTGAGAGTGTCAGCCCCATCTCCAAAGTGCTGGAATCAGAAACTCGGAGAGGTGGATTGAGAAATCTGTTCTAGGCTTGTGTAGCCTGCTGGAGTCTATACAGAGACTCAATTAGCCTACAATCTAAGTCACCTCAATCATGCCCTTGCAACACCGTGTAGTGCTCATCCAACCTTTTCTAGGAAAGCATGGGGAAGTGCCTTCCAATCAAAGTGAGTTGCGAAGGAGAGAAATGTGACCATCTGTGTAGTGGAAGTTAGAACCAACTCCGCAATAGTAGGAGAAACAAACATCTCTGTCTCAAAGTGGGAGAAATAACCATCTCTGTAGTAGTAGGAGTGAGAACCAACTCCTCCGTCTCATCTATTTGCTCATTTATCCCCCTCTATTGGGAAAGGTCTTTCACAACACAATGACTAAACGTTCACGCTCTCTGTCCTCCGAGCATGTACCTATGAGTGAGTGGCTTTTCACCATGTACCTTCAGTGCATCTGGAATAGTGGAGTCTCCATCCACAACAAATTGTTCTTCAGAATGAGGAAATCCATCCTCCCAAGGCATGTCAGCCTCCCGTACATCCTGTATGGTGGAGTTGTCCTCCACACGTGCATTCATGTTGATCGTAACAGATCAACAAGCCGATATTGGCCACCTTTCCCAATACCAAGGGCAACCATCCTGCTCTGTTTCATATCAGAAACAACGCACTTCTTCCCACATAAATCCACATAAATGTTAGGATTTTTTGTTAATTGACGAATAGATAGAAGATTCTTTTGTAAAGAAGGTACATATCTAACATTCCGTACCAACAATGTATGAGCATTATTTAACACAATGCATATATCCCCTATCCCTTCTACTGCAAGTGATTATCCATCAACTAGTACTACTAATTCAAAACATATATTTGCAGTAAATGAAACATATCAATCCCTACGACATGAAAAGTGTGCAGATGCGCCAGAGTCAATGATCCAACAACTAGTACCATTGTCATGCGAGCATGATGACGTAAGACAATAGAGTATGCCCGTTCTTCTGCAACTACTGCCACATGTTCTTCATCACATGGATTTTTGTTCTATTGCGAAAGATCATACTTCCACTTCTGACAATCCTTCTTAAAGTGCCCTACCTTGTGATGAATAAAGACATGTGACCCTATACCGAGTGGAGGACTCACCGAATGACATCTCCACTTTCCTTTTAACTATGTGACAAGCTTGCTATCCGATTGGTCACAACCGGATTTTTCCCGAATTTGTCTCCACTCCTTTTACAAGTAGGAACTCAACTTGTCAAACATGAGAGTTTGACTTTTAGCCATTAAATGGAGTGCCTCCACAAATGACTCATATAAAGAAGGTAAGTTGTTCAAAATCGAGCCACCATATCATTGTCGTCCCACCTTTTTGTTAATGGAAGATAACTAGTCTCGAGGTCTTTCATCCAAAGTAGGTGCTCAGACAACAATCCGTCGTCTTGTAACTTGCTGGAAAAGAGCATATTTTTCAAGTATAAAACCCAACTCTTTTCTGACGTCCGATATTTATCCCTCGGGCTGGTCCACAACGTGCAAAGTCAACATATAATATAGTTGAAGAAAAGAGAATTTGAACTTTCAAGAGTTTCCTTCTTGACTGCACTACACTCTTACTAGTTCTGCCCACATCAAAAGCTTATAGTTTAAAAGAATTTACTAGGCTTCTTGAGAAGGTAAGGATAGTTTCAGTGTACCCTTTATGACCTTGGTGTTTCAAGCAAAATCTTATTTCTCAAATCCAAATGTAACCCTTCATTTCACTACCTTGTTCTTGTGCAACTAGGTCTTCTATCTAGTAGCCCTACTATCCTTGGTTTTCTAGGTCTAGTTTTTGAATCGGGAGATTCTATACAAACCCAAACACTTTTTGGATACCCCTGTTCCCCCTTTAAGCTTCACACAAAGTTTTATCCCCAAACTCCCTGTTTAGACCTTTCAAGTTACCAACTCTTGCTCGCAATTAGGCCTCTCATAGCTAAAAGAAGGTTCCCGGAAGAGAAATCAAGGTTTCATACGTGTTGGAAGTATAGAATCAACTTGAAAACCTTAAAATCAGGTTGTTCTTTCCCTGCAGTCTCCACAAAACTAGATTAGGTTGTTGAAAAGTTCATTAAGTTTTCCAAATCCAAAATTTTCCCTAAACCCTAACTAGGGTTTTCCTATAGGCCCGAGAGAGATAGAAATGCAAATTTCAATGCGATATTAAACTTCAAGACCTGAAATATTGTGGAAAGTTCTGTACCATCCTCGTGCACCTACAGAAATGAGTTTTAACCTTGAAACCTTTACTGTAAAGGTGCAAAATAAAAAGAACACAGTCGCACAGAGTTAGATTAGTTTCTTACAGAGTCATATGTTATGAGTTTGTTTCTTTTCCTTCCTCCTTAATAACAAAAGTGGAGTCTAAACATGTGGACACAAATCTACAGAGTATTCATATCCTCCATGCTCAGCTATCAAACTTGTTATGCTTGAAATTCTGACCTTTCTTTTATTAAATACATGCAATTCCTATTATAGTCTTGGACAGACTTTCACTTTTCATCTTCCTCATTCATTTTCTATTTCTTCTATAACCTAGAACATCTCTCTCCTTCTGTCTCTCCATTCGAATATATCACTCATAACTACTTTTTCTTAGCTATGGATTTAACTAGACCCTGCAAGACTTCTTAGCTCAAGTTATATGCTTTAGTCAAATACTAAAAACAGAGTTTCCAAACAAAAACACCTAGAAGTTAGCTTTTTGACCCTCAAGAAGGAGCTTACACATCGTACATGCACTCCCAAATCACCCTAGACTCCTATTAGGACACAAGCAAAGCCAAAATTGACAAAAAGCAGAAATTCCCTCAAGAAATTCAAATTGGACTTTTGGAGGAAAACACATACAAGCCAAAATTTGAAACTTGAAGGCCTCCAAAGACCTCAAGTCACTTCTATAAGCCTACTTTGACCCTCCTAAGGAGTTAATGCACACAACTTTGTTGATATTCCTTGTCTTGGTGGATGCTCCTGCATCAGATGTATAAATGTAAATTTGGCAAAGCCCATTCTACAGGCAGTAAGACTGTGCTCTTCTTCAAAAATTTGGAAGCCAGATTTGTGTTGGGGAATTTGGCAACTAGTATGCAATAAACTAAATACAGAAAGAGAAAACAAGTAGAGATCTAAGTAAATAAATGACACACACAGAGGGGAGAAAATATTTATCCCAGGGAAACCCTTTTGCATAAAAACATCCAGCAAAATAACCATGCTTTATTGCATTCATTTGAATCATCTTACAAATACAAGAACAAGATGTCAAGGCACTATAACATAATTACATACAAGACTTACATGCACACTCAACCGTGTCTTCAGTATGCAACTTTCTAGCACTAACCCGCACTGTCAACTAACATCTTTTTCAACATTCTCCGATAGAAAATATACACTTATATCACCATGCACCACCTTAAAACAGAACTTGCTTGGGCAGGAAGGAAATTGTAAACAATAATAATAAAGCCTAAAAACAAGGCATAAATCTGAGTCATTGATTTTTCCAAAAGACTCATAGTTAACCAACTGACAAGTGTCAATTTTGGGGCCTCTAGACCAAGTTGACGCGTGAAAAGTATGAGACATTCCAACAATTTAGATAATGAATGTCGTCCTTGCAATTGTTATAAATGCAGAAGGATTGGCCATAAAGTTGGTAGTTGTCCTCTAGCTCAGATTTAAAAAGATCTCTTGTCGGTACAGACTTCCCCTCCAAAGAAGATGGTGTGGAAATGGAGAGCTAAAGTGACAACCTAGGAAAAACAAAGGGCTTTCAGATGGAGAACACGAAGGAGGAAGACAGGAAGAACCTCAAAAACCGGTTTTAAGCGGGTGCCCAAATATCACTCTGTAGACAGGAATGAGGAAATATCAAAAGAGGGACTAGAAGATCTAATCAATGAAGCAATGAAGCCGGGATTCAAGGAGGCGGCTAGAAATACCTTAGGATTAGACAAAATTGGGAGATCAAATCCCTTTTACATCAACAACATGGAAATGATGACAATAAGAAAAACAGATTTCATAATCCCCAGGGGCAAGTTAATTTAAAAGATAAGAAGGCCCTATGTGGAACTAGGGCACCTTAATTGTAACTCAATAAAAACATATAGTGGTATCAAGGAACACCCTATTGTAATTATGAAAGCTCAAAGGAGTTAAGTTTGTGACCTCACTTGTGGTAAGATCCCAACCTAACATTGGGTCTCGAGGTATAAGAGGAAGGAAAGATAACATCTCAAAAGATTCAAAAAGAGGCTCAAGCCACCTTGGAATGTGAGAATCAAAATACCTAAGAGACTTTTACTGTTGGTAGAAGGGAGAAACCATACACCAAGAAGCCATAAAACTCTTGAGTTATAATGTCTAGATTATTAAACTCCTTTAACAAGAGCCACTGAGTCAAGCAGTTATTAAAAGTAGTTAAACCAGATATACTTGTATTGCAAGAAACTAAGGTAGATAGGTGATGAGTCAATGATAGGGGGTCAATTGAATGACATCCTTGTCCTTGCAACCATTAATGTTATAACCTCAACAATATACATTCACGAAGACAAATTTGAGACTAGAGAACAAAAACACCCACTTTATTTACTTTTCATGGGGAATTACAAAGAATCAGACCAAACACACTTTTACAGTATAGGAAGAAGAAAAACACCCCTCAATGGATGAAACTCAACTCTCTTTATTTGTACCCCTTGAAGGAGCACCCCACTCACCTAAGAAGTCTTCTCTTACACCATCATACCTTCTCTTAACCCTTCACCTACCTTCTATTTGCTTGGAGTGACTATTGAAATCCACTTTGATTTGGAAAACACTCAAAATGAGACTTGAAATGTTTTGGGCCATTATTGGGCTTGTGCAGTGTCATGGGCAAAATTGTTGGTTTTGCCATGAGACGGAGAACTCTTTATCTCAATGGTTGAAATTGTCCTCTCTCTCAATCACAGGGGCCTATTGAAGTGTTATTGTTGATTGAACATTATAGCGCATGAACATGCTAGTAGATCTTTTTGGATGATGTAAGATTGCTTGTGGACCCGGATGCTCCTGCATCATATACCCCAATAGTTTTCAAGCATAGTGCTCACAAACTTGGGCTGGATTGTAGAACCACCCTTTTGACCTGAAGGGTAAGGCGGCCTGAAGGGTAAGGTTTTTGTGCTCCCTTTTACCTTGCTAGGTACTTCCTTTGTTTCCAGCCACCCAATAGGCCATGGACCATCCTCCTTCACCAAATGTTTCCCACATTTTTTTCCAACCCCGACTGACTTTGGACTGAACAGCTCTACCTAAAATCAAAATCTCTTTCTTCTCCTCAACTGCAACACCATCTTGTACTTGATCACATGTGACTGTCATGCTTGGGCATCCAAGGATCGCTCTTTTACTCACCTCCTTTTGGGCAGAAGCACTCTTTGCCTCCTTCATAATTGATTTGTTGTACTCTCCTTTCTCCTCTTCTAGCAAAACATGTTTGTTAGTACACATGATAAGATAACTTTTATGCTTATGCTTGTCGTCTTTCTCCTTCAAAGGAATTAGAGTATACCTTTGTCCACCCTTCTTAACATTCATGGTACTGGCCTTTCCATCATACAACATTTCACTATCAAATTGCCATGGCCTCCCCAACAAAACATGGCATTCATCCATAGGCAAGACATCACACAAAACCTTGTCCATGTATCTACTGCCTTGTATATCAGCTACACAACATTCCCATAGAGTGATATCATGACCCTCTATTAACCAAAACACCCTATATGGCTTTAGGTGTAGTGTGCATACCAAATTCAGCTTAACTACCATTTCAGTGGACACTAAATTGTTTGTGCTTCCACCATCAACCACAAGATTGCACCACTTCCTTTTGTTATGCATTTTTGTCTGAAAAATGTGTCTTCTTTGGCATGCTTTTTTCTTCCTTCAACCTTCAAAACCCTCTTCATTCCTAGCAAAGAAAGTTTCTCCTTGTTCAAGTTCCTCAATATGTTTTGGTGATGCCACGGATTTCGCGTCTGTTTGTAAAACTAGTGCACTACCTTCATTTCTTCGTCTTTCGTCATAGTGTGTCAAGGTACTCATAAACACAATGACCAACTTCTCCACATCTAGAGCACGTTCTACTGAATAATCTTCCTCTTCCCTTCCATAGATACCCTTCCACTTTCCAAGGTGTCTCCACTACTTGTTTGCTGATTTGGCACTTGATAAGTGCTAGAACCTTCGTCATCCCATTGTTGATTATTTTCACAAGATGGCTGGCCTCTACTACTGGTGAACTTCCCTCTTCCTTTTGATGCACTTTGTTGTCTTCTTGTCAACTTTTCCTCCGCCCTTAAAGCATATCGGTATGCCTCTTCCGCCATATACAACCTTGCCATGATGATTTCATCTTGAATATTTAAGTGCAGCCCACTTATGTATCTTGCCACCTTTTCTTGTTCCATCTCATTGTGACCAGCTCAGATTGTGATTTTGTAGATGTTCGTGTTGTCCTTTCGACTTAGCTCCTCTTGCCTCAAATTTTATAGCTTCTTTAGCAAATATAGTTGGTAGTCTGTAGGTAGGAACTTTCCTCTCAACTTGGCAACCATCCTTTCCCAAAGGGTTATCTTTTTCTTTCCCCTCATGTTCCTCTCAATTTCACATGCCCTTTAAGCTTGGTCTAAAGCTACCTTCACCTTTCTCAAGTCAACCACTTCATCAAATTCGAGATACTCTTCCATCTCAATGAGCCACCAATCAACTCTTCAGATTCAAAGTTCCTTATAAGCATGTAACCTTCATCAAGGTCCCTCTTCCAATCTTTGAGATAACTCTAATGAGCCTATCTTCTCCTGCATCTAAATGCTTGTGGTTGGGGTAGGTCATCTACTCCCTTCATCTTTAGCATCATTCATCATCCCTTGGGACAAATCTCCTTCTATCTTCTTCAACAGCAAATAGTCTAGCCTGCATAACTCTCAAAATCTATGCAATCTCATCTAGTATTCTTGCCATATTGGCATCCACTAGTCTACCTCTACCTGCCATTCTTATTGGAGGCATCTCAACCTAAACCTACTGCTGCAATCTCTTGTTTGCAATCCTACGTAGGTGTCATTCCCCAAAAATTAGATTCAAACCACTCTGATACCATATGATGTAGCAAGGGTAGGAATAGAATAACAACCTTGCCCTTACAGGATCAACCTCATAGATTCAACAATAGACATTCACACGTAGATATCAAACTAGAGAACAAAAACACCCACTTTATTTACATTTTTATGGCGAATTACAAAGAGTCGAACCACAGAGATATTGAAATTAGAAGAAGAAAAACACCCACAACCCCTCAATGGACTGAACTCAACTCTTTGTTTCTCTCGTGCCACTCGAACAAGCATCCCACTCTTAGAAGTCATCTTACTCCAACCTACCTTCTCTAAACCCTTCCCTTATCTTTTATAGGCGTGAGTATTGGAATCCGCTTTGAGCTTGAAAATTGCTCAAAAAAGACAATCAAGCATTTCTAGGTTGTTATCGGGCTTAAGTAATTGCCTTGAGTGAAACCGTCAACTTTTGCAAAACGACAATTGTGTAATCGCCGCATCAATTTCGCAACTGCTGATTTACTTAGACCTCGACCGGAGTTTTACCATGAGAAAGAGAAATATCTGTCTCAAATTTCAATGGATGAAACAGCTCTCTAAGTCCCAAGGGCCTGCTGAAGTGCCATTGACCTCCATGGATGCTTGTGAGTCGCCTTCATACGGTGGATTGTGTTAATGGATCTTTTTGGCTAATGCAAGAGGCTTGTGGACCTGAATGCTCCTAGATCAATAAGCAGCAATTTGAAGTAATTGTCGAAGACGGGTGGAAGAACTCTTGGTAGAGGAGGAAGCTAGAGGCAGTGCTGGGGGTGGGTTGTTCTATGGAATTCAAAGGTATGGTTATCTCCCAATCCTCTCGTGGAATAGGTATTTTCTTTGAGGATTATAAGGGTGATACAAATTGTTCCTTTCGAACGTACACTAACAAGTGGCAATAGAATAAAAAGAGATTGTTAGAAAAACCTTTAAAGACTCAAAGGGGCTCGTGATGGTCTCAAATGGGTAGTAGGAAGAGATTTCAATGTCATCTTAAATGCAAGGGAGAAGGGGAGGGCAATTCAATTCTACCACCTAGCTCACTTGATTTCAATGATTTTGTGTGAAATGCACCTTCATTGATGCGATACCCAAATCTGATCCCTTCATATGGACCAACAAAAGAGAGCGATATCAAATAATCACGGAGAGATTGGATAGGTTCCTGGTACAAAATGGGGAGTGGAATGCATTAAGTTTTTCTCAAACATGTATCACGTCCCTCAATAAACAATTGGCCAAACGTAGTAGAGGTCGAAATAGATAAGAATCCAAATGGGATCCCATTTAAAATGGAACTTATGTGGTTTCAAGATCCTAATTTTGAAGGAAATATGAAAAAATGGTGGACAACTGAGGAAAGAGGCTTCAAAAGTTTCATATTGACAAAGAAACTTAAGAATGCATGGAGGAGGTATGTAAGTGAAATAAAGAGAACTTTGGTAATTTATTCCAGAAGAAAGATCCTCCATCAAAAGAGAAAAGCTTGGTGCAAACAGAACAATTGAATCAAGAGTGAGAAACAAGCTGCTCGAAAAAGAGAAAAAACTAATGATGAATTTCAAGCAAATTCTAAGAATGAAGATCCATTGGAAGAAACAAGGGTAAACTAATGAAAGACAAGTTACAGGAATACCATAAACTTTCACAAGTCCAAAGTGGTTTGAAGAAATATCAACAGAATTAAGAAGATTAAGATCACTTCAAAAGAATGGTGAAAAGGAAGGAAATAAGGAACACAAGTATGGCATTCTTCCAAGACCAATATGTGCCAAGGTTGCATGCCCTGCATTTTTGGGTCATCCCCAGGAGGGGACGTTTCGAGGACAGGTAACAAACATCCCCTAGCAATCACTGAATCTGTCTTTGCAAGAAACGTCCCCAAGACCTCAAAAATTGTAGGGTACGACAGGGAATGGCTAGTTGTTGCCAGAACAGCTAGGGGATGTCTAGATGTCCCTTGATTGTACCAAGGATGGCTAGTCATGCCCTACATCCCAATAGCTTTAAAACACTTTTTTTAAAACTCAAAAATGAATGTCCCTTTAAAACATTTTTAAAAAAAAAAAAAAACTCAAAAATGAATGTCCCCATTGGGCTAGCTAATTCAAAGGTGAAAAACAACTATGAATTGTGGATCATTTCCACTCGAATATATTCTCCACAAAGGCATATTTAATCTTCCAAAGGTTCCATATAAGAAGCATGACACTATTAACACTAAACAGTAATTTTTGCATTCCCATGTGCAGGTACAGTTTTGGAAATGCTTCTTGCCTGATCTAGAAAATATTCTTCGAGAAATGGAATGGGATTCTTGAATTAGAAGTTGTTCAAATATTACATTATAAATTTTAAAAAGTATTTTACATAGCAATTATATGAATATTTGGAGCACATGAGAGATCCATTCTTGTCACTGGAGCTCATGAAGTGCCTTCATGATCAAATCCACTCACAACAGCCTCTTCCTGATGATATCTATGATAATAGGTGCACACTTTTATGATTCTGATATGCACTGTTGTAGAAGCAACTGCAAGTTTTGTAGATACATTGAAAACTCTGATAACTCAAATCTGGTTAGTAAAAGCCTGGGTTGTTCAATCTGGTTACAAGTAGGATTAGACATTTTTCAATTTTAAAAGTTTGTTACTATGAAGACTTTTACGTTATAAAAAGAAACTATATGAATATGATTTAACTATTTCATGCGGGAGGGCCGCCCTGACGAAGGAGGGTGAGGGGTGAGCACAGCGAACCACTCGCCATAAAGATCTATAGGGCCATATCTATATAGATAGGGGCAGCGAGGGCCCCCAATCTCTCTATTCTATTATAGGTCGAGGTCAGGGTCAAGGTTGGGGTCGAGGTCGAGAACCATGCACTTAGCCAGTCCCAAAAGGCTGGAATGACAGACTGAAGGAGAGTTGTGGGGATTTCAGCACCCTTTTTCATCTGAAATTATATTAGATATTTTGCCTCTGCTTGGAATTGTACCTAAATGTCTAATGGTTATAATTATTCAGCCTATGCTACATTTTAAATCTTTAAAAATAGGCATATTCTCTTTCAGACAAGTGTCCGTAGAACATTCCTTATCAATATGATGAATGCCTTATCAATGTTATCATATGAATATTTGAAATTTCCTATATTTTTAAATTTTCCCTTATTTTTAATAGCTGACCCATACCATCCCCATCCTAAAAACTTGGCAGAGGAACATAGTCCAAGACTCGTTTGACTGTTGAGGCAAGGGATGAGAGTGTGGTTCAAGAGGAACTGCTCGTTAATATCACAAAACTCATATCAAACAATGATGATAAGGCTTTATTGAAGCCAATAACAGAGGCAGAAACCATGCTAGTAGTGTTTGCCTTTGGTGTGGACAAGGCATCTGCCTTGGGTAGGTTCCAGGAAGGTTATTCCAAAAAATATATATATTTTGCCATCAAGGATGTTTGGGAGGCTAGGGAAGAATATCAAAGGGAGGAGACTATTTTGAAAGAGTGGAACTCGACTTTTCTTGCCCTTATCCCAAAAAAAAAGAGGATGTAAAGTTCTTTGATGCCTTCCAACCAATAGCTCTCTATAACACCATGTATAAAATTGTGACAAGGGTCTTAGCTCTCAGATTGAAAAAATTCTTGGAGATGATAAGCTCGGAGGACAACAGTGGATTTTGATGGGAAAATATTTTTGGATGGGATCATCAAAGCCCATGAGATTATTCATTCTATGGCCGACAAAAAAACATGTATGATCATAAAATTTGGTATAGGTAAGGCTTTTGATAGATTGCGTTGGGATTTCTTGCTAAAAGTGCTAGGAGAATTCGGTTTCTCTTAGGAATGGAACAAGTTAATCAATAGCTGCATATCTACTGCTACGTACTTATTCAATACTCATAAATAAAGCATCAGACAGTTACTTTCCGACCTCTAGAGGTCTTAGACAAGGGACCCTATTTCACCCTACCTTTTTATTATTTTGGCTCAAACTCTTGGAAGAATGATAAATAAAATAATTATAGAAGGGAAAATAAAAGGTCTCCAAGTGTCCTCAAGGATAGATCCATTGTCCCATCTACAATTTGTTGACATTATAGTTCTAATGGGTATCCCTACAATTGAGGAGGCTCAAATGTTGAGAGACATCCAGGATAAATATGAGGCTGCTGCAGGACAGAAGATCAATTAAAACAAATAAAAAAATTACTTCATAAATGTGAGAGGAATAGGATCAGCAAAGGAGGATCCAGATAATTCTCGGTTTGGCATTGGTGAATTACCAGGCTCTTATTTAAGTATGCCTCTAGTAAAAAGAAAGGCAGGACAAGAAGTATTGAAACTAGCGTTGGTTAGAATTCTGAAAAAATTGTCCATATTGAAAGGGAAGTGACTAACTTTGGCCGTAGAGCCCAATTGGCCAAATCCTTGTCGTAGGCCATGCAAACCTACAAAATGTCTCCATTCAAAATCCCAAGTCCAGTTGCTAAAGCAATAAAGTTTGCAGACATTTTTTTGTGAAATGGCCCAAAAATAGGAATAAAATCAATTTCGTGGCTTGAAAGATTTGCTTACCAGAGGAAATGGGAGGCCTAGGATTTTGGGACTGTAAGGAGATGAATTGAGCCTAAGGGTGTAAGCTCATTTGGCATATATACGAGGAAGGAGATAGATTATGGAGCAGGACTGTACAGGCAAGATATTTTGACAGCTTAGATAAGACAAGGTTGTTTACACAAGTATTGCCTAGAGGATCGGCAACACGGAATTTTGTGAAAGGGTGTACGGATATGTTCAGGAACAAAATTAGATGGAAAGTGTGTGATGGGAGCCAAGCAGACTTTTTGGCAGGATACCTGGCTCAGATATCCCACTATGCCTGGATGAAGACATGGCCGGTTTAATGGAGTTTGCTAAAAGTCAATGGTGTTTCTGGGTCATGATTACATTGAAGTAATCGAGGATAGAAAAGCATGGAGTGTTTGAAATTGGCCCTTAGGAAAGAAGATGAAGAACAAAAAAATTAAGTCACCTCCTTGCATGCTATCCACTGCCATCTCATAGAAAAGAAGAAAGACTGGTGTACAATGGGGCTAAAAGTGGTATGATCTCAGCAAGGGAAGCATATAATGACCAGACTCTCAATGAAGCTCGTCACAAGCTACGATAAACTGATCAAGAGATACTTTTATGGACCATCTATTTGTTTTCTATATGGAGAAGAAGAAAGTGACAATCATATATTCATTCATCGCCCCTTTATCTAGAATTTATGAAGCATAGTAAGGAAAAAATGGGAGCTCAACTGTGTACCTAAAGTCAGTCAAGGAATTGACTGAGCAATGAAATCTAACAATTAGAAGCTCACACCTAAAATTGATTTGGCAGATCATCAGCCATTACAATTTAGAATATTTGGATTCAGCGGAATAGAAAAACATCACCCACCATCCCAAGTATGTGGAAGAATTGACACTTTCATTTCAAAATTAGGAAGAGTCTGATTGCGAACAGAATAAGGGATAGACAGTTAAGGGTTGGGAAGTTGATGAATAAAAGTGGTGGTGTGTGCAGGCATCCTCGTCCTACAAGCTATATTAAGCTTAATTTTGATAGTGCAATGAAAGGGAATCCAAAAACTGCAGCGGGTGGTTGTGTGCTTGGGGATGACTGGTCTTAATTTTTTCCATGGAAATTGGAATGGGCATAAACAATTAAGCAAAAGACATGGCCATGCTTAAAGGTATTCAATCAACATGAATCCAGGGTTGGAATAAGTTAATTATGAAAGGTGACTCTAAGACACAGATAAACACAATGAAAGAGAGTAAGATTTTGTCTTGGAGAATAAAGTTCTAGTAGATGAGGCAAAATGGCGTGTCAAAAAAACTTGTTACTTTTTATTCACACAAAACGAGAAGGAAATCAGGTGATAGACAGGACTGCTAAAAGAGAGGTCAACTTAATGGTTGTTGTGGGTATCCTGGACCAATTTTGGGAGAAGGATTGTATGAAGAAATTGAATTGCGAAGGATGCAGAAGGGTTTTTCTAAGTTCCCTTAAAATAGCCCTTCTAGTGATCCTTAATTTCCTTGGAAAGCAATGCCTTACTCCCCCTCATTTTTATATGATTGACTTAATTATGAGTTGATATGGGCCTTACGCAAATCTAGAGTGAGTTGACAGTAATGTCATGGTGTGAGTTTTAGACACCTTATGCATTAATGATTGAAGCATGGGAGTGAAGTGATAAATTAGAGTTGAGCCTTGTGAAATATCATTGTTCACGGCACTACAAGGCATTGGCTGTGGTGGAGAGAGAGAGAGAGAGAGAGAGAGAGAGAGGAAAAGGAATGCATCTAATTTATGCTGCTTTGATCAAGGTAACACAATAACCCTCCCCGTGAATTTGGCTATGATTTCACTACTGCGTGCAAGTGTGAAGGGTGCATTGTCGAGTCTGTGCATTCTTCCCATGCATGTGTTTGAGTTGTATGCATAAAAATAGGGTCATTTTTAGTGCATATTTGCAGGTAATGATGAAGTTTGAAAGATGTCCTCCCAATGGTGATAAAGTGTTTCCCCCATGCTTGTGAGAGTTAAGTTGTCATTTGCCATGATATGGGGCTACTACCATCATGGAATGTTGAATGTCGTTTTGTATCTTTACCCTCCTTTGAGTGGGCTCATGGAATGTTTAATGTCATTTTGCATCTTTGCCCTCCTCTAAGTGGTCCCATGGAATGTTGAATGTCGTTTTGCATCTTTACCCTCCTCTAAGTGGTCTAGTCTATCGTGGCTATGGTCATTCTCCATATTGCGTTTGAAAGACTAACGAAATGTTGACAAGATATTGAGAGGACCATGGTTGTGTGTTACTCTCACACAATTTGCTTGTTTTTATTTGTGTGGTCAATTATTCTAGGACCATGGAAAAGGAGAGTGCAAGGCCAACTCTACCTTTTCTTGTAGGCGTTCAAGGTGGGTTTTAAAAGATGTCATTGTGTAGGAATTAGTATGATAAATTTTAAAATATGTCCTTCACAAAGTGGCAATGATGAGAGTTAAGTTGTCGTTTGCCTTTGTTGTGGGGCTACTCTGCCATCATGGAATGTTGTATGTCATTTTGCATATTTACCCTCCTCTCTATGGGTTTGGTTCATTGGGTTCTCGTCATTCTCCAAATTGGGTTCAAAATACTAAGGAAATGTCGACATGATATATTGAGAGCATCCTAGGTGTGTGTTAATCTCACGTAATTTGGTTGCTTTTGTGTGTATTCTCATTGATTCTAAGAGTGTGGAAAAAGGAAAGGGAAATGTATACACCTAAAATAATCCCCCTTACCAATTATCCCTTCATCACATCCAACCTTATAACATCCCACATACCCCTTCATCATGATTAATTTCTCTAATCAATCATCTAATCACATCATCTCATATTTTAGGAATTTAAAATTCCTAGCTACCTACCTCCACCTACCCTCCTAGCCTCTCCTACAAATCATCTTGTTAATCCCTCATTAACTATCTTAATCATCTCTAGAAGTTACTAATCTAATTCTAGAGTTCCTCACCACCTTTTCTAGAGTTCTCCATCTCTAGAACCTTCATCTTCTACCACCTTCCATGAATTTAAAATTTGCTAAAATCCCTCCCATCTCTAGAACCTTCCTCATCCAAATCAATCCCAACCATTGATCTAAATCCATCATGGCTTCATCCTAACCATCCATTCCTCCATATGGCTTCTATAAATTGAGCCACATCCTCCATGCAAACCAAGAATGAATGGGAGGAGAAGCACACCAAGCTATTGCCACCTTGATCATCAATCAAACCATCATCCTTCATCAATCAATCATCAAGCTTCCAAGGAGGTGCTGCCAAAATCCATGCACAAACTCCATTTTGAAGCAACCAACATCAATCAATCATCTTGAGCAAATCCAACACTTCACAAGGGAGTTGTCTTTTGGTAAGTAAAGGTATATTTTATCCCTTGTCTGCTCAATTGGAGGTTTGCATTTGAGTTAGAGTAGAGAGCTTTGGTATTGCATCCATGGTTTTCTAGTTTATGCTCTAATTTTCTTGCAACACACGAAAGGCCAACCCTACCTCTTACAATAAGCGCTTGAGACTAGTTTCAAAAAGTGCCTTTGTGTTGGATTCAAGGAAGCTTTCAAGGGATGAAAGAATCAAGTGGGTGAAGCTTGTCCAAATGCAAAGAATTCGATATCCGAGAATTTGGTTGTTGGACTACGTTACAATTGGAAGGGAATTAAATGAGGAAGACATTGTCTTTGGTGCATGAGCTAGTTTAGAAGATACTGCAGTATCTGGGTACCACTCATGTAAGACAAAATTCTTATGTTGTGGTGCATGATATGGCCTCTACCACCTTGATTGGTATTGCAAACATTTCCTACCAAGTTAACATAATGTAATAGTTTTTGAGGCCATCAAAAAGATAAACCATGAGTAAACTAGATTTGGGTTGAATGATACATGTTTCAGGATTCAACGCCTGCATTCTTGCATCAACTCCTTGGCTACAACTTTCATTGTTCCCTTACCTCCCCCTCTGTATTTGAAATCTCTGGCTCCAAGGACAAAGAAGTTGGCCCCATGCATACTATCATCATAGATTAGAAATGTAGGATACGGTTAAGACCAGACCGGGTTAATCTCTCTTTGTGAAAGTTGGACCTAGTTTTAGACATTGGCTACCATTTTCATAATTGGGTAGAAAGTGATAAGAATTTCCGTGTTTAATGTATAATCTTTTTGGTTTGTCCAGCCTATCAATTGACTCTTCGAGGACTTCTGATGGTTTGCAATCAGTGGAAAGACACTTTAAAGACATGTTATTTATGTGCATATGTGTGCACGCATGCTCAATAATTTTACAGCTATGCTGATATGAGTTGGTCTTTCATGTGGCTCAAGTAGAATTCAATCCAGTACCCACTGCACTCTATTTGAATCCCCAAGACACGTGAAAGATAATATGAAGGATGAGATACTCAAGGAATGGCATGGGCACCACTTCACTATTTCTCTAATGGTTTCTTGACTAATGCTTTAGCTAAGGTAGTCTTTGGCATAAGGAGGCTGCAGTGTGATGCATAATTTGAATTTAGGCACTATGAAATTCTGTAAGCCTTTGTGAGCAAGTGTCAGGGTGTTTGGCATGTCTTGCATAAGAATAGAATTTGCTTATCATGGACTGTATGGCCTTCTGAAAAGGAACTTGCTGAGAACAGGATTGCATCGTAGGGTGATACTTGTAAGCAGCATTTCGCTGCCATGTGGCTTGGTAGCTGCTGATTCGAAATAAAGTTGGATATAATTGAACTGTGGATCAGAAGCTTCGAGTTGAGATGAACATGTCAACTTCATTTTTCTTGCTCAGCAAAAACTCAATGGTTTCTTTGTAGCCTAGATAGTATAATATTTGGACACTTATATCTGTGTGGAAGATGGCGAAAACCTCTGTGCCCTCTTCACATCAAGGATGTTCTCATCTTTCAGCTTTTGCTTTTACTTGAATTATGGCATGTCTTCTAACTTTGAATTTAGGCACTATGAAATTCTGTAAGCATTTGTGAGCAAGTGTCAGGGTGTTTGGCATGTCTTGCATAAGAATAGAATTTGCTTATCATGGACTGTATGGCCTTCTGAAAAGGAACTTGCTGAGAACAGGATTGCATCGTAGGGTGATACTTGTAAGCAGCATTTCGCTGCCATGTGGCTTGGTAGCTGCTGATTCGAAATAAAGTTGGATATAATTGAACTGTGGGTCAGAAGCTTCAATTGAGATGAATATGTCAACTTCATTTTTTCTTGCTCAGCAAAAACTCAATGGTTTCTTTGTAGCCTAGATAGTATAATATTTGGACACTTATATCTGTGTGGAAGATGGCCAAAATCTCTGTACCCTCTTCACATCAAGGATGTTCTCATCTTTTGGCTTTTGCTTTTACTTGAATAATGGCATGTCTTCTAACTTTGGAATTGTTGATATATTACTAATAATTTCCCACACTTTTATGCTATTTTACTGGGGGTATCTTTAGCAAAAAAACATCAAAGCAAGCACAGAAACAACAACATAGTTGACAACACGCATCACCTGCACTGAACTGCTGAACATCACTCATATCCCAAAAACACTAGCACAGAACTGCTGAACTGCACTCATATCCCAAAAACACCAAGGCATCACACCTCTGAAACGAGACAAAAGATTTGCTTGTGATGAAGCATCAAAGTTTATTTGACTTATTAAAAAGTATATAATAGTTGTCTAACATACCTGTATAGAACCAAAGAGGTTGGGAAATGCTTAAATTCACCTATGCCCAGCTTTGTATACTCTAATCATTGTAAAGGAAACGCTTAAATGAAATTCTTTATAAAGGCAGTGTACATTTATACAAGTTCATCGTTGATTGTTATGATCCGTATGGTTTGGATGGTTAACAATGAATCCTAAATCTAACTTATCAAAGGCATAACTATAACTACCACCGAACCCAACCACATCAGTTGGCACAGGCTCTCAGTCCAAATAGATTGATGCTTTTAAATATCGTCAGCTTGAAACAAAAACAGTGCTTATACAAACAAATGGATGGACTAAAAACAAGACAAAATGTCCACCACATAACATGCACTGAGCTATGTCTCTATCATGCATATATTACAAGTGCACATAAAAAGAGAGAGAAACTAATATATTAACCATGCTGACCGAGTTGAACAATTCTCTGCAGTTCCTTAAATATGAATTAAGCCACATATAAAACACCTCCTTAGACTTTTGTGAAAACAATTCTTCAAGACCCAATAGAGCTATCCTCTAGCATTCTATCAGAATAAATCAACATTAAACAGCTGTCTATCATGAGCAGACCACCCTAAACATTCTTAACCATTATTCAGAACTGTTTATCAAAATGGTTGCTGAAATCTAGTTCTTGTATTACTAAACTAACCAAGTTAGATGATAAATCTCATCCATGCAGAGCAAGGAAACCCAAAAGCCAGTTTGGCCAACTAAGACAAGCAGGCACAAACCCAAACGAAAAGCCCAGCGCCAAAAAACCTCAAATAAAAACAGAGACCACAAAATCACATTCATTTCAGGAACTGGAATTGTAGAAAAAGGCAACAATCATGCTTTGTGAAGGGAAAAATCCCCTAACATAAAGCAGATTAAGCTGACAAAAAAGCAGCCTGAGAAATCCAAACCCTACATGCATTAATAATCAAAAATACTAAAACCCCTCAGTAATGCACCTCCGTCTTAGTTCACTTATGTTAAAAAAATCAGTCACTAAGATTAAAAAAAAATCTTTAAACAAAGCCAATTGCAAAAACTCTAGTTACATTTAGTCCATTGACAAAAGCATTGCCAAAACCCTTAACTCAGCTAACTCCAGCTGAATCAGATATACTTCAAGACTATATTTCAAATGTTTTGGCCTAAAAATCAGTTTTCACTGAAAATAAACATTTGACTAGGCTAAACTTACTGATAAAAGTGTCATCAAAAATCTGGATAAACCGTTCACTCACCTTGATTCATCCACACTGGAAATATTTAATGTATATTTTAAGTTCAAAATTTTTTCAAAAACCCTCAACTCAGCTTCTTCATTCACCCAAAGCTGATATATCTCAAAGCTATATCTCAAATGGTTAATATCAATTTTCCCTAAAATTTAAATCTAATTATCTAGCTAGCATAAGCTTACTGACAAAAGTATTTCCAAAACCCAGGATAAAACCTTCACTCGGATTATTTCAGCTCAACCAGATATATTCTATTGCTATTTATTCTAAATAAGTCAAAGTTAAGCTACAGTGAATTTACTAAATAGCAATCTTTATTGGCCTGAACCCAATATATTTCACGGCAATAAATTCCAACTTCTCTAGAAGTTTAAAGCTCAAGTCAAATTACACCAGAAATAAATATATAGTTTGCACCTATATTTGAAATTTCTCAAAACCAGATTTTCACTTAAAATAAACATATACGAATTTGAGTATATGTCAAAAACCATTCACAATACAGTGCATATCTTGAGAAGTCTGAGTTTATTTGTGCATTATATAATGAAAAAGTTCCATACTTCCTCAAAGTTTAAGTTCAAAATCAATTTCCGCTCAAAATAAACATATGCTCAATGCTCATTGAGTATACTTTAAAAATCACCTAACAAGACTGTGTGTATAATTTGATTTATACTTTTTGAGATTATAAATAATGGCTAATTTCGAGATTTCGTTGAAGTTGCTCAAAACCAATTTTCACTGAAAGTAACATTCACTCATTTTATATGCATCAAAACCCTGAACAAGACAGGGCATGCCTCGAAAATCTAAGTTTATTTGAACATATATATTTCCGGCTTATATTCCTTTTTTTTTTTAAGTTTTAACCTCAAACCCAAATTGCATTGAAAATAAAAATATAATCATTGAACATACGTCAAAAACGCTAAACAAAAAAGGCAAAACATAACTTGAAATTGTAAGATATAACAAATTTCATCAAAGCTCAAGCACAAAACTAAATTTTCACTCAAACAAATACGAAGTGAGTCTACGCCAAAAACCCTAAACAAGATAACGCATAACTCGAATTTAGGTCTGCTTGAATGTATACATTATGCCTATATTCCAAATTTCTTGAAGCTTAAGCTCAAAACCAGAATTCGCTGAAAATAAGCACATACAAAAACAGTATATGTTAAAATAAGCATACACTAAATCTGAAATATCAAAATAAACATATACTAAATGAATATATATCAGAACCCTTTAAAAAACAGGGCATACCTTAACATTAAAGGTAATGATTAGCACAGAAATGCAGAATTCTCCGTGGCCTTGGCACAAAAAGCTTCAAAGTGCGAGTGGGCCGCGAAAATGTGCGCCTTAAAAAAACGATGGAATTTCAAAGAGCGTTTGCAAAGAGAATCAAAAGAAGTGCAGCCGGAGTCGATCTCGAGTCCTCCGCAAGATTTGGCCAAACTTAAATTATATGGCCTGCTTTTATCAAATCGGTTGGCCGGGGAAAAGAATTTTTAACGGCGAATTTGTGCACCAGGCGGAGGTTTCGGCGGGCGGGGCATATTTAAAGGCGATGAGGAGAAGGAACATGAAATTCTGTAATTTTTTTGAAAAAGCTCGAGCTGGCGAAGCTGAGTGGGGTTGGCTTTTGAGATGTTGCAAATTAAAAGAATTGATGACGGGATTGCGATAAAAGCGTGCATGACAGGTACGTGGGCGTCTTTGTGTATTGGAAAATTCAAGTATGGTCTACGCCGTGTTTGGGTAGGATCGACACGACAGACTTGTTTTTACTTAGAAAGAATAAAACATGTTTCTAAAAGCTCCTCCTCTCGTGGGCCATGTTTTTAAGGTAGGAGTGTCATATGTTTGTTCGAGCTACTGTGTTTGATGAATGTTGTTGAAAATGGAAGAATTTTATGGCTTCTTATTAAAATCATGTAGACATTATTTATGACTATTCAATTGCTTTTTAAACATTTGTTCGCGCTAATCAACAAATCTATACAAATGTATACTACACTTTCAAATTAAAGTATTAAAATATTATTACCCGGAGTAAAATCTCCCTACTTTTGACTTCGATAATTTTTCTAGGTCACGGGGTTAATTCCGATTTAAATGTAATGAAGTCAATTAGGGCATTGGCTCATTGCACGACGATTAGTGTGGTGGACTCATCCTACGTTTCTGGTGTGCTCCGGTCATTAAGTCCCACCTATAGACTAGGGGTGCTTCATATCTCGATACCTCGATTATCAAAAAATATAAAAATAGTTGTGTTGGAGGCTTGTTTTAAGTGTTACTGTTATCCAATTTTTGCACCCCTTGCAAAATTGGACAACTTGAAAAAATTGGACTTGGGCAATTGGTGGAGTTTCAATGAAGAAATGGTGAAAACAAGTATTCTTCCATGTCTTGGGCACTTGAATGGTCTTAAGGCATCTATCTCCTTTTCTCGAGCTTAAAAGATCCATACTTAGCAAAAAAATTGAGGGAAAATGGTAGAATTGGAGAAAATTGGCTTTGGAGGCACTCTACTATTCTTTGCCTAACCCCTCAACTCTCTACTTGGCCAAAACACTTCGAAAATTTAGAGAAAAATGAGAATTTTGGTCATTTTTCGTGTATTACGGGTTTTGCGGGTCTGGGAGGAACAAGAGGAATTGTTCCTTAGTTCCTCTTGTTCCCCGATTTGCCAATTTAGTCACACAACAAGGGATTTTGAGGGGATGTAGTGTATTGCATGGATTTTTGGGTCGTCGTCAGTGCAAAGTTCCCCGGGGTAGAGTTCTCCGCAAGGGTCTATCGGCCCACAATGCAAAGGCACGAGGAGTTGTCATTGTGTTGTGCGGAGATACGGGCGGCGGGTGGAATGATGGAACAATTTTCATCGAGTCGCGAGTTCTCCCGGAGGTGATCGGCCCGCATGCGAAGGACATTGTGGAGTGCGAAGCTTTGGAGTGCGAAAAAATGGGGTTGCAGGAACACGTTCCCTATAAAATGTTGTTCCTCGCACGAGTTGGTGAGCCATAACAAAGCAATGTGGCGAGGCGGAGAATAAAGGCACATGTGGAACACTTCCCTGCTCCTCTCGAGTTCTCCGCACAAGCTAATTATCTGCATGCCAAAGGAAAAAATGAATTAATTGCAAACTGTGGAAGTGCCTGGGAACCCCGACCCCCTAGACATGCATGGCCATATCTCACTCCCGATGCTCCAAATTTAACAAACTTTGACTTTTTGGAAACGTCTCTTCATGCTCTACATCATGAAATCCAAAAAATCTAAGTTAGATGAGAGTAGGTGGGTGAAAAAGAGAAAAACACTTCAAGCATTAAAGAAGCACACCTTCAGTGGCTAAAAGATCAAGTTAATGAAGTATGGTCCTTTTTCTTCCTCCACAAGGCAAAGGACATTGGGAATGGATTTGGCAGGTCACCCATACTCTTTTCCAGTGAATTAATGCATGTTGTTGGTGGGTGGGAGCAAAATTTCGAGTTTCTCTTTTCCCTCTCTTTTCTCATCTTCTATATATTGTAAAAACCTCTCATTTGAGAGGGGGATATTCTAGGATGTAGGGAAACTCTATCAAAATGGTTTCTCAATATCAATGAGTTGTAAGCCTTCACTTGGGCTTGACAAGTGTTCTTGTGCCTATTTTCTTCACATGTAATGGACTGTGCATATTTTGAAAGCAATAAAATCTGTGTTTTGTGGTGTTTCTCTCAACCCTAGCATTTGTTTTATTGTATTTCCTTGCCTCTCCATTCTTGTTGTTGTATTTTGTGCATGTATTTCTCATTTGCAGTTTCTATTGTTGTGTTTCATGGAGAACAGATGGTGAATGAAGCCTTGGGTTTGTGTCACATTTGTCTGGCCTCTCCCTACTCCATTTTCCTTCTCCCTTCTCCCTCAACAGGATATTTCCACACCCTTTTCTTGGTGCTATCACCTCTGTTAGTGTAATATTTCCCATTTTTATGCATCTTTCTCTCCCCGATCCCTTAGAATCATAGAGTAGAATTAAATAGTTGCATTTCCTTCCTTAGGAGTAGTTTAACATTAGGATTAGGTAGAGAAATCAACATTTTATGGAGGTATGTCTCACAATGCAAGTCCCACAACTTGGAGATGGTCCCATGTTGCCTCAAACTCGTGGGTTGTCTATGACTCGGGGTAGGGTGCAATTTTGAGCTCCAACATTACCCTATATTCTTATGTAATCTACAGTCACCAAACAAACATAGTTGGGGATTGTTTAATCAGGACCCTACATTCGTATGCAATCTATAGTCACCAAACAAACACGTTTTTAACAAATTGGTTATGTGTATATCCTACAAGATCATTGCGATCCATAATACCATCTTTCTTTCAGGAATTTTGTTCAACAATTTACATGTGTTGTGCATGCTTCCACATTTTGCATATATATCTACCAGGGCCCCTACAATTAAACCATTAACAAAATTACAAACTTAATAATGCTTTGGCAAATGTTTATACCCTATTTCAAAGCTCCAAATGTGGCACGAGGTGGAAGTATGTTAAAGAAAGGAGAACTCCTCAAGTTGTACACTGCAAGTTGTATTTGGTGAAACAATGTCAACGCTCTATGAGGATTCCCGTGTAATATATTGGTTGTGATCAAATCTACCTCTCTAGTTGGCCCCCATCATGCAACTTTTAGATGCACGACCCTATCACTAGTCTTACCCATCTTCACTTCCTCTATTACAATGTTTCCACATTTGGTTCTCACATCCATGCCCAACTACACCTTTCACATCTTCACCTCCTCTATTTCACTACTCTTGCCTCTAAGAATCCCATCTTTTCCCACTTGCGCCTACTTGTGAAATGTGATGTCAAATAGCCATTTATGTAACAACCACCCCATAACAAGCTACAAAAAAACACGTCTTGATTTTAAAAAATATAATGATAAAATGAAATCTATAATCCCCTTTCGAGTTAGGAAGGTGTTGGTGAAATAATTTGTTGCGGTCTGAATTTGATTTAATCTAAATTTAATTAAGTCTTTATTTCAAAGTAACTACTGTAATAATTGATATACAAGTGATAGAATATAGTAAATGGACAAGCAACAAGCATGCAAAGATATGAAACCTTAAGCAAATGAGAGGGAAAAGGTGACTTATTTGATTTTGTGTGACATGTAGGTAATCTAAAGTAGGAAACTATTGGAATATACTTGCAAGAGTGTCGTCAAGGTTTACTTGGAGATCCTAGAACTCAAAAATGTGTAGGACATAAGTGGTCATGGGAGGACAAGAGTGCCCAAGCACTAGTGACTAATTTGGGCCTTAGTGTCCACTTAGATACTCATGTTATGACCTTTTCTAGGTTGGAAGAACTTCATTGTTGATCTTATTTTATCACTCTGGTTTCACTCCAATGTCGTCGGTTGTACCTGTAACCTACAAAATAGATAGCTAGTTACACATGCCCACAAACCACATCAAACCTAATAAAGAAGATGTAGAATGGGGAGTCGACTGACCTCGATGGTCACTCAAAGAGTGATCTTACGACCGAGCGCTACACTACATCTCAGACTCCATGTAGTTCTATGTGTATGTGTGTGTAATGATGCCCTTGTGCAAGTTACACTATGATAGCAGGCTAGGTCGAGATTGCTCTGAGTATGTAAATGTGTGCAATGGAATAGAATGAAATTCCCCTCCTATGTTGTGTATGTAGAGTGATGCAACCCTTGTCCCTTGTATGGATGTACTAGATGGATGCTTTGTAATGCTCTTGTGCCTTTGGATGCAAGTTTAGGTAATAATAAATAATGCATAGTGTTTGGCCCCTTAATTGAGAGCAATAACTAAGTATATATATTATTCCCTTGTTTGAATTTCATAATTGACAACTAAAGGATGACCCAAAGTATTAAAAGGTGACCAAGAAGTAAAAGAGACTCAAAAGAGCGAGTAGAGGATAAAGAAGGTCGGGAGCACCCGTGAGGGACAGGGCACCTAGGAACTTCTCTCCTAATTGTTCACTAGTGTTTAAGGCCATAAAAGCTAAATCACCAAGTCTCGATAGAGTTGTAAGATATGTAAGGCCAATAAAAGTGAAATAAATAAAGAAAAAGGCCCAAAAGAAGTTGTCAACTACTAGTTTTCTTGTTTAGGAATCATGTATACATTAGCATACTTTAGGACCTAGAAATGTACCCAAATACATAGATTTTATGTCTACATTTTCCCACACTTTATATTGGTGAGTGAACACTCAATAGTATAAAGTAGATAGAAGATGCATACATTGTAATCTTGTAGAGAAGAGTGTAGCCGATAGCATGCCAAGTGGACAAGTGAAGCGTGAATTGATCGTGATGTGAAGCGTGGAAACTATGAAGGGGAAGTAGACCCTAGGAGTGAAGCGTATGTGTAGTAGTGTGTTTTTGGAGCTTGTGCTCGGCGATGTGAGATGCTTCTTGTTGCGTATAAGGACGGACTGCAAAAGAAGAGCAAGAAAGAAGTCAAAGTCCTGTATATGAAAACCGTGAGTAATGTATGTATAAGTAGTGTGAAACCTATGTAAAAGTACAAGGAAAATGTGCACTTGATGTATGAGATAGTAAAGGATAGAAAGTTGTCATTTTTATTTGGAAATGTTATTAATGGTGAAGTTTTTGGGAGATCTCACACCAAGAGTGATTTTTTTGGGCAATCTCACGCAAAGAGCTAGTTTTTGGGTGATCTCATGCCGAGAGTGAGTTTTTTGGGCGATCTCATGCCAAGAGAAAGTTTTTGGGCGATCTCATGCCAAGAGCAATTTTTTTTTTTGGGCGATCTCATGCCAAGAGAAGAGTGTTGGGGAGAGAGGTTTGGTTTTTCTCTCCTTCCATGATGCTTCCCAATAAGCACCATTCTGAAATGGTATGTCCTTAATTTCTAACCCGCATTGCGATTGTTTAGAATCGATTGAATGCATTTTGTAATTGGAGCAAGTGTTTGCATCTGGAGAATTATGTTGTAAACTTTTGGAGATTTTGGTTAACAAAGAAATTGGTTTTTTCTACCCCGAGGACACAAGCAACTGCAACTACTTTCTAAGACCGAGCACAAGTGTCTCTGCTCGATGTTTTTGGTCCAAGTAAGATTCTGGACCGTTCGTAACTATATGCCTATGCCAATTTTGTACTCTGTAGATCCATTCTAGAGCTCGAGTTGTTATAAGGGTGTTTTTTTCATTTGAATAGATGTCCCCTCGTTTGGGGTGTATGCGCGACGACTATAGGAGAATGCAGCCAAAAGGAGAGGACCGGAGTTGATTTGCATATCGTAGAGAGTAGATAATTGCGGGGGTAGGGGATGTGCATGGTAGAAACCAAGGCACATGTGAACAAAATGGACTAATAAACTAGTGTTAGTGTAAAATTATCCATCTTGCAATAAAAGACAATGTAACAAGCAACTAGGAAGTGTAGACACAAAATTATGCACTTTACACATAATTTGACCTAGTTTTATACTACTATTTAGAAGGTTCTCAAGTGTACAAAGCACTAATCAATCCCAACTTTTGGCCACCTTTATTTTATATTTTATTTCGTAGTTCCCATGTATTTTCCAACACTTATCTACCCATTTTGTAACTTCCTTGACATTCTATCCCTAAATTAGGGTGCCCCAACCCCATCTTGGGGTGCCTCGGGCGCCCGGTCCCATCCTGGGCATCCCAATCTATGTAAATCCCCTTTCACTCCTTTTTGGGTCACTTCTAGCTATTGGTCATCTTTATCTTTTTCTCAGTCGGCCTTTTTAGGATTAATTATGAAATTAAGCTTGAGATCCCTATAAATATAAATTTATAAGACCATAATGAGGGTCCTAGGTCATAACATTACACACTACTATCACTCCATCTAGGGTTACATCCATTACATCACTTGTATCCACATAGTGCCATGCATCAAGGCTAGGAGATCTACATCACACACACTTCATAGGGGAGGGATTATATTATATTCCATGCACACATGCTATTTACATTTTCTATAGTTACTATTTCTCGCTACTTCACAAAGTGTGACTGACACGAGAGCACCTAGGGCATGACATGCACACACTCACCAGAACTACATCCGGGTCCGAAATGTAGTGCAACACTTAGTGATAAGTCCACAAGCTTGGCAACTGAGGTCAGTCCGACCCATTCATTTGCATCTTTTTTTTTCTAGGTTTGATACTTCTCTTTGCATTACAGTCATTTTCTAGCTCATCCGAAAGATCCAACACGACAAATAGGGAAGGTTCAAAACCAACTTGCGACCATACCAATTGCAGGTTTTGAGCATTTATAGTGATCGAGTGCCTAGATTGCAGACCAGGGAACCCAGGTGCCCCAATCACTTTAGATCCTTAAATATATCCTTTGCAAGGTCCACCGAGTGTTTATCTCGCACTTCTAAATTTTATTCTCGGATCTGCGATAACTGTGTGATAGTCACTACCAATCAGCTAAGCTATTTCTCTCCCTTCTCTTGCACATTTAGGGTTTTATTTCACTTAGAATAATTTACTTGCATTTATTTCATATTGTTTTAGTATTTTATTACAATGTTTTAGTCCTCCTAATTAGATTAACTAGGATTACTATTTCCTTGCACTTAGTCCAATTTTAGTTAATCATTTTAGTGAACCCGATGTCTCCTTCTACCACCTTCTACGGTTTTGTCTTCCCATCCTTTTCCACCATGTCATCTCCTTCCTAGGTCATGGCCCCATCTTTGTATCCTACCTATACACCTACCAAGATCACTAACGTAGTTACTACTACCGCCAACTTCATGCGCGTGCGTACCCAACACCCCCTACTTTGTCACACCTTCACATGACCCATCCATCAATGTTATTACTACCCACCGCACCCACATTACTCCACCCATTGCTCCACCCATTTTGTTACCTCCACCGGTCACACCTACCACTCCATTAACTACTTCCAAAGGTTATGATATTATTGACTAGCTCAAGAATACACCCGCTAAAATATCCTTTATGACCTCTTGCGCATTGCTCTCCATATTGCAAAACACACTTGAGGTTACCCTTCGCGCTATTCATGTCGAATGTGACCACTCTACTAAATCTTTTTCCCATCTCATTCAGTCTCTTTGTAGTTTTCCTCATTCTGTCTCCTTTACGGATGATGACATATCACCCACCGCCAAAAATAACCCTTGTGCCCCATTGCTCATTACCGTTGTCATTAGCACTACTTGTATCAAGCATGTCCTTATTGATAATGGGTCTACCATTAACCTTTGTGCCCATTCTCTCTTACAACAATTAGGTATCAATGATAGTCTCATCTCTCGTAACTCCACTCTCATCCGTGGTTACGACTCTTCCACTTGCACATGTCTCGACACTATATCCCTCCATATTCACGTTGGACCTAAAACAATTCTTACTGAATTCTACATCCTCAATGCTTCTTTTCAATTCAATCTCCTCTTAGGTAGACCTTGGATCCACGTCATGCAAGTTGTACCCTCCATTGTACATCAATGTGTCAAATTCCTTCATGATGGTTATGAACATATTGTTACCGCTGACCCGAAACCATTCAAATATTGTCACATTGATCTTGTGACTTCTATGCCTGTCCCACCACCTCAACCCATTCCATATGCTAACCTAGATAAATATGATGTCGATCAATCTAGTGTACCCACCTCTAATATTCCTACCATTCCTTCTCCTGTTATATCTACTCACCTTTGGCCATTATTTTACCCACTATATTTGTCCCTGTTATAGTGCACTACCTCCACTTCCCCTAACATTAGTACTCCTGTCATCTCCACTCACACCTCGACTATTATTTCACCCACTTGTATTTTCCCTGCTAGTGCTCCACCTCCACCACCCTCTCCTCCTACCCCACATCCGAATGTCCTCAATAGCACTACCCAAACAGATGGCATACACATTGATGTTTCCACCAAGTCTAACGATGAGGTTGATGCTTATAGAACTCATTGATGAATCATTATGAAAGCTTTACTTTACTCCTCTCGGCATGTAGAAATTATTATTTTGATGAAACATTTTTTCGCCAATGGCCCGTGAGTACCAATTCAAAACCCTCCATCACTAATGCCATGGTCCTATATAAGGGCTCTATTAATAGTGTCAACGTAGTTTCATCTTCCTCTCCACCAAAGTAGTTTCGCAACCCCCCTTCACCTACACTTTATATATCAATAGGAAATTTTGGGAACACATTCCTCTTGATCTTGCTAGCTCTGATACTATCTGTACACATGATTTCTTACCTAGGTTTGGCATGATGCTTAATGACATCTTTCCACCCCTCCATTCACCCCATCTTTATTATGGTTACTTCCATATTACAACAACTTATGGCTTACGGTTTTTCACTTGATAATATTTGTTGCACGCGCTACCCGTGGTTTTCCATTTACACTTGGATGATCTTGCCTCATTATATTGGTGGCACACTCGACCCGCTTCATTCCTCACTCTCCTTCCCCATGCCTTTTGGCACTATCTCCATTGCTAATGATTCTTCTCCTACATATGTACCTAACATTTCACGTTGGTGTGCTCATGGTTGTCCACCAATTGCTTTTACAAATGAAGAATATGTGATGAATGCTTATCTCCTTCATCGTAATGCATCTTTATATGATCCTCCCTCATTCTATCACCTACCAAGTTTCCAATGCACTCCCATTGGTTTCGATCAAGACAACGATGATTTGCTTGATGGCGTTTCATAGTCACCTTTTTCACATTATCACTCGAGGGGCATAAACACTATACATTTCCCACCATCCTTATTCTATCATAGTTGTGTTTCCTTTCCTTTGATCCCTTGCATATAGATATATTTATCACACATTATCACACCCTCGTTACTCCGATGACGCACTCTTGTGCTTCGTTTCACACTCAACTGTTGAGGGAATATAATTCCACTGAACCCCACACACTACACTATAGGTCCTACACATTTACATTCTACCATCCTACACCCATACATCACATATCTTCATAGCATTCATCATCCATATACCTACACTAGTCATCATTATGTATGAGTCTAGTTTCATATTTCATCCTTACCTTCTCTATTTACGCTAGGCCACATTATCTATGGTTCTAGCTTTACCTATCATCATTACATATTCTATCTACACCTATCTCTACATCCTGCATTATATAACGTATCTATCCATCATATACATTCTATATACTACACTAGATTCCATTGTATATGGGTCTAGTTCCATCTATCATCTTTACATATGCCATTTCTATATACACCTATTAGTTCCTTTCTTACATTTCACATCACACATTCTATCATCATTACATTGCTTACATTTGCATTTACATACCCTCTTCCTTACTTGGTCATTTACACTATGTTGTTTTCCATGCACTTGCACAATCACCACCCTATGATGCACTCTAGTTCCTTGGTTCATACTCGACTACCGAGGGTTTACCAATCAAATGGACCTTACCTACATGCGACATGTCATCATACCACATTCATCAAACTAGTGACCAACGCTCTAGGCTATATCATCACCCACACTCATCATCACATACCATAGTGGTATACACCTTAGGTTAAATCACCACTCTCTTCATCAATTCTACGTTATCCTATTACATTCTATCATCTCCTCTTATATCATCCTCTTACGTTATACTTTTTCCAATTCCAAAATTATTCCATTACATTATCATCACCTTCATCATCATGTAGTGGTATACACCTTAGGTTAAATCACCACTCTCTTCATCAATTTCTCATTATCCTCTTACATCTTATCATCACCATATTCTATTATCCTATTCTACGTCATTATATTACATCATCATTTATCCTACTCATCACTTAGTGGTATACGCTTTAGGCTAAATCACCACCTCATTCTTATTCATCATGTAGTGGTCCACACTTAGTGCTAAACCACCACCTTCCATTATCCACCATATACTCATATACACTCCATCCGACTTCATCACCCATCTCATAGTGACATATATTATAGGCTAAATCGTCACCTTCTTCTTCCATCATGTAGTGATATACGCTTAGGGCTAAATCATCACTCTTCATTCAATAGGTCGTGGTATATACTTATGCTATAGGGTCCACGCACACCTTTCCATATATCTCATTCATCATACACTCATTCTATAGTGATATATGCTTAGGGATAAATCATCACTCACCTATTCAACAAGTCATGGTATATGCTTAGGCTATAGGGTCCACACACATCTTTCCATTCATCTCACCACCATACACTCATTCTATCATGATATACGCTTAGGGATAAATCATCACTCCTCCATTCAACCAAGTCATGTGGTATACACTTACGCTATAGGGTCCACACACATCTCCCCACATGTCGCATTTCATCACCACTACACAAACACAAACATCACGACACATTAGACATAACCAATACTACTCGACCATTTCCCATGATGCACTCTTGTTTATGGTTCATTCTTGACTGTGAGGGGGAAAAAAATGAACCTCATTAGATACACTTCCATCCACTCGGGGAATGTTGCTCCTATCATTCCATTTTGCATTCCATTCCATCCATCCACAACATACTACATTGTCTTGGTAGCATTTAATCTTGCTTACTAGTGTTTTACATGATCACTTTACTACACATGTTAGATTTCTTTCTTATATGTCATTATCATACACACATGTGCATTCACGCCTTTGTCTAGTGTGATCATAGATATAGGACATTTACATGTGACATGGATGTTCACCTTCTACCCTTACTATACTAGTTGTTGGGGGCATCCACATTCATCTCATACAAGTGTTATTATTTCATTTTGTACTTAGAATCTTATACTACTTGTTCATACATGCTTTGACATATTGGTTATCACTCTAACATGCTAATGGGTGTTCCATGTGCAACACTTGTTTTGCAGGATTACATGTTCCATGACTACCTTTTTGTTTCTACTTGTCTTGCTTTATTTTCCTTTGTATGCGAGATTTCCCCTTTGATTGTGTGCACACTTGTCTATTGTTTGCGGCCATGATGGCCTTGCGTGTCTTGTGACATCGTGAGTGATGTCCCATGTTTGTAACCCACTTTGTGTGGTCTTCTTGTTGTTTCTTGTGTGTTTACACTATTATGCTTGGTAGTTTTTCTACATTGTCTATGTATTTTACACTTATTGCATGCATGTGTTTTTGACTAACACTTATATTGGCTAGCCATCCCCTTTTGTGCACACCTTGGTATCTACTAAGCATTTTCCTTTCCCCTTGCAGGGTAGAGTTATACAGGCCAAAGTGCGGTTGGTCCTCTTTTGGGGCCATATTCTCCTTTTAGGGTCATCACATACACCCCCAAAGAGGGGGGCATCATTGAGGGTTTTATACTAACACAATGTATTTACACCGATTTAGACATAATGAGTGAGTTCAAACCAATCTACAAACTCCATACATAGCGACCTTAACAGACATGGTGTCCTTCGACAATTCTACGGAGTGGTTACAGGCTCAGGCGTTATAGTGGGTGTGCCTCTCTCTACACTTCTCCATCCAATGGCATTGGATCACCCAAAAAAATAGGACAAGTACAAAGATCTCTTCAACAAATTTCAGTAGAAGCAGTTAGAGTTGGAGGACATAGAGCATTTCCTCCCTACACTTCTTCAACCAGGGTGGCATGAGATCACCCAAAAACTCACAACAATACATGATATCCTTCTACACCCTTTTTCTCGACATGGATCAGGTGCACATGTTCCATTTACACTTTTTCTAGCATATTTTACATTTGTGTACTTTACACATGCGTATTTTACACATCATTTTTACATACATACATATTTGACTACTTGATTGTTTTCTCCTTGCAGTCCGACGTATGAGAAACAAGAAATCAAATTAGGGACAACAACAACAACAACGATGACGACACAACACACCGTGATGGTATTTTCATACTAAACATGCAAGTACATTACACACCACAACAACTACACACGTGTTCCACCCTAGGTTCACTCTCATCACTTTTTATGCACATTTTTCATCTTTAGAATCCACGCTCCTCCACATTTTTATTTTTGTCATTCCACGCTTGAGTCTAGTCCATCGACATGTCTTCTTCTACACTCTACATGGATATCAGGTACGCATCTCTATCTACTTTATGTTACCAAGATTTCCGCTCACCAACATAAAGTGGGGGCAAAATGTAGACACAAAATTATGCACTTTACACATAATTTGGCCCAGTCTTATACTACTATTTAGAAGGTTCTCAAGTGTACAAAGTACTAATTAATCCCACCTTTTGGCCATATTTATTTTATATTTTATTTCATAGTTCCCATGTATTTTCCAACACTTATCTACCCATTTCACAACTTCCTCGACATTCTAGCCCAAAATCGGGTGCCGCAGCCTGTATTGGGGCACCCCGATCCCACCTGGGTGCCCCGATCTATGAAAATCCCCTTTTGCTCCTTTTTGGGTCACTTCTAGCTATTGGTCATCTTTATCTTTTTCTCAGTTGGCCTTGTCGGGATTAATTATGAAATTAAGCTTGAGAGCCCTATAAATATAAAGTTATAAGACCATAATGAGGGTCCTAGGTCATAACATTACACACTACTATCACTCCATCTAGGTTACATCCATTACATCACTTGCATCCACATGCACCATCATGCATCAAGGCTAGGAGATCTACATCACACACACTTCATAGGGGGAGGGATTCTATTTTATTCCATGCACACATGCTATTTACATTTTCTATAGTTACTATTTCTCGTTACTTCACAAAGTGTGACTGACACGAGAGCACCTAGGGCACGACATGCACACACTCACTAGAACTACATCTAGGTCTGAAATGTAGTGCAACGCTCAGTGATAAGTCCACTAGCTTAGGAGGTTAGTCTAACCCATTCATTTGCATCTTTTATTTTTCTAGGGTGATTATTCTCTTTACATTACAAGTCATTTTCCAGCTTATCCGACAGATCTAGCACGACAAACATGGAAGGTTCATAACCAACTTATGACCATATCAGTTACAGGTTTTAAGCATTTCTAGTGATTAGAGCACTTTCAGATTGTAATCCTCCCTGGCACCCCGGTCCACTTCAAATCTATCATTCGCAGGGTCCTCGAGTGTTCGTCTCACTTCCGATTTTATTCTTAGACCTACGACAATCACTACCAATCAACTAATCTATTTCTCTCCCTTCTCTTACACATTTAGGGTTTTATTTCACTTAGAATAATTTACTTGCATTTATTTCATATTTTTTTTAGTCTTTTATTACAATGTTTTAGTCCTCCTAATTAGATTAATTAGGATTACTATTTCCTTACACTTAGTCCAATTTTAGTTAATCGGAAGATAATATGGACTGCGAAAAGTGGGTTTCATATATGGGACATCGCTCACAATGTCACAAGACAATTAGTGCTTTGAAGCGGCAAAATCAAATAATGATTAAGCAAGACATAGGGCACATCCCACAAATAATAGAAAACAATAACAAACAAAAGGTGACATAATCATGGTTGTCTGGACACCAAAATTAGGTCGTACCACCCTTATAGCCCCGTTAATTAAATTAACCATACCTTACATATTCATATTCCATAGTGCACATGATTAATTAGTTTAATTAATATCCACACTTGACCATGTCACCTAGCCACATCACCTAGACACCTCATCATGAATCTATTCTTAACATGTTCCGTTTAACTAAGATTCAATTTCTACTTACCGTAACTAACCGAGACTTAGTCTAACCCTAAAATCAGATGCCTATTCTTTCTCTAACAACATGCCCACTTACTCAAGTGGAAAATACCATTTTAGACCCGAACCAACGGGCAGAACTGACCAAAAGATTGCCAAGATCTTTCATTTTGGCAAACCTAGGATTTCTCATTGTAACCAATGCTAGTTAACCCTATATTCATTTGGGAAACCTTGTTCCAGAGGTTGGAAAAATTTTGAGTTCTGGAGAAAGATCTGCATGCAAACTTGAATCAAGGTTCTCCACGTATCCAGAAGACATAAGTATACCCAGCCAGAGGCCCAAGCAATATTTTTGGAGTCTCATATGAAAGTGTTGGCATTCACATGAGCATTTTGGGAAGCACTATCATTCACAAAATATTTGGGCTTTACCAAAACCCTATACACTTCACCATCATTCATTCAAAACCTGCAAGCACGAGACATCGAGTAAGTAGAATTCCTTTTACTCTTGTTTGTTCAAATACTTGTATTTCCATTCATTATTTCTCTATGTTACTCATCTCCCAATTATCCCACGCCTTCATTTGCCAAACAAGCTACTTGTTTTCCTTCTCACCTCCCTGAAACCCTTGCCATTCAACCTCTGAGACCTTGCTCATTCCTTGAAACTACATTCAATGCCTCTAAGGTCCTCTATATAACCATAAAGAACACCAAAACCTCCATTGCCACATTTAGTCTCTTTCCACAATGACCGATATTGGTCACCCTTGATGACATCAGTCATCCCCATACCGTCATCGGTCACAATGACAATAACCCAAGCCATATTAGTCAACCAAAACCCATCCCAAAATCTTACAAAATCCTTACCAAACTCCATTCAAACCTTCTTGACCCCTTTTCCTACACCTATTAATCCTAGACACACTCTCTTCGGTTCCTGTGAAGTTATAAAAGGCTTGAACACCTATTTCGACCTTCTGTGATTTTATGAATGACGATACCGCTCACCCTTGACCGACATTAGTCATACCTACATTGACGTTGGTCTTTGTAACTGGTAATCTTTCCTATAACAATGACCTAATAACCTTCACCCAAATAACCCAAAACCTGATCCTGACCTGTTCTAATCACCTTGGCTACCTACCCAACCTGAAACATAACCTAACCTCAATTAGATCTAATTTTGTATTGCAATATTCGACTTAATATAATATATTATTAATAACTTGAGATACTGAAATCAACTTGTTAGCAATAGGACCTCTATTTCTTGCATTTCTATTCATTTATTTGATAAACAGTGGATTGACAACCATCTAGGAAGTATCACACTTCCTGGATCTAGCATACGCTAGGTAGTCCACTGACATATATTGTTTAATATTTTTTGTGGTCTTGTTTTGTATTTGTAGGTACTTCCTCCTAGCAAAAGGAAGTTCTCACAATCATGCATTGGATCGTGAAATCGAACGAGCACATTCTACCTTCCACCTTCATTTCACAGGTATTCCTCCTCACCTTTACCTTATCTGTTTTTCTCATACGTATGTAACTTATTGGTGAAACAGTTGTATAGATCATGAAAGAAAAAGGCTACACATGAATTTATTGTTAGTATGTTAGAAAGATAAATAGTATTTCAAAGTGTGCATAAATCAATGAAAAGTAAGTGGTAGTAACAAGAAGTAATGAATAATGTAACAATAAAACTTGTAATGTGTGGAGTGTGAGAGTAACAAAGGTATATGCCCCTAGGAGCCATAGTGGGACTAGTAAAGATCAATGTTGAGCATCATGCATCATTTAATAATTTGTAAGATCTGCATTCACTACCAGATACCAAGTGAACGTGTATGTGTGTATAGAAAAAGATAATGACATACTAGGAATCCAACTAGCATAGTAAGAAAAGTGTAACATGTAAGTAGTATAAGATAACAAGAGTAATCATAACCAAGATATGAAAATGTTGCATTAGTGTGATGGTGTGGTGTGATATGCAAGATGTGTAGGTGGTTGGAGCAACATTTCCCCCCAGGTGGATGTGTGTGAGATGAAGTTCATTTAGAATTGTTCCCTCAAAATTCAATATTTAACCATAGAAAAAGAGTGCGTCATCGGTTAATGATGGTATAATATGAATACTAGAGATGTGGTAATGCGTGGAAAGATAGACATGAAGCATAGAGCATGATTAGCCAAGGTGTGACAAGTGAGGTTCATGGAGGAATTACACCCTCAACAGTCAAACATGAACCATTAAACAAGAGTGTAACATCAAGCGATGAAGGTAAAATATGTGATTGAATGAAGATGTTAGGAAAGATGTATCATAAAGCATGAAGTGTGAGGTGTAGTAGATAAGATTTGAGTAGATGAAATATATAGCCAAGAGTGATGGGGGAAGAGTGTGATGACCCCCAAGTGTGCATATCATGAGCTACTGGAAAATAGATGTGATCATTGTGAGAACGAATAGTTAAGAGTATGTATAGTGTATAATATGTGTATCATGAATAACAGGATCCATAAGTAAGCATGAGGAGCAAAGTGTGTATATATAGATGTAGCAATGTGTGCTTATAGTGTAGATAAGAGAAAATGTTGTTAGAAATATTGACGTTAATTGTAAAGCAAGAGATGTGTATATGATGTAGACACAAAATCACCCACTTTGGGTAATTATCTTGTCTTGATTACATACTACTATTCATATGATTCCTAAGTAAGAAAAGTACTTGATTAACCCATGTCTTTGGCCACCTTTATTTGCTTTTTGTTGCCACTTTTGGTCTTACACCCTTATTTTCTTAGTCTGCATTTTTATACTTCAACTCTTATCATCCGAGACACCGATGCCCACTAGGACGCTAGCACCAAGCCCCCTTGACCCCTTTGTACATTGTTCACACTTTTGGGTACTTTCTAGCCATTTGAGCATCTTATATTTTTTGCGATCATGCCTTTTCGGGGTTAACTATGAAATTCAAGCAAAGGAATCATATAAATATAAAGTTATGAGATCATAATAAAGGACCAAGCACTAAGCATTAGCTATCACCGATTAAGGTTGCATCCATCAAGTATATAAGAGATTCATTGCATCCATCTAGCACCATCAAAATGGACACAAGGGATGATTATTCTACATACACTTTATAGGGGAAGTTCATTCTATTCCATGCACACACCTATTACATTTATTTATATCTAGCTTACTTACTTGTTATCTAGTGTGACACGCATAAGAGCCACTTAGGGCACAATTCCACACACACACACACACACAAAACTACATTGGGTCTAAGATGTAGTGTAACAATTAGTCATAAGATCACCATTGTGACAACTGAGGATAATCCATCCCCTCATTCTACATCTTTCTTTTTAGGGGTTGATGTCTTTTTGAGGTTTTTGCAAGTTCATATTTCATTGCAGGTTTCTAGTGACCTCGACGATCATTATGCGACCTTAGAGCGACCAAAGGTGACTAACAACAAACATCTTGCAACCACTCAGGAGATTTCTTGAGATTTTCCGTAGATCAGTACCCAGAAATAGGCCTAGGGCACCCACGGCGCCCCATGTCCCTCCAGGTGCCCCGCCTGCACCCTATCTCTCCAGTATGCATTTTTCTCAATCTCTATGTGACATTCCTTTTGCTCTATTCACTTGGTCAACACTTTGGTACACTCCATATTTTATTGTGAATCAGCTAAGTACCTCTTTCTCCTCCTTGCAATTAGGGTTTTATAATTTATTTCTTAGTTGCTTGGGTGTAATTTATGTACTTAATTGCATATTTATTTTACTACTACAATAACATCGATTAGGCTCATAAATCCACATTTAGCTTAATCATTTTGGTGAACCCAACCGATCAAACCCTTTTCTTCGAGTATGTATTCACCTTATCAAGTCATGAATCAATCATCTTATCCTTCTTTCACACCCACTAAGGTTTCAGAATGGTTACTACCACTGCTGATTTCATGCAAGTTCGTACTCAACATCCTCCTCACTTTATTACGCCTCGAGATGATCCTTCTATCAATGTAGTAACTACTCACCACACTCATCCTCCTATGGCTCCACCCATTTCTATTCCACCACCTATCACTTCTTCGGCTCCTCCTACTGCTTCTAAGGGCTATGATATCATTGAACAACTTAAGAATATGCCAACCAAAATCTCCCTCTATGACTTATTGTGTAGTGCACCTGAGTTTCGGAAAACTTTAGAGGTCACCCTCTATTCTATTAATATAGAAAGTGATAAATCTTCAATAACCTTCACACACCTCATTTAGTCTCTCAAAATTTTCCGTGTGCTATATCATTCACTAATGAGGCCATATCGTCATTTGCTAATAATAATCCATGTGCAAATTTACTTATCACCATTATTATTGGCACCACTTGCATTAAAAGTGTACTTATTGATAATAGATCTCCCATCAACCTATGTGCTCATTCCCTTCTCAAACAATTGGACATCAACGATAATCTAATTTCTAAGAATTATACTCTTATTCGGGATATGATTCAACTACTCACACATGCCTAGGAACTATTTCATTACATATTCAAGTTAGGCCTAAGACTATCCTCACAGACTTCTTTGTTATAGATGCTTCATTTCAATTCAATCTATTACTAGGTAGAATTTGGATTCATGTAATGCAATCAGTTCCATCCACTGTACATCAATGCATCAAATTATTACATGATGGATACAAACATACTATTACTGTAGATCCTGAACCATTCAAATTCTATCAATTCGATCCTATTACTAATCTTCCTATTCCTTCTTCACAGACTATTCCATACAATAGTATTGATACATATGACATTGGTTAATATGGCACTTCACAGCCTTCTTTCGCCGCTCCCAATAATTTTGGCTATTTCTACTCATACTACTGCAATCATCTCACCCACAATATTTGCTCTACTAAACATTACTGCTCCGCCTATTGAGGCTCCTCTCGCCCCTACATCTAGTATACCTCCTAGCAATATTCTCGACACAACTATACAACATGACAATGCCGACATAGATAATTATGAAGATTATGATGACGAAGTTGATACTATTGAACTTACTGATGAAATATTGGGCAAACTTAATTTCACTCCTATCGATATAGATGACTCCTATTTCAATGAAACTTTCGTGGCCAATGGTCTTAGTGAATAAAAATTCAAGACCCCTCCTACTAATGTTATGGTACTTGGGTCTATCCATACGTTGGACATTGTTTCACCCTCCTTGAGTAGTCTGCAATTGCACCACCTCCTTTCACATGCATGCTCTTAATCAACAATTCTTATTGGCATCATATTCTAGTGGATCGTACTTGTTCCAATACTATTTACACATATAACAACTTAACTAGGATTAGATTGACACTTAATTATATTCTATTGCCACCTCACTCACCACATCTCTATCATGGATATTTTCACATTATGGTCACCTATGGTCTTCATGTTTTTCATCTAGTAGTCTTCATCGCACGTACCCCTCATACTTCTCCACTAATACTTGGGCAATCTTAGCTTGACTATATTGGGGGCACTTTAGACTCTAGTCACACTTCTATCACTTTTCCCATGCCATTCGACAAGGTTTTTATTAGTAGTGATTCATCTCCTGAATATTCTCAAAATATTACTAGTTGGTATGCACATGGATGTCGGTCAACACCTTTCACCGATAAAGAATATGCAATGACAATTTACACCTTGCGCTGCAACGCGTCTCTTTATATAATCCCCTCATACTATTGCTATCAAGTTTCCAACACCACTCCAATCAGCTTCAACCCGGTAATGATGATCTTATGAGACAAAGTGACACTTGATCCCACCTATCACCACATACTTGGGGGTACCTCACTTATCTCTTCCCCCTAACATCAATGAGCATCTTATCTTCTCACCACTTCACATCTATACTTTCACATAAGACATATGCATCTTGAAAAACTCCAAGATCATCACCATTACTTGATGATGCACTCTTTTGCTACGGTTCATACTTGACCGTTGAGGGCATACTATACACATGACCTCACAAACTACACATTATACATTTGAATTTATATACTACATACTTCACCATCGTGCATCATAGACTTAGGAAATATTCTCTCACAACATTTATCGTACATGTTGTGTCTCATTCATTATACACATTCACACCGCATCTATTTTACATCTACTTCTACATGTTGTGGTCACTACCCTATGACACACTCTATTTACATAGTCCATACTCGACTATTGAGGGTCCACATCTCAAATGGACCTCATCACTCTCACACATTTAATCAAATCTTTCATTCACTCACGTGTTTGCACTCTACACTTTGCCCTTTATCGATCACATCTTTCTATCCCACACATTCAAACCATTTCCCGATGACGTAATCTCGTTTAGGGTTCATTCTTTAGTGCTAAGGGGGCATAAATAATGAACCTCATTGCATACATACACATCTAATGGGGGCACACCGCCCTATCATTCACAATGCATTCCATTTCGTCTCATCCACAACATACTGCATATCTTAGTTGCATTTACTCTTGTTTAATGATGCTTTTACATGTTCACTTTCTTACACATGCTAGATAGATATCTTATATGTCATCATATTTATCGTGCAAACATGCGTGTTCACTTGCTTTCTAGTTGTGATCGTAGAATCTACAAATCTATAACACGCAACATGGATATTTAGCGCAATACCTATTTCCAATCCCATGAGGCTCCCGAGGGCATCCACTTTTGTACATTATAGGTGTTATGATTTCATTTTGTTTTATAACACACTAATTTATCAAATTATGCACGCTTTGACATACTTTTTATCTTTATAACATGCTAATGGGTGCTTCATATACAACATTTGTTATGCAGGGCTATCTGCTTCCATGGTTGTATGTTACATTATTTTCCATTGATTGTTCTTTGTATGCTCTTCTTTGTGGGCTTTGCCCTTTGTCTTGTGTGCACACTATCTCTTTGCAACCACTTTGATCTTGATTGTCTTGTGACATCATGAGTGGTGTCTCATGTTTGCAAGCTATTTTTCATGGTCTATATTGTCTCGCTTGCATGTTATTTCCTTACATCTTAGATTACACATTGTCTTCTTGTTTACTAGCTTACATTTTACATGCATGTTTGCTTGTACTAACACTTATCTCCTAGCCACTTTTTTGTGTGTGCCTTGGTTTCTACCAAGCACATTCCCTCCCCTATAGGGCATAGTTTCATCACAAAGTGGCCATTCCTCTTTTGAGACGCATAATCCTTCGATGTCACATACACCCCAAACAAGGGGGAATCATTTGGGTGAATCACTCACCCCATACAATGTTATACACAACACAACACAATATCGATACAACACGCTTGTCACTTTTAGACACGGCTCGAATCGACTTAGGTCTTTAGCACAACGATGTACTTCCTAGATGCCTGTAACCAAGGGACAATTACACAATGATTGGTAGTTCAAAATACTTCCTACGTAACTCCACACAAAGGGGATTTTACTGGGCATATAGTCCTTAGCACTTGCACCAATTTTGCACACCATATACGGTGGTGTCTCGTTGATTGTTATCTTTGTAGATCAACCGTCGAGCCATCGATACTTTAGGTGAGAAAAGAAACATAAAACTAACTAAGGTGATGTGCCATAATAGATTTAAAAGGGACAAAGAGATATCTAAGGGGATCCTTTAAAATAGTTTGAAGAGCATTATAACATGATCTACCTATTTTATAAAAACACCCTAGATTAATCAAAGTTTGTGAAGATGAAACACACGACAAACATAAATAATAGATAAGTTAAACCCAAGGGCGTATAACATGATAGATTTTATAAATTATCTAGAACTACTTAGTAAAAAGAAAGACTCAAAACATGTAAGCCAATGGTGCACAAAACAAGAACTCAATTTATAGAGAAAATAATATATAAGGCCGAAATGGCACAAATTACAATTTCCTTGTATAAATGAGTCTTACTAAGGCTTAGCTATTTACAAAACTGAACCTTGAAACTCTTTTACAACCTCTTCATTTTTCTTTTCTCCCAAAAGCTCCCTTTTTTTTCCTTTTCTGACATCCTTTTATAGATGTTCATGGCTCTTGCTTCAACATCTGAAATTAGAGCTTCTACTGGTAGCATTCAATGATTTCCCCTTTCGGGTCAATATCTCAACTACTTGTTGAGATATTTGTGATTTGTGTTTAATTCTCCCAACTTTCACTTCTGGAGTCGGTGATAATCCTTTCCCGCCACACAGAAGAATGGATGCTTGCTTGAGAGTCCTTTCTAGAACTTGATTCTCTAATCTCTGAGAGACACATGGTGGGCATGCTAGTTTGGGGAGGACCCCTCTTTTTCTTTACTGGGAAGAGTGCTCGAGAACACGTGGAGGCCTCATTGCATTTTGCTATGTTTTTGACTTTTCAACCTTCCGGGGTAATCATTATCGGCCCGAGACACGTGGATGACGCGACACAAGATTGAGAGCCTTTTCTTCTTTCATTATACCTTGATTGCGCCAACAAGACACATGTGGACACCTTCCACATTCAACTTCATACTTAGCCAATTTTTGAGCTAAGTGAACAAAAAAAGAAACAAGGGCCGAGGTGACAAAAAAAAATGGTGATCAAAAGAGTTTATGCAAAAATAACTCTATAGTTATGGTGACTCACCTAGGGACTTCATGTCAGTCATGGAAGAACTTGACAATCCTTTTCTTCTCAAAAATCAAAATGTGGCCCAAAAATGCCACTCGAGCTATTGTAAGGGAATCCTAATATCCAAGCCATTCTTCTCTATTGGATAGGTCCTCCTCTGCAAGGCCTGAAAGGCTTGATCAAGCTCGATTATCTCCTTATGCGAGAAATTTTGGAGGTTCCACACTACTACATGTAAGTGGAACTCTAACTACACGATGGGGTTTAAAATGGCTTCCACCTTGGCCACACTAGAGCTCTCTTTTAAAGACTAAAAGATAGTCTTATCTTGGCATTTGACAACTAGAGTTATTGAATTTGGTCCTTTGTGAGGACTATAGAATCATCGGGAAGGGAGAAGGGAAGCCTAACTAAACTAGTTCATCGATGCTCTACTTCCTCTCTTTGATTCCCTAGTGGAGTTATGTCAAGAGATTTTGGCATTTGATGGAAGCCTTATTGCAGCTCAAAATCTCATTGATTTTCACAGTGATCAACCACCTGTCTCATAATCCCTCCCCCTAAAGGGTAGAGTCTGAAGCATTATAAAGTTTCTGAATCAAGAGTTTGATTCAGGGACCTTGGCGGACACCACACTTGGTGATGGTGGAGGCTATGGTTCCCACATTGGAGCACAATCCCTATGCATCGGATATAAATTTGAGTGTGGGGACTAAATCCATTGCCTTAGTGGAAATCTGGTCACAACAAGAAGCATATAGCTCTTGCACTAATGTTACAATTCCCCCTTCTGGGATTGTTGTCCCAATTTGCGGGTCAAGTCCTTGACCACGTCCTCAGATGATTTAAGATTTGTTTGGAGGCTGTCCCTTTCCACCTCGACAACACACAACTTGGCTTGGATTGTCACCACCTCTTCCTGAGAAGCCGTAAGGGCCTCCTGTGATGGGGCTCCCCTCAACTCCTTGCGAGCTGGTCTATTTCTCTACCTTTGGCCTTGATTTCAACCATATGGCCATGGCCATAGTGGCCTCTACCCTTTAAGGTTGGTTTGCACCTTTTTAGCTGATTTGATTGTTGAGCTTTAGGTAGTCTATAGTGACTACTGTCATTTTTCATTCATCAATTCAACCTTATCTTGAGGCCAGAACTCAGAAAGGTTGACCACAACAACACTAATGGAATAATCATCAGGTTGCATCTATTCAGCAAGTTTGGCTGCTTGGGAACAAGTTGGGTGATTGTTAAAGAGATCTACTGATGGTCATACAATGACCACATCTACTTCATTTCTCCTATTTCCATTTCTTTCTTCTTCTATTTTCCCTTCTCTAATCACGGGTAGCCTTGGCGGACTCAACTTGTCTCAAATTGAGGAAGAAGGGACCATTCCTCCCATGAATGGGAACCCAGTGACAGACCATATGGAATAATAACTTGTGATTGAGGCATTGAAGTTACTAGGGCCGAGGAAGGGGACGTTACCACACGTGGGGAAAAGGTTGGGATGGTGGAAAAATATTGCGGAAAAAAGGGGAGCACCCAGGGAGAGGAGAGTTTGTGATGGGGTGATGGACAAGGGGATACTTCTAGAAGGGGAAAGTGGAGGTGGAAGAGGAGTGGGTTGAGGAGCCTCGGAGGTGGGAGGGGGTGGAGGGAAATAGAGCCACGACCAAATTTAACTTCTTATGTTGGGCTTGAGGTCGATTCCTCCATGTGACCTCACCCGAAGGGATAATTTGTAGTTGCTATGGTGTTGAGCCTGGATAGAAGATTTTGTTGGGGAATGGAAGGTGGAGGTGGAATAGGAAATTGCTATTGTTGGGGACTAGAGGATTTTGTAGTCAATTTTGTGGAATGCCCTGGAATGATTGTGACCATATCCTCACTCTCTATATCAGACACATGATCCACATCCTAGAATTCTTCCCACTACTCATCACTGGAGATGGCCTCAAAATTTTGGGTGGTCTTTCCAATCTCCTGCCTATATTTCCAATAGGATTCAATATTTTATGTGCTCCAGTCCCTTTTTTTTAGGGCTTCTCGAGTCCCTTAGTCATGGTGAGGGTGGGGTCATACTTGTATTTTCCTAGTGGAATGCCTCCTGACCGGGGTTGGAATGTCTTTGAGCTCAACAAATATGTTGGGAAACTCTTCCTGGGGGCTCCACCTTGCTTCAAAAATTCCCTTGGCTCATGGGTGCAAGAGTCGGGACTTTGTTAAGGACTAGAGTCATAGCCATTTTTCCATCTAGGTCATACCTCCAAGAGTCTTGAATCAAAGAAAACCCGTAAGAAGCTAACTTCTTTGTAAGGCTATGCTCGCCTTCCTTTTCAGTATAGTAATTCCTCCCTTTCTCAAGGGAGGTCAAAAAGTGCCTTCTTCTTCCATCTTGAGCTGAATTTGATGTCTAGGAGCACCATTTCCTGGTTATTTCGAGGCCAACCACCCACTCCATGAGGACCCTAGGGAGCATGAAGATTCCTCCTTGAAACCATGTAGACAAATCATAGAATGCCCTCTGGTGAAGAAGTAATCATAGGGGTGCAGGGGTCAGAGGATAGATTACATTGAGTCATTCATCTTGTTGTTGATCCCTTCGATCAATCTCAAGTAAAAGGGGCTCCATGAAAGAATTGAAGAATTCATATACGTCTGATGATCGAGACAATATATGGGTCCATGCGGATACTTGGAATGACCTTTTGAGGGTCCACTTCCATATCCCATATATTCAGAGCCATAAATTGACTGAAATATTTATGTTTTGGTAGAGGATGAGATGGAATAGATAGGATGAATACCTAATGTTAAAGTGACCAAGAATTGGTCAAGTCAAGCTTCACTGTAAATAGATCTTGATGACTTCAGTGAAATCAAAATGATATGTCTATTCCTTGGAGAAAACCTCATCCAAAACAGGGCTTCCATCTACCAATCCTCCATGCCTCTATCGAAAATCCTTCCCAAAAATGAATGCCAACATGGAACAGGCATCCTGAGAATCCACTAGAGTGATTTCAATGGAATGGGAAACCCCGCGGTCCTTGAACCACCTGTCTTCTGTCTCAGCTCCCTATTAAGGAATGAGGATTTATTTTGGCATTGCACCCAGACACTTTGGAGTTTGGCCATATCATAGAAATTGGCCATCGTCATGGTCATGAGTCAGGGCCAACATGTCCCTGATGGCTTGTGGTGTGATCACCACTGTTAAATTTTTTCCCTGGATGGTATGGGATCTAGAATCAAACAATCACACACACATCATGTATGAGTTCCGGGAAGGGGGTGCACAAAAGGCACCATGTATTGAGTGAGCATTGTGCTCCAATTCTAGAGCTGAAAGATTCATAATTTCCTAGGTTGAGAAACTTGGCAAAATTGCCTCCCTCAAAGCTTTAGGCTTCTTGTTGAGGGTTGGGTTGAAGACATTGTCGGTGGGGTCAGAGATCACAGTAGGGTCATTGAACCGAGACCCTCCATCTAGAAAATTCAATCTTGGTTGTAGAGGTTGGGGGAATTGGTCATCCCATAATATTTCACTGATGGTGTAGAACTAGAGGTTGTCATGGCATCTTTTTGAGTGGTGGGAAAGGCTAGAATTATTTTAACTTTGATGCTTGGTAACTTGATTCGGAGACTCTAGCATTTGGAATGACCTCGTTAGATGCTCCCAATATCTTAAATAGCCATTCTCACTTGAAGAGTAATGGCTCACGCATAAACAGGGTCACTTCACATAACAACCCTTTCTAATTAATGAACTCAAGTGCACCGAACTCTGAGTCTTTCGAGGGATTTTGTGTCAATTTGAAATATTTTCCTCTTGAGTGTCAAGGAAGTTGTTGATCATTAATTTTGGGAAAAAGGGAGGTACACTCCCTCCAAAACTTCAAAAAGGGGCAGGGGCCTCCAAAGGACACACGTCTGAGACACTTATCAAAGAGACAAGACAAACAAAATAAATAATAGAAAAAAACTATACATATGATATAACTTGACGAAGGGACTTACAAGAATGGTTTTAAATGAATTTTGTTTACCGGAATGGCTAAGGAATCACCTTCCATAGTTTTGAGCTCAAATGAGTTGTGTTGTTTACATGCATGCTAATCCTGAAGGGTCCCATCCATAGGGGTCAAATTTTCCATGATTCCCAGGCTTGGCATCTCTTGCATCCCATTTCAGGACCGTAGTTCCGACTTGGAAGTTTGGTTCCATCATTTTTTGATCAAACCAAGTCTTGACTACCCTGTGTGGCTAATCATGGCCTCATGAGTAGACTCTCATTTCTCTTGGAGCTCTACTAGCTTGGTGAGTCTCACTTGCATCACCCCATTCTCATCTATCTCATCTTGCTTTAATAATTGTAATGTGGGGATCTCTAGGGAAATTGGCATTATGATGCTTTTCCCATAAACTATCTCATACGGTGAAGCTTTCAGGATCTACTTCGGGGTGATACGATCATACCCATAAGGTTGTCTTGATATGCTCATGCCATAATTTCTTATGCTCATGCCCCATTCACTTTATGAGTTTAATTAAGTTTTTATTGGTAGATTCCACCAAACCATTTCCCTATGGGTAATAATTGGAAGACGTTTTTAGGTAGATCTCATGCTTTACCAAAAAGTCAGATACTTTGGCTCCCACAAAGGCTTTAGCATTATCCGATATGATAAGTGTGGGGGGGTGAAGCATGTGTAGTTATATCTTGTAGGAGTCCCAGATTACATTCTTAGTGGCCTCTTTTAGGGGGACTACTTCCACCCAATGGGTGAAGTAGTTGGTTGTTGTGAGGATCCATTTGTGGCGACACTTGAAGTTGGATTAACCATTCCAGATGAAGTCTAGACCCCACTGAGTGAAGGGTTCCTCAACTAGGATGGGGTTGAGAGGCAATGTTGTGTTTCTCCAGAGGCCGGTGTAAACTTGGCATACCTTGCACTTGTTTACCTCTGCCTGATCATCGTGAACAAACTTGGCCAAAAATATCCTACTTGTAGGATCTTTATGGCTATGGTCTGGGCCAAAAAGTGGCCTCCAAAGCTCTCCATGATGTAATTCATGTAAGACTCTTTTAGCTTCCCCATTTTCCAGGCATCTTAGTAAGATTCCATTAAAATTCCTCTTAAAAAGGAAACTATCAATTATGATAAAATTGGTCCCTTGTTGCCTATAATATCTCCTCTTTTTCAAGGGGAGATGACTAGGATACTTCCCGTCTACATAAAGTGGATCATGTCTAAGACCCATCCCTTTGAATCACTTTCCTGAAGATACATTATCTCTTCGCATTTGTCATCAATTAGGGGAATAGATTCCTACATCAAATATTGACACATGCCCCTACCTCTCACAAGCTTTGTGGGTTTTACCTCAATATCATACTCAAGGATCTTAGTGATCCAATTGGCTCTTTTCTCGGTTATCTCTCCCTCCATTATATATTCCCTGATGCACTTGGAATGAGCTACCATGACTGGATCCTATTATGAGTGACGAGGTGCCAAATTTCTTCAGACCCTTGACTATGGCATAAGCTTGTCTCTCCACAAAATTGTATCTTGTTTCATAGTCATGGAGGGTCTTTGAAAAGAAGGTGATCGGATGTTCCTCCCCTATAACTCTCCTTTCTACGTCAGTATAGATGCTATGCTATGCTTACCCCCATATACATACATAATAAAATATTTTGAGAAGTCTGGATTGCATAACACCGGGGCGGATGCAACAACCTCTTTTATTGCCTTGAAGGCTAGATGACCTTCAATGGTCCACTTGAAACTAAGGTCCTTTTTCAGCATGAGAGTGATCGGGTGGATCCCAAACAAATTTGAAATGAATTTGTTGATGAAGTTGATCTTTCCTAGGAAAGACTGGATGACTTTTTTATTGACTAGAAGGGGAGCTCCAGAATGGCCCTGATTCTTTTGAGGTCAATGGAGATTCCTTCCTTTGACACAATATGTCCCAGGAGTTTTCCTTGGGGCACTCCAAAGACACATTTCTTCGATTTAGAGAGATTCCAAATTCTTGGCATTTTTGAATACAACCTCTAAGGCATCAAATGCTCCTCTTGTTGTTTTGGTGAACACCATGAGATCATCGAGGTATATAAGGATCACCTTGTTTATCAATGCTCCAAATGTGGAATCCATGGCCCTTTGAAAGGTAGCCCCTATTTAGTGAGTCCAAAAGGCATTTTTGCATAAGAAAATTTCCCCATTTGGTTGTGAAGGTAGTCTTATGTTGATCCCTTTCTACGAGCCATATTTGATTATAGCCCAAAAACCATCCAATAGAGAAAACATCTCGAGCTGCGACCATCTGTAATATTTGTTCCATAGAGGGTAAAGGGTAGTGATCCTTTAGGGAGGCCCTATTTAGATCTCTAAAATCCACGCAGAGCTAAATTTTTCCATTCTTCTTTCTTACTAGGACTAGATTGGAGACCCATGTCGTGTGCTTAATAGGAAAGATTATGTGAGCCTCTAGTAGTTTTCTCAATTCTTCATCCATGAGGGATTCTATTTTTGGGTTCACAAGCCTTGTTTTTTTAATGCACATGCTTAGTTCCTTCTTCAAGGTCGATGGTGTGTTGAATGATGTCTTTGTTGTAACCATGCAGATCATCATACGTCCAAGCCATCACCTTATCATACTTATGACACAAAGCCACAAGTCTCTCTCTTTCCTTTTGAGTCACCGACTTCCCGACTTTTAGTCATCTCTCCTTAGTTATTTCTAGTTTGACATAGTCCTCTTTTATTGCTACAAACTTCCTTCGATTGAACTAGCATCATTTGAGTCAAAAATACTCTCCAGGGTAATTAACCCTTTCGGAAGTTTATTTGTTTTTAGCTGGATAATCTTATCTCCATATGCCTCCTCGATCTTGGGCTGGAGTTGATTTGCAAATTGATCGATTTTGAAGGAAGTGTATGATCTGTCAGTCACTATCAATACCTACCCAATGGTCAAGGTTGTCAGGAATAGAAGGGTGGATGATCAATTTTATGGTGTTTTTATTTGCTATCAAATCCTAAACTGGGTCAATTGAGACCCTATCAGGGCCATCCTATCGGCTTCCATATTTTGATTCTGGGGAATTACCTTAATATTGAAGGCTTCAAAATCATCTATGAGATCCCATACTTGATGCCGATAGGATCTCATCCTAGGATTCTTTGTGGTGGAGTATTCCTTACTTGTGTCACCACCAATTCTGAGTCACCAAACACTCTCAATTTGTTTGATGCCTTCCTTTCGGGTGTGGATAAGCCATGCACCAAGGCCTCATATTCTACCTCATTACTGGTATAGGAGAATTGGAAATGGAATGACTAGAGTATCTTTCTTCCAGTCGGGGATATCAGGCACACTCGGCTCTTGAAGCCATTCTTACTTTTGGCCCCATCAAAATGTAGGGTCCATATTTGTGAATCTCTGGGGATTCCCTTTCTTTTTATCATGTCCTTTTTCCACCTTAGGGATTGTAGAATCTTTTGTCAAAATGACATAAGTGCCCAAACTAGTGGAATCAAAGTTCCCAAAAGGATCACCAGTGGGAGGTTAGATAAATGATCATCACTTTGGGGTTCCCCATCCTCCGTGTATAATTATTCTTCCTTGGTGATCATAGCATGGGAAGCTTTGAAACCGGAAGCCACTTGGTTCGTTATATGCTCCTTAGAGAGGGGTTCTAACAAGACCTTCATTTTAGACCCATATTTGGTCCATAGAATCAGATGAGACCAATCTAGAGACATATAGCCTCCAATTTTAGCTATAAAATCATGAGAGAGGCAAAGTCAAAGACTAGTGCGGGACATCGATTACCATGATATCCTTCGATGGTTATATTCGGGGAATAGAGCTATAATGGGAGTCCCTTGATAGCTCCAATGGTTTGGATGGACTTCCCATCTAGTTGCATGACCCTTTCTTCAAGGGTTCATATTTAATGCCCAAGGCATTTGTAATCACCTTGGGCATGACCATAGTGCTTGTGCTAGAGTCTATCATGGAATTATGTAATAATTTTTTTCCTATGATAAGAGTCATAAAGAAGGGGTTGGGCCTTGGTTTACTAACCTCTCCCTTTTGATTCAATAGTACTACCCTCGTTGAGACTCGGGTGAATTTTACCTATTCCTTCTCCTTGTTGGAGGTGGTTGGATCATCATTTGGTTTGAGCACTTCTTGGAGCAACTCCTTCTACTCTGGGATGCTCAAAAGATCCCACAAGGATGTGTTAGTGGCACTTTCTTAAGTTGTTGGACTACGTTGATTGGTCCAGGTGGAAATGATTTAGATGATGAATGGTATTTCATCCCTTCTCTGGTGGGGTGGTGGGTATCTTGATTCTAAATAGTTCCTCTTGGAGCTTCCTTCATGGTGATCGGTGGTGACATGGTTATGATGGTTGAAGGCTCTCTCCACGTCTTTCCAAATAATTCGGGATCGGAGCATCTTGCTTATATGATTATTTTCTTAAAGTGAGTGTTGTAGTTAAACTGAATAGGATTTGAAATAGATGCTTCATTTGTAAACATAGATTCCTCTCCTTCTATCCAAGAGAAAAGAGCATGTTCTAGGTGTGATCTCCACTTCTTGTTCTAGGGACATCCCTTGAATTTGTGTTGTGAAAGCAACATTTTGGACTCCATGGACTGATGAGGTCTAGACATACCTAATCATAGCCTTCTCTTGATCATTGTTCGGCCACCTTTTTGTAAATTCCTTGGGGAAATCCCTCGGCATGTGAGGATTATTGCAAGGGAAGCACCATGCGTTGGGGTCTTTGGCCAAATGGTTTTTTCTAGGTACCATCTCTCTCCCTCTATTAGGTGGAATAGTTTGGAGTGGCATATATGGAACTAACTGGTTAGATGGCTATGCAGTCGGTGGGTCTTTGGGTATTCTGATATTGAGAGGAATAGGTGGGCTCTACTACCTTGATAATTTTGATAATTTTGTCTTGGATAGGAGGCCTAATTCCTTTTAAGATTTACTATCTCGTTAGAATTTTTTTAGAATATTTTTCATTTCCTCCATTTTGAGAGAAGAAGATGAGGACATGGTAGGAGCCATATGAGCAGATGGGTAGTTATATAAGGACGTAGGGGCTTGAGTAGGGCTTGGTACTTGCACTTGTGGAAGGGGGGCTATCTCAGGGTATATTGGAAAAAGGGTCCTAGGAGGGAGTTTCCCAAGCATCTATTAAATTGTTCTCATCTTGGAAAACAATGTTATAGGCTTGTGGTAAGGAATCCCCTCCTAATGATTGAATCATTACCAAAACATCTGAATTTAGAGCTTTCAAATAAAAGACAATACAATAGCCATACCTGGGTGGCCTTGCTAGGGCTAGAATCCTTTGCCAAGTTTTATGGAACCTGGTATTAAAATATGTCATTAGCTCTTGCGGGCCCTTCTTGATGTTAATAAGTTGTTGCAGGAGCGATGATCTATCTCCCTTCTCACTGAATCTTGCCACCAACACCTCTCCTAACTATCCCAAGTGCCGATAGTGTTAGGAGTTAAGGATCGGTACCAATCTAGGCCTTTCCTTTGAAGGAAGTGGCTAATAATCAGTAAGGTGACATGTCTTGCTCCCTTATATAATGTACCACACATATTTTTACTACATCTTGGAGGTGTTCCTCGAGAGTTTTGAAGTCTTCTCCACTGAATTTGGGAAACACTTTCAACGTGTTAGTCCGGAATAGGATTCCACACCACCGGGGTGTAGGGTAGAATGAGCATGCTTCCTTGATCCCATGAGACAAATTTCCTCGGAGGCTGAGGTTGAAGATGAGCCATAAAGATAGGTCTGAGAGTTCTAGTTGACTATGTGAAGGGCCTACCTAGGCGGAGGTGTTGAAAGAGTCTGGTTTGGAGGAGACTGGATCTATGGATCTGTCTACCTCTTCTATTGCGAGGTGGAGATAGCTGTAAGTATTCAAACACACCTTCCTCCCTTGTTCTCACCCTCGTTTGCATCTATTTTTCAATTTTAGAGCAGACCAACTAAACACTTGCTAGGATCAGTAGATTTTTGATAATGAAATATCAGGATGTGTAGATGCTCGTCCCACCGGGCGTGCCAGGAAAAATTGTTGATGATTATCTTTGTAGATGAACCATCAGAGTTGTTGGATACCTTAGGTTAGTGGGATGTGCATCCCTAAGGTAACCTCCATATTTTAAAGAAGTTGGCTCTTCTCTATGGTGTGAGATAGGGTTAGGAGAAAACTTAAAAGAAACGTAAAACTAACTAAGGTGAATGCACTTGAATAGATTTAAAAGGGACAAAGAGATATCTAAAGGGATCCTTTAAAATAGTTTGAAGAGCATTATAGCATGATCTACCTATTTTTTAAAAACACTCTAGATTAATCAAAGTCTGTGAAGATGAAACACACAAAAAACGTAAATAATAGATAAGTTAAACCCAAGGGCATATAACACAATAGATTTTATAAATTATCTAGAACTACTTAGTAAAAAGAAAGACTCGAACATGTAAGCCAATGGTGCACAAAACAAGAACTCAATTTATGGAGAAAATAATATATAAGGCCAAAATGGCATCAGATTACAATTTCCTTGTATAAATGAGTCTTGCTAAGGCTTAGCTATTTACAAAACTAAACCCTAAAACTCTTTTACAACCTCTGTCTATTTTTCTTCTTTGTCCCCGATAAATTCTCCTTTTGTTCCCTAACGTATTTTTATAGATGTTTGTGGTTCTTGCTTCAACGTTTGAAATCGGAGCTTCTACTGGCAACATTCAATGATTTCCCCTTTCTGGGTTAATATCTCAACTACTTGTTGAGATATTTGTGATTTTTGTTTAATTCCCAATTGTCACTTTTAGAGTCGGTGATAATCCTTTCCTACCACGCGGAGAATGGACGCTTTCTTGAGAGTCCTTTCTGGAACTTGATTCTCCAATCTGCGCCTGAGAGACATGTGGTGGGCGCGCTAGTTTGGGGAGGACCCCTTTTTTCTTTACTAGGAAGAGTGCTCGGGAAACATGTGGAGGCCCCATTGCATTTTGCTATGTTTTTGACTTTTTAACCTATCGGGGTAATCGTTATCGAACCCGAGACATATTAACGACGCGATGCAAGATTGAGAGCCTTTTCTTCTTTCATTATACCCTGATTGTGCCAACAAGACACGTGGACACCTTCCACATTCAAATTCATACTTAGCCAATTTTTGAGCTGAGCGAACAAAAGAAACAAGGGCCGAGGCGACAAAAAATGGTGATCAAAAGAGTTTATGCAAATCCATGACTTGGCATGAGATTTCCCCAAAACTTACTTGTCGGAACAACCGGCATGATAATGCCCAAAAACTCGATTTTTACAACATCTTTAGGATCCTTTCTACACCATTTTTCTCATCATGGATCAGGTGCACATGTTCCTTTTTCACATTTTCAACATTTTTACATACTTTTACACATATACATGTGTATTTGACTACTTATTCATTCTTCTCTTTTGTAGGTTTGTTCGTATGGGAAGTGGTAGTGATTATCATAAACATTTTCACAACATCAACAATCAACATGGACATCAACAATAGGTACATCGCGAAATCTACACGTGCATTTCTGCCCTAGGTTCATTTTCATGATCACATTTTTCACTTTCTCCTCCTTAACATCCATGCTTCACACTTTTTATCACTCCACGCTTTTTCTAGTCCATTGGAATGCTTTCATAATCGATCTACATGGTTATCAGGTACACATATCTATCTACTTTATGTTGTCGATATTTCCCTCACCAACATAAAGTGGGGAAAATGTAGACAAAATCATGCACTTTGGATTATTATCTAGTAAATGCTGATTACATACTAGTATTCATATGATTCCTAAGTAAGAAAAATATTGATTAACCCATGTCTTTGGCCACCTTTCTTTGCTTTCTATTACCACTTTTGGTCTTACACCCTTACTTGATTAGTCTACATTTTTATACTCTAACTTTTATCATCCTGGACACCAGCCCAACCATGATGCCAACACCGGCGCCCTCATCCCCTTTGGTGCCCCCGACACCTTTGTACTTTGTTCACACTTTTTGGGTACTTTCTATCCGTTTGAGCATCTTAGATTTTTAGTCTTCAACCTTTTCCCGGTTAATTACAAAATTCAAGCAAAGGAATCATATAAATATAAATTTATGTGATCATAAAAAGGGACCAAGGACTAAGCATTAGCTACCACCACCTAAGGTTATATCAATCAAGCATCTAAGAGCTCCATTGCATCCATCTAGTGTCATCACAAGGGACACAAGGGTTGGTTATTTTGCATACACTTCATAGGAGGGAAGTTCATTCTATTCCATGCACACATCTATTACATTTCTTTACATCTAGCTTACTTTCTCGCTATTAAGTGTGACACACACAAGAGCCACCTAGGGCACGATTCTACACACACGCACATAGAACTACATTGGGTATGAGATGTAGAGTGGCTCTTAGTCATAAGACCATTGTGACAACCAAGGATAGTTCGATCCCTCATTCTACATCTTTATTTTTAGTGTTTGATATCTCTTTTAGGGTTTTCCGTGTTCATATCTCATCGCATGTTTCCAGCGGCCTTGGTGATAATTATGCAACATCCGAGTGACCAAAGGTGAATAACACCAAACAACTTGTGACCACTCGTAAGAGGTTTCTGAGCTTTTCTCGAGACCTAGATTCCCAAAAATAGGCCTATTGTTCCCACGGGTGCCCTTGTCCCTCTCGAGGCACCCTAGCCCATCATATCTCTCCGTCCGCATTTTTACGGTATTTGTGTGACGCTTCTTCTACTCTATTCACCTAGTCAACACTTTGGTACACTCTAGATTTTATGACAAACCAGCTAAGTACCTCTTTCTCCTCCATGCAATAATGGTTTTATAATTTATTACTTAGTTTCTTTGGTGTAATTATTATACTTAATTGCATATTTATTTTATCACTACTGATAACATCAAATTAGGCTCATAAATCCACATTTAGCTTAATCATATGAGTAGTATGGATAGAAAAATACGTATTAGAACACCCGATAATGATGGGGGAGTTCAATGTCCCCCAAACATGTGAGTGATGGATATCTATATGATGATAGGAGAGAGACCATGCCACGAAAGCGGATGTGGCAATGTGTTAGGAGTATTGATATTGGTGTTGGGAGGATCAGATTCACCAAAGTAAGTTGTAACATTGAGAATAAATGGAAATTTATTTTTATGATGGTGAGTATGTGAAGTAGTATAAACCTCGGGAGGAGATGTGGTGGGAATAAAATGAGTAAGAGGAGGGATATATTCAATGCCGAGTTTGGTGGATTGTGAGGGAATAAAACAAGGTTCTTTGACAACCTTTACATCTTTACCTAATCAAGTGTCAGTGAAACCGTAATGAAGCATATATACATGTGTGAAGGGTTAAAGGGACCACATGCATGGCATGGATCCAAGGCCATCCAAGGAGAATATTATAATTAATATTATTAGGCATTACATGGAATAGGATGGGCAAAGTGCATGGCCCAACAAGAAATGGGAAGTGTGATTGTACCTAATACCTTTTTAGGAATATTATCAAAGCCACAAATACAAATAGATGAGGGTGTTAAGGATGCTTTGGAAAGGCCAAGTTTCTAAAGGAATGGTAGATTACAAATGTTAAGGTTGGAGCCATTATCAACTAAATCTTGTTTAACCCCTGTTATTAATTTGAACTTGGATATAAAGGGGCGAATCACTATCTAAATATATTTGAGAAAAAATTCGGGAGATGTAAAAGTAATATGTTCTTCGTTAAAAGAGAGTGATGTAGTAAGTCTATGGTAAACATATTCAAGAGAGGTGTTATGATGAAGGTAAGTATTAGATAGTCTTCTAGAGTGTTGAAATGGACAAGGAAGAATCCTTTATTAAGAAGAGATATTTCTTAGGAAACATGGGTCTTTTCTTAAAGAGGTGGTCTCTAGGATTTGATCTAGACAAGGAGAACATTAATGTTATGCCCATGTGGGTTAATATTCTAGGATTACCTCTTGAGTTCTGGGAAGAAGATTTTTTGACAAGTATAACAAAGTCTCTAGGATCCCTAGTGGCTTTTGATGGAGCAACCAAAGCCGAACAAGACTAACCTATGCTAGAATCTGTGTGAATGTAGATCTAGAAAGAGATCTACCCAACATCATTACTTGTGCATTCAAATATGGGTAGTTGGAAATAGACTCTTGAATATGAGACATCTATTGCTATATGTAAAAATGTAATAAATTGGGCCATAGTGTTAAAGATTGCCCAAAGAATATCAATGCTGACAGCACAAGGGAAAAAAAAAAGAATGAAATGGTAAGAGAAACCATCAGAGGTAAAGGCTAAAAAATAAGGCACAAACAAAGACAACGGACAAGAAACTATAAAAAAACCTAAAGAATTTGTGGAAAACCCCTTTGCATGCCTTGAAATCTAGGAGAAAAAATTCATGGAGGAAGGGGAGTATTTCGAGCAAACATATATAAATGAGCTCCTTATACCATTCATAGAGATAGAGGAAGAGGATGAAATATAAAAGAAATATTAAGAGTCATTAGAAATGGATCATGAAGAATCAAGAGAAACATCAAAGTAGAGACAAGAAGCAATACATCAAGAATAGGAAAAAGGAATAGTAACAAAAGCCAAGGATTGGAAACAATTCTAGATGAAGAAAAATACCTAGGGAAAGGACCAAATCAGAAGAAGAGTGAGGAAATAAATACCATAGTGACCCCCATTAAAGGGAAAAACAAGACCCTAGAAGCCTCATCCTCTAAAACCCCCAAAAAAGATGATGTAGGGGACGAACAACTAGAGGAAAGTTGTCTAACAAAGAGGAGAAAAAAAGAACCACATAAAAGGAAATTACAGCAGGAAAGAAAAAAACTTTGGACTCAAAGGGCCCAAAAAACCTCATAAGATTAACATAAGAGGCCTCAATGGAAAAGGTAGAAAGTAAGTACAATCTTATGTTATTGTAATTTGTTTGGTTTTGCTGGTTCTTGATTTTTATGACTGGTTTTGGGTTGATTTTATGTTGTATATTCCAGCTTACTTTTGATGCGCATTTTATTATTGACTCATGAAATGTATATGGTCATATATGGATTGTAGATTCTTTTTGTAATAGGGTAGGGACCCTGCCAAAACCCTCCTTTTACCAATTATAAAAGGTAAGTATTAGATAAAAAGATTGTATTTTGTGCTCACATTCAGATTGGCTTGTAAGAAAGTGGGGAGAGAGACACTCATGTTGGTAAAAATGGAAGGATCCAAGGGTATCTAAGGTTACAAGAAAGATGGAGGTAATACGCCAAATAAGGATCCGAGTGTCCGATCATGAGTTGGGGTTCACCAAATGATTTAATATAAATTGAATTAATCTTTATTTCGAGTAACTAATGTAATGATTAATATACAAGTGATAAAATACAACAAATGGACAAGTAACAAACATGCACAAATATGAAACCCTAAGAAAATGAGAGGGAAAATGTGAATTATCCGATTCTATGTGACCCTTTGGACTAGAAACTGTTGGAACAAACTAACAAGAGTGTCATCAAGGATCACTAAAGATCCCGGAACTTAGAAATGTGCAGGAAAAAAGTGCCCATAGGAGGAAAGGAGCTCTTAGGTGCTAGTGATTGATTTGGGTGCTAGTGTCCACTTAGATACTCATGTTATGGCATTTTCTAGGTTGGAAGAGATTTTTGTTGATCTTATTTTGTTGCTCTATTTTTCTCTAATGTTTCCGATTATACACGTAACCTATAAAATAGATAGTTAGTTGCATATGCCCACAAAACACATCAAACCTAATAAAGAATATACAAAATGGGAGTAAGACCGACCTTGACGATCACTCGAAGATTGATATTACAACCGAGTGTTGCACTACATCTCAGACTCCATATAGTTTTGTGTGTATGTGTGTGTAATGATGCCCTATGTTACCCTTGTGCAATCTACATTATGATATCAAGCTAGGTCTAGATTTCTCCAAGTATGTAAATGTGTGTAATGGAATAAAATGAACTTCCCCTCCTATGTTGTGTATATAAAGTGATGCAACCCTTGTCCCTTATATGGATGTGCTAGATGGATGTTTTGTAATTCTCTTATGCCTTTGTGCAAGCTTAGGTGATGATAGATAATGTTTATGATGCTTGGCCCCTTATTTGAGAGCAATAACTAAGTATATATATGATTCCCTTGTTTGAATTTTGTAATTGACAACTGAAAGGCCGACCCAAAGTACTAAAATGTGACCAAGAAGTAAAAGAGACCCAAAAGAGTAAGAAGAGGATAAAGAAGGTTAGGAGCACCCATGAGGGACAAGAGTGCCTGAGTGCTTCTTTCCTAATTGGGTGCTAGTGTCCGAGGCCATAAAAGATAAATCAGCAAGTTCCAACAGAGTTGTAAGATATGTAAGGCCAATAAAAGTGTAAGAGATAAAGAAAAATTCCCAAAAGAAGTTGTCAACCACTAGTTTTATTGCTTAGGAATCATGTATACATTAGCATGCTTTAGGACCTAGAAATGTACCCAAGTGCATAGATTTTGTGTCAAAAATTATTGGTTTCCACCAACGGTCATAGGGCTAACACCCTCCTTCTTGTGTATGGGGAGGCTCCCATTATTGAATGTAAAGTAGCTAAAAATAGTGGGTGGTCATTAGGTTGGGGATCATATGGAAGTACTCCGTAAAACTTGTCACTAAGTGCTTGTATAAAGTACAATGGAGGAATTTGTTGTGAGTAGAGGTAAAGGGAAGTAGGAGAAATAAGGAGAGAGGGTTAATGTTATGAGTAGGCTTACAAAATTCACATACATCAACTAGAATAGGTCCACATTTAATTAGAAGAATGCAACAATGTAATAAATCAGTAAGACTAACAAACTAGAGACATACAGTTTTGTAGATTCATCAATCAAGGACACAAAGTTCCTTCTTGGTTATGCAAGATCACCATGCTTACAAAGTTGGAAAGTAGAGAGGGAGAGAGTAGAGGAACATAAGCATAGAGAATAGAGGAAATGTAACTTTCATTTTGGTGATACAAATATCAACAACATACAACAATCCACAATTGCCAACCCTTTGGAATGGAGAAGCCATTCCAATTTATAGCATTACAAATTGTCCTTTCATCTCCCCCCACATGAATTTTCACCTTTCCTCATCACTTGTGACCTTCCATATTCCTAGGAAATGAAAATGAGCCTTTTATTATTGATGAAAAAGGACTCTTACAATATTGAATTGAAGGTCACTTAAGTGAATAAGACAAAATAGGGAAAAAGTGCATTTTCAATGAGGAATTAGAATATAGAGAGAGAAGAAGGAAGAGAGATAAAGAGAGAGAAAAGGGTTAACCAATCTAATGAAGATGAATCTTTTGCTAATGGAGAGCTTGTTTACATGAAGCATTGTGATCACAATATCCTTCTTCTGTGAGATATGGGAACATTCCATAGCATCGATAAGTGTTCGAAAACATTTTATGAGATCTGCATTGTGATGGGAACATGATGATTCTCTTTGATCACAATGTAGGAGTTAGGATATGGGAATCACTTCCTTACTCCTCTAGGCCTTCACAATTCACCTCAATGACCAAGAATCAATTCCATGATGCTCAAACCATTTCATTCTTTTTTGTCACTTATTGAGATATGTATTCACCTTACGGATAGAGGATTTCTCCCCGAATGCTATTTTTGTCTTATGACCATCCATTGGAATGAAATAAGGTGATTAAAATGTGCTTCGTACTTATCAAGTGGATGACATCAAGTGAAATTAAGATGATTACCCACTCTTATAACAGGTGCTCCAAATAAAGATAATCACTTTTCCCCTCATGGCTCCATAATTTTCCTTGAATTTCATCAAATTTAGGATGCTCATGCATATTTTATTCACATTTTTCTCATGGGCGTAGATGGATTTTTGATCATTCACACATGATGGTCCTGAGTACCTTGATAGCTTGATTTAAATCATTTTGACTTATTTCTCAGAGATATTTAGACATGATGGAAGATTCAGAACATGTTGATCATCAACTAATTCCTAGAGCTTCACATTTCACCTTTGAATATGATGACCTCTTCACAATTCAATTTCTTGACCAAGATGTTGCATGAGTGGAAACATACTTATGGTACCTAGACATCTTTTTGCACAATTGATTCTTATGAAAATAGTTTTCCTCCTCCAAATAGGAGGATCAAATATGATCCAAAAATGGATCTAGAAATTCCCAATTCTATGTATTATCCTTATTGAGACTTGTAAAACATACCGTCAACATGTTCATTATTCTAGGAAAATGGTTAAGTCGGGTTGACGAAGTGATTGAGACATCTTTGAATGATAAAAGATACGATTTTTTGTTTTGTTTTATGTATTAATTGTGCAATAATCACGCAGTAATCGCCACAAAAATATAATGGAACTTCCACAAATTTGCCGAGTAAAGGTTGTGTAACTATCACATAATTCTTCCCAATAACGCCAAAATGAGGAATCCAAATAGTTACAAATGTTTAAGCTTCTAAAAATGGTTTGTTTTGCCTTCATTCCATCCTTGGGTAGAGAAACTATAAATATAAGTGCATTTATTCATTCTAAGCAAGTGATTTGAGTGAATTCAAGTGTGAGCAAAGGAGGAAGTTGGAATTGTTCTTGTTTTGTTCATAAAGAGTTGAGTTCTTTCTTGTTGAGGATTGTAAGCAAGTAATGCAAGTAGAAGGAGCTTGAATCCTTCTTGAAGGTCATAGTTTGATAGTAAAATTGTATTGTATTGGATATTTACATAGTGAAGGGAAGCAATTACTTACCCAGCTAGATTTTTTCCCCACATTGGGTTTCTCTAGGATAAAATTGTTGTCTCCTTGTCTTGCATCTTTCATTTTTAGTATTGTGTGAATAATTCTTGCATAATAAATTAGATATTAAGAGCTTATTCAAATTGTTCATTCATTATCACAACATAAGATTTGTTTATTGTTTAAAAGAGGTAGTTTACGGATCAGATTGGTATCAAAGTAGTTAAGATCAATTGTTTTTGTGTGGTTTAAGTCATGTTGATATTTTCAATTAGATGCCCCTTACCTAAAAGGGAAGTGAAAGCGGTGAAGGTATCCTCATTATTTTTAGACGATATTTCCACCAAGAAGTGGAAGCAAGGAATCCAAAATATGACTCATAGTGAAGACACATATGAGATTGAAGAAAAATTTCTACAAGTTGGAGGTGGATGTGGAAAGTCTATCCAAATATGCAGGAAATACTTTATTGTCTATGGGAAATTTGGAGTCCATCATGGGATTTCTCATGGAGAAGTTTAGTGTTCCAAAAGAGGCACTAGGAGACCATAAAGAAGACCCTCATGAGTATGAGGAAGAGAATCCATGTGCCAACCTTACTCCTCCTCCATTCAAAGAAGAGGCAAAGATAGAAATTCAACCTTATGATGGGGATGTGAATGTTGAGAAGCTAGACCATTGGCTAGCTTAACTTGAGGTATATTTCAGTTTGCATCAAATCAATGAGAGTCAACATATTTTGTTTGTAAGGTTAAAATTAACTAGTCATGCTTTAACTTGGTTTTAAATTTATGTTCATTCTTTGGTTGTTAAGAAGCTTCCTCTTATTACCAAGTGGGATGAATTTAAGAGGATAATAAAAAATAAATTCTATCCTATTTGTTATGAGGAAGAGAAGTCCACGTATTGGCAATATCTCGGGTAAGAAGGTGAAAACGCGCAGGAGTGCACTAGTGAGTTCTGGAAGAAATTTGTCCAAATGGGAAAAGTTGAAGTAGATCGGGACATATTGATGAAGCACATTGGTGGAATCCATATCCACTTTAGGAGAATAGTCCTCTTGGACAAGCCAAGTGAATGTAGATGAGGCTTGTTCTCAAGCCCACTATCTAGAGATGGATAAGAAGAAGATTTCATCTACCTCTCAACATGTTTCAAACAAACAAGGTGACACCAAGAAAAAGGAGAAAGGGAAAGGGAAAGGTAAGAAGAATGCTACTTCCATTTATAAAATGGATACTAAAGTTCATTGTGGTCATTTTGATGTTGACACTCATTCCGAGGATAAATGTTTGAAGCTCCACCCATAATTACATCCCTTCAAAAATGAGAAGAACAAAAATAAGGCCATGAATTCCCTCCAGAGAGAGAGGATATATTTTGTAGCAAAGAGGTGGATGCGACAATGTGTGGTACCTCCATCCGTAGAGATGTATGTTTGAGTAATAATAATGTTGTTTAGGAAAATGAGCTTGCTAAGCTTTTTCATATAAAAATTCAAGTGAAGAAAACTAACCCGGTTGCTCTTTTTGATACTTTTTCTCAAACTAATTTGATATGTAAGGATTTAGTTAATAAGATGAATCTAGAAACTTAAAATCATCTGAATCCATATTCATTGGGCTGGTTTAGGAAAGACATAAACATCAAGGTTACCAAACAATCCAAAATTACGTTTGGTATTGATAAGAAGTTTAATGATGAAACTACTTTGGATATTGTTTTTCTTGATGTGTGTGTAGTGTTTGGAAGCCCATACTTGTATGTAAAGGATTCCATCTTCATGAGAAGAGTCAAATGATACCGCTTGGTGAAAGATGGTAAGATTTACATCATTTCAGCCTTTGTACGAGACTTAAAGATCTCTTTAGTAAGTGCCTTTGAAGCTAAGAAGCTTATTAATGCTAATGGGAAATTTGCATTACTTCCTTTGAGAGATATAAAAGAAGAGGAAGTAGTTGCATCTAAAACCACTTGTAGAATGCTTACTAATAAAGAGCAGAAGTAAATGAAAGAGTTAGTTCAATAGTTCAGGGAAGTTTTCCAAGAGCCTTTAGGACTATCTCTAGTTAGGCCAATTGAGTATGAGATACACTTACTACCCAATAGTCCACTTCTAAACTTGGGATTGTACATGTAATATTTGAAGGATGCCAATGAGGTAAAATAATATTTGTATTATTTGATTAAGCAAGGTATAATTTGTCCTATCACTTATCCATGTGGTTATCCTATTGTTTTAGTACCTAAGAAATATGGTTCATGGAGAATGTGTGTTTATTATAGAGCATTAAATAAAATAACCATCAAGAATAGGTACCATCTTCCTCACATTGATGATTTATTGGATCAGTTACAACATGCTAAATATTTTACTAAGCTTGACTTGAAATATGGGTATCACCAAGTGTGGATCAAGGAAGAGGACATATAGAAAACAATGTTCAAGACCAGGAAAGGGTTGTATGAATGCTTAGTTTTACCATTTAGACTATGTAATACACTAGCTACATTCATGAGGTTGATGAATGAGGTAATGTGTCCATTTATTGTTTACTTTATCATTGTGTACTTGGATGAAATTCTAGTTTTTAATAGAAATTTTGAGAAGTATATTAACCATTTGCATCAAGTTTTACAAGTTTTGAAGGAGAACCGAATATTGTTGAATGAGAGTAAGTGTGGGTTTTCTCAATAGTCACTTGTCTTTTTGGGGCATGTGGTTGGATATAGAGAGTTGAAGATTGATCCGGCAAAGATAGAGGCCATTGTGAATTGTCCTACACCATCCAGTTTGACCAAGACCAGGAGTTTTATTGGTGTAGTTAAGTATTTTAGTAAGTTCATCAAGAAATTATCCTCCACAACAATGCCTCTACATTCGGTGACATCATGGGGGTAAGGATTTTGATTGGGGTAAGAAACAACAAAATGTTTTGAGTCATTTAAATAAAATATTAGTCATGCTCCATTTTTGGCATTACCTAACTTACGTATGCCTTTGAAGTGTAAACCGATGCTAATGACTATGCTAGTGGCGCTATCATACTTCCAGGAGGTAGGCCCATCTTTATCATTCGAATTGTTTCATGGTGTAGTTTTGAATTATTGTATGAGGACAAGGAATTGTATGCTATTGTGCAAGTGGTCAAGAAATAGAAACATTACCTGATGGGTAAGGAAACTATCATACACATGGATCACTAACCTCTTCAATATTTTTGGCTCAAAATAAACTTCAACATACTAGACACTATAAGTGGATGGGTTTCTTGCAGCGCTTTCACTTGATTATAAAGTATAAGAATGGTGTGAGTAATGATTTAGATAATATGTTATCTAGACCTCCTTTATTGTCGGCTATGGGCACTTTAACTCTTCTTGATCCTTTTGGGGGTGAAGCATATCGGGAAGGTTACGAGTAGGATCCGGATTATGGGGAGATCTTTTAGCGAAACCTCTAAGTGAGGACTTTGCACCTAGGGAGAATACTACTTATAGGAAAATTTTACGTATGAGAACAAGAAGCTTTGTGTGCCTAAGGGGAAAGAGTTCAATTCATGTGGAAAGTACACACTTCTAAGGTGGCTAACCACTTTGGTGTAAAAATACTATAGCACACTTACAAAGGTATGTTTATTGGCCAAACATGCAAGCAAAAGTTGTTAAATTCATCAAAGGTTGTGTTTTATGTAGTACAAACAAGCCTAGTAACAAAAATTTGGGGTTATATATGCCATTACTAGTTCCTTCCCGACCATGGGAAAACATCTCCATGGATTTTTGGGCGGTTTGCCTACTTCCAAGAAAGGGCATGATTATATCTTTGTGGTAGTGGACCAATTTAGTAAAATGTGTATTCTCATTCCTTACAAGAAGACCATCAAGTCCAATGATGCAACTGAGTTTTTTTACTAATGTGTGGGTTTATTTTGGTTTTCCTGATTCTATTGTATTAGATAGGGACTCACAATTTATTGGGAAATTTTGGTCTACATTGTGGGAAAAGATGGATACTTGTAACATCCCCATTTTAAAATACCGAGAACAAGAGAGAATTTTTTTTTTTTTTTGATAACGTTCTCTCATGAATTACAAAATTCAAACATACGTTCTAGAGTTTTAATAATTGTTCTCTGCCCAAACGACACGCTTTTGGATCACACAATTTTTTTTTTAAACGAATGTTCCCTGTTCACATATTTACAATATGGAACACACATTCAATGCCATTCAATCTTATAACAGATTCTATATGCTACTGTAAATGACTCGAGGAACTGCCGATCTTCCATTTTCATGGCTCGGAGTTTCAACGATCCTTCATTTCATGACTCGGCAACAACCGATCCTTCATGTTTGTTTATGCATGGTATATTATATATACCTGTTCTCATAACCGATTCCGGTTATCGAAGTGATCCATTTAAGAAGCCTATCTGAATATCTGTTACTGATATTCATCTGACATCCTGCATCTTAAATTAAGTGATAAGGACAACGCAACCAACAATTGCGATACTTTGGCCAAAGATTTTCACATGCTTTGCATGATCATATTCCTGGATGTTATACACATCTACGAATACGTCCTTCACCTCACTTCACCAAGTTATCTAGAATGGTCTTTCCTGGTTCCTACCAGTCCTCTTCGTTTAAGTTCAGTTTTAAACTTCCAATTCCAACTAGTAATATGAACGGGTATAGGAAGGCACTCCTGGTAACTAAAGATACGCAGACATACGGTGTCGTTCCCCACGACTCCGTGTGTCTAGTTATCCTTAGTGTTCCGGAGTCACTCCGTATACCAAATCATATCCTATCCCCTGTTAAGAGCTACACATTCAGCCTATGTATTCTTGATGTTTTAATTCGGGAGGGCATTGCAATATGTCAGCTGCAACATTGTGTCATCATGAAGACCCCGTCTTCATGGAGACACATTGCTGTAGCTGGCGTATGCCAATGTCCTACAGAATTCTCCCATCGAGAATGCATATCCTGCTCAAGTGATTTGGATACGATTTAATAATTAAAATCGACCTTCAGCATCCACGCTGATCCCTTGATCCTCGTTTCCGTTACAGTTGTACAGAGCTAAGAGGGACTAAATCCGTCCATTAACTTGCTATGCATCTTCTCCTTCGTGTCGAAGGGCTGCATTTCCCTACTTGGTTCACTTCTTAATCAATGGATTAAGCGATCCGTACCGACGGACGTGATAAGTTTAACCTATTAAACTTAGCCAAGATTTTCTCAACTGCAACTGAATTCAGAATTCTAACTTATTAGACGTCATTTAAACGAGGTCTAATTCCCAAGAACAGTATTCATTTGTTCTCCTTAACGTTATATGGTTAAGGTCCATTAGTTATGGATATACTTATCCTATATCCTTTATTCTGAATTCAACATACGAGATCATTAACGGAATTCGAAAATGAAGTTCGATTATTCCAAAGTTATTTGATATTCCTTAGCTCCTAAGCTAATCCTGAATACCTTCCGATTATGGAATCATATTCTTCTTAATCCTTTTTAATGTCAATTAAAAATTCATCTTTACCCAAGTATGAACTAATTGCATTTTTCAACTTAAAAGTTGCATTCAAGTAAGAATAGATATCAGTTTCCATTTAGCGTCCATCCAAGGACAATAAACAAATCCAAATCAAGAAATAACATTATATTTCCAATTTAGACAACAAAATCAAACTGATATAATTATTAAAATAATACACATGTAATTGGATTCAATATTTTATGTCATAATCCGTACAATAGCCAATCCAGCTGATTGGGCATGGTTTACATAAATCATCCATACAACTCATGGACAGAAGAATATATTTTCTTCTTTTCACAATTCCTCGAAGAGAAATCAAAGTAACAATTACAATTCATTTTACAGCTAATCAAGAAGCATCAGAAAACAGCCATGTCTTCATTCTAATCAAATTTCATCTGCAAAATGAATTACACGGGTCAGTTCAATGAACTGAGCATATTAAGCACTTATCCTTAAAATAAGGTGCTTCAACTAACTGTCTCAATAAAAGAACCCTGCTTTTATGAAACGACAGTAAAACATCAATCACGAAATAGGCACAAAAGAAAGATCAGCATAACAACTGAACTATCAAAATATCATCACAATCAGCCAGAGGACTGCTGTCCCGTTTCCACATAACCTTAAACATTCTGTTATCATTTCCTCGCCTTTCATTAATAATAAATGCAAAGGATGAAACTAACTGAAATGTAAATCCATTACTTTCCTTTCCGTTCGTGCATCACATTAGATTCCAAACAATCAAGTATAGACAAGAAAGCAAACAACAATGCATATAGTTGCTCCCATCTTAGCACTATAAAAATTCATTATTCACGAATTACAGATTTCCAACTGAATGAAAGAAGAAGAGATCATTTTTCCAAGTTATTCATCCATATCTCTATTTCTTTCCACATGACTGTCTGAACAATGGAATCCAAACGAGAGACAAATCAAGATAACAGTTCAGAGTGAAACTTACAAAATCCATTCGGAATTCACTTTCCGGCAGCAAGAATGATTTCATTTATAATCAGCTTTAAATGAAAACAGGGAAGAATTCATCATCCATATCCATACTTCATTTGAATCAGACTCATATAAAGATCCGAAACAGGTTAGTACAACATTATGTTCATCCAAGATCAAACAATATAAGGTTGCATACCATATATTTACCATACTAAAAGAAACCATATTTCTTTCACCGTATGCTAAACAGACAAACAGTATTTCAATCATGCAGTCAATTAATCACATGATTTCCTAATCCTATGAGCATATCCCGTTCAAAATAACATTTTATTCATTGTTGTTACCTACAGCAAATTCAATTATAAAGCACAGTAAGCCCCTAATGCTATCTCCAGAATTCAAAAGCAACAGAGAACATTTCCTGTCCTTGACCCTCACTAAGAAAACAATCATCTTCTTCGAACTCTTCAAGAATTGTTCAGCTGATTTCAATTCTACCAAATGACAGTACCAAACTCGGAATGCCACACGAAATATTTAAATATTTCATTTGCACAGAAGGTACAACATTTAGAAAATAATTTAATTACTATCTCTTTCGAAATCAATTAGCAGAAGAGGGAGAGCTAATTTCCATGATATCAGTAAGAACAATCATTTGTTCAGAAGAAAAGAAAACACCCAAAACGTGCTTACTGCCAACAAGCATTCTGCCCGAATCCCCCTTTGGTTGAGTCCATAATAATATGCAAGACTTCGGAATGCAATATTCAGTTATCAATACCTCTTTTTGAAGTAAACCCATATAGGGAGCTAAATGCGTAAGTCAGATACAGTTAAGACAAACCCAACAACAAGACAGAATTCCCATGCATCACTTCTTTCGCACAGCAATTTAAAGTCAAATACGCATTCATAAAACAGTCCGAACTAGAGGATTGAGTGATCATCATTTAAACACCACAATTCATCTTACCTTCTTCAGCAAGAAAACAATATATTATACTATAAGTTCAGAAGGAGAAACTATTTCTTTTCTAACTTTCACGAGCACTCATATAAAATTCCAATGCCCATTCTTTTAAAATACAAATGCCATTTCCTTATAATCCCGAAACAGCAGAAGGAAGAGAAAAGTTCTATTTCTTTCAGCAAGAAAACTTCAGCACAGAATCGACATCAAGTCGCACACACAACTTTCACTATCTTATCACCAAGTTCATGTGACAAAAGACAATCATACAGCAATAAGATGACCAACACTACCTGCACAGTTTCCTATCATCTTTTTTTTTTTTTTTTGCAAGAAAACCAGTTCGAAACCCCGTCTAATCATCAACAACCAACACAGCATGGAGGTATTCTATGCAAGAAGAGCAAGGCAGTTAAACACAGCACAGAGAAATGACTTTCTTATCATTTCAAAAGAAAAGGAACAACAAGGGTCGATGAACCCAAATCATGGCACACAACCCAACCATATTCAACCTCCATTTACATGCAAAGGCAGTCCCAGACACAACAGCAAGGAACGATTACACAACCTGTTCCAATTTCCACACAACACGAACAGAGAAGGGAATATCTATATCCAACCACCATACAGTTACAACCGATGCAGTAATTCATTTCCAACTTGATTCGAGCAAAAACAAATCAAAACCGAGCAACCAAACAATTCATCATATCATTTTCCAAACAAAAGAAGCAAGAATCGATGAAACCCAATTCGAATCGACTCGACAACAGTCACAGAATCAAAACCCAAGAGCAGGGTTGTTTTAATGAAACACTTAATCAAAGCAAAGATTTTTAAAGAGAAGGGCTTAACATGCCTGAAATCTCTTTTCCAGAGCTCGGAGAAAGCTTCGTTTGCCACGTTATTTCCTTCCACAGCGACAACACAAACTTCCAACACCCTTTCTTCTTCAGGCTTAGCAACAGCCTTAAAAATCTCCAAGCACAGTGTCAATTCCAAGAGCTGGTTCGACTGAACCAGACCTGAAAAACCAAATGCAGAGCAACTTTGCAAAAGCCAAATCGAAACAATGAAAAATCAAATTCCCTCATACACTTTCCAAGGCGAACTGGTCACGAGGACCAAGAATAATCAATGTAATTAAGGCTCTGCCTTTTCCTTACTTTCCACGCCACCGCCACTTGGGTTGGCGAACTCAATCTTTCAAAATTCCCATGCGAAAACCGAATTTGGCTCTATCTCCAAATAGATGCCTCTATTTCCTACCTGCCCTGCCAAAACTGGCGCTGTCCACGTATGGACTGTTTATTAAATGCCAATGAATGCCCTTTCCATCCTTATCCCTTTCCTTCCAAGGGTCTGCGCGCCCTTTTAGATTAGGATTAGTTTAGGTTGTATAAAGTGTTCAACCTAGGTCTTAGTTTAGCCTTAGGTTTATTTTCCCTCTTTTTTTTTTGTAATTTAAAAATCCACTTAGGATAATAGTGTAGGATGCATGTTAGGACTTAGGATTAGTTTAGGGTTTTTAATTTATACTAACCACTAACACTAATCAACTTCCATCCTGCCCTCCTACAGACATTCACGTTAATGCAGAGCAGGACGTTCCGTCCTTTGGATCACGTGCCAAGGCCACCCGCGTCCAGGCGGTTCTTGCCTCACGAGGTCCCAAGTTCGACAGTACAGGGTTCAAGAATCGAACCTCTGTCGTTGGTATCTACGTGCCAGCTGCCCAAAACTGCAATCAGGCGCTGCACGCTCATAACAATCCCGGGTTCGGTTCCAGTGTGAATCGACACAGAAATCACAAGAGGACCTCAGCATACTTGGATCAATGGAATTGATTCAAGGTATGCTGTCAATCAGTAACGAGAGTATAGCAAATATACGACAATTTGTCGTCACATTAGCAAACACGCAAGTACAATAATTGTTGTCCTATACAATAAATCACAGCATGCAAGAATCCAAGTTAGAAACACATTCCTTTAAGATCAGAGTTTCCCTTAACATGTTTGCTTTCATTCCAGCAGTTATAACAGCATGAAAAACATTCACCAATATAATTTGCAAAATCAGAGTGTTACGAGATACTAAGTGAAGAGATCTACCACTTTTCATCCGTAGATAGATGGGAAAATAGAAGTGGTAAATCATACCTTGGTCTAGCTCTTGAGAGGGTACAATAGGAAACATCCTAGGACTTGGGATGAGAATTTGGTATATATCCAACATTATTATAATAGGGTAGTTCATGCTTCTACTAGTAATACTCCTTTTGAGACATGTTTTGGTTATTTTCCTAAGAGTGAATTTGATGTTGTTTTGATATTACCATGTAGAAATGATGGAAAAGTGGATCTAGAGACCCACAAAGCTGAAAGGTTCATTGATAAAATTCAGTAGATACACCTCTAAGTACATGAGAGGTTGAAAGAGTCACATGCCAAGTACAAAGCAAGGCATGATCAACATAGAACTGAGCATTCTTTCCTTGTTGGTGACAAGGTATGGTTTTACTTAAGTAGAGAAAGGATACATGGAAGATAATAAACTCAAACCTCTTCATTATGGCCCATTTGAAATTTTGGAACAAGTGGGTAAGAATGTATTTCACTTGGATTTTCCTCCTTATATGAGAATATATTCAGTTGTGAATGTTGAGAATTTACGTCTCTTTAAGCCCTCCATGTTGGATCAGGAAGAAGAGGGATTGTTGTTACCATCTATATTTCTCCATACATATAGCTAGAATTGGAGGAAGATGTGGTATTGTAGAGGAAAGAGATGACAACACAATGGGGAGTGCAATACATGTGGTTTATTGGGTTGAAAGGTCAGGTTGCCTACCTACCAAGGACAAGTGGTATTCTAGAGAAGATGTGGGGAAGAAATTTCCTCACCTCATCATTCCTTGAATCTTTTAAGGACTTAAAATCCTCAAATTAGGGAGGTATGATCCAAAAATGGATATAAAAATACCCAATTATATGTATTCTCCTTATTGAGACTTGTAAAACATACCCTCAGCATGTTCATTGTTCTAGGAAAATGGTTAAGTTAGGTTGACAGTGATCCAAACACCTTCAAATGACAAAAGAGACCATTTCTTGTTATGTTATGTGTATTAACTGTGTGACTACCACAAAACTTCCACAAAATTACCTTGACTTCACTTAGTAAATTTTGCCTAACTTCTACACAGCTTTGCCCCAATAGCGCCACAATGAGGAATCAATTGTTGTAAATGTTTGGGCTTCTCAAAATAGTTTGTTTCACCTTCCTTCCATCTTAGGCAAATAAATTATAAATATAAGTGCATTTATTCATTTTGAGCATGTGATTTGAGTGAATTCAAGTGTGAGTGTAGGAGGAAGTTGGAATTGTTCTTGTTTTGTTCATAAAGAGTTGAGTTCTTTCTTGTTGAGGATTGTAAGCAAGTAATGCAAGTAGAAGGAGCTTGAATCCTTCTTGAAGGTTATAGTTTGACAATAAAATTGTATTGTATTGGAGATTTACATAGTGAAGGGAAGCAAAATTTCTTACCCAACTGGAGTTTCCCACATTGGGTTTCTCCAAGATAAAATTATTGTCTCCTTGTCTTGCATCTTTCATTTTCAGTATTATGTGAATAATTCTTGTATAATAAACTAGATATTAAAATACTATTCAAATTGTTCATTCATTATCACAACCTAAGATATATTTATTGTTTTAAAGAGGTAGTTTATGAATCAGGCCCTGATTTAGACTTGAGGATGAGTTATAGGTTCTTGACCTCCAAAGTATACCGAAACACTACAATTACCACCTATGTGACTTACAAGAGGTGATTCCATCATTAAACATCGATTAAGTGTTTAGAAACACTTTCATCGAGATGCCTTGTTTGTGAGTTTGAGGTGATTACCATCATCAATCCTAGTGATATTATTTCATCAAGCTCATGATGATCATTCCCTTAATGACCTTGAGTTTCGATGGAGATCTTGATGTTTAATATCCATCATCAACCTAGTGATGTTTCAATTCATTCATTGTCCAAGCTACCTTGTCTTTTACACATATTAATTCACTCTAGTTTGTTCCTTATCATAGTATAATCTACATGATGTTCCTTTCATGAATGGATTCAATAAGAATGACTCCCTTCGCTACAATTGGGATGATTGGAATCATCTAGTTTCTCACATTAGACTCGTGCTCTGTAGGAATCACTTGAATTGACGCTTTAGGATCCTGCAGGGTTTTCTTTCATATTTATACAACGAGACACATTTTTACCCTTTCGATGGTGGAAAAAAGTAGCGAGATAGGCAAAATGAGAGTTGCCACAACTTTTTGATCTCAATTCTAGGACTTACTATTTTAGCATGTCTTATCTAGGACTCGCTAATTTTAGCAAGTTTTCACGATTTTCTTCTTTTGATTTTTCTTACCTGTTTGGGATGTTGCGAAGTTGAGAATTCACCTTTTGAAAAATTACTATTTTTAGACATGCCTAGCCATGAACACCTACTATTTTTAGTAAGTGCACTTACAGGTGTCGGGTTGCAACGAAAAATATTCTTGAAATTTTGGATTTTGCTCCAAGATTCCCTGCTCCAATTTTTAAATGATTCCCTCATCTGGATTAGTGGAAAAATGAGAATTTCATCGAGGAGGAAAAAATAGTGAGATAAAAATCAGTCCTCCATATCTCAAAAAGTTGGCCACCTCATCATGCAAGAAATGGCTCAGATGAAAGTATATTTTCTTAAAGACATTTTCTCCAAATTTAAGGGTTTTTAAAATTACAAAACTCCATAGAATCAAAATACAACTTGCTACCATTTTCTATTGTGGAATATCAGCTATTATTAGAGGTCAAAAGGAAAAACAATGATACTTTTCAAGAAAAATTACCAAGTTTTGTGAGAGAAATATTTTCCTTAGCTTCTATGTAGTTTTTGGCATGTTTGAGACCTTGAGAGCTTCTCCATAGTTAGAAAATTTTTCACATGAGGGGTGAGGTCACAATTTTATTTCCTTCTTATCCCTTAGGAAAAAAAAGGGATAAAGGGGACACCGAGGTATCCAAAGTGTGACATGGGTGCATGAGGGAGCTGAAAATGAGATCTAAGGGTGAGAAAATGACATTGATGGAGAAAAATGTGGTCACATGGGGGTCCATGGGCTACAATAATTCTTGGGTCACAATTTTTGTTCCAATTTCCCCTTCAGGGACTTATGGGAAAGAGGGGACACCAAGGACACTAAAGTGCAACCTTGGAAAAAGGAGGGAGGTTGCGGTTTGGTGTCCCCTTGTCCCCTTGTACCATGGGGACATAGGGGACACCTGGGTGTCCAAAGTATGACATGGGGAGGAGAGTGGGGTTAAAATTTGGTGTCCCCCTTGTCTCTTGGGGGAAATACGGGACACTCGGGTCTCTAAATTGTGACTTTGTCATCCTAGGAAAGAAAATGTTTCCTGGATGTCCATATTTGGACACCAAACTTGATTTTTTTGCCACGGGAGCTTAGGAAAATGATTTGGTGTCAAATATATATGATTTTGAATCAAAATCACATTTTAAGATCAATGGAACCATTCCAAAATCCAATTCTTCTTGAAACTCAAAATTTAGGGCCTAGATCATTTTGAACTTAGAGGGGTAGTTGCAGAGTTTTGAAATACCTCAGAAAGAATTTAAGCCTTGGAGAAAATTTTATGTTTCCACCTTTTATAGGATTCAAATATATTTAAAATTCCTATTTGTTTTATTCTTAAGTCATTCAGGAACTCCCAAAATCATCTGAAGAAGTCAGGTTTCACCGAGGAGCTTTCATTTCATACACCCTACATATCCGCTATTGAACATATTTCTCTTGAATCATGTTTTCTTTCCAAAAACTTCCTAAATTTCCTTGGACATGTTTATTTTTCTCCAAAATAGCCTTCATATGCTTTTGATTTTCCCTAAACACTTCTAGAGTGTGTACAATTAGCTGCAAAATTGCCAAAAATAATGTTTTTAGGCCTCTAGAGGAAGTAATGTTTTATCGAGTCACAATGAATTCATCAACCATATTGGGTAATCATCTCTGCACACAAAAAAAACTTGAAAAAATTGTTAGGAATTTCCTCTAATATAGGTTTAGGGTTGAATTGAGGGTAAGTTGACCAAAATAAGGATGCACAATGATTGGGAAGCCTAATTTTCAATTCGGGGCTTAGTTATTGTTCATCAAAATTTTAATTTTCATGTTAGCTATTTTACATGACCACAACTATCTCTTTCTTAGGGACATTCAATTATAAGGGAAATAGATAACCTTAGGCATCTCATGGGGTAGCATACCAGGTGATTTATATATTGGGCAATAAAGTCACTTACACCCAAACAACAAGAAAAGATACAAACACAATCAAGAAATGAACACGATCAACACATGAAAGGGGAGAGAAAAAAACAAGACGGGAAGGGAAATATATAAAAAAGGGAAACCATGAAAAAACATCCTAAATCACCTATTTTACATGTAGAGGACAACCTGATTTCACTATAGCATCAAATATGATTGAATGCTTACCCATACATGGGTATCACCAAATGCCTTTCTTCCACAAATCCATTAACAAGTTCACTGAAATATGACCCCTTTCTCATTTTTTTGAGAAATCTAGTATGATTTCTTTGGTAAGTGAGGGCCCACTTAGTCAGTTCATTTTCTTTATTGCTTTGACACTCTTTTCCCTTCTGCTCATTGATTCCCAAGTTCATCCCAATTGTTGATTTTCCTTCAATGTTACAAGGATGAGTCTTGATCACACTAGGCCTATTATTTTCACATTGAGGCTCATGATCTCTAATGGGAATTTGACCTTAACTTTTCATCTACTTCATGACCACCATTTCCATGAGTTGATTCTCGATAGATGTTTTAGGATTTCTAACACTATCACAAGCCTCTTCATGTTCCATGTTTACCAATTATTCCAAGTTGTCTTCTTTCACACACACTCGGTTCATTCTTAACCGGTTGTTTACTATGTTGTGACTTGAAAAATGCCTTATCCTCTTGAAATGAAAATTGGTAAAAGGTTGGGTATGAAGAATTAAAAACACCACCTTCTCTTCCTTGGTCATTGAAAGCCTCTTTTACTTAAGTGGAGTCAACCTTGAAATATTTGAGACTGTTCTTGTTCATATATCCTTTACTGAGAAATTTTTATTTTCATCTTAAATGAAATCAACCTTGGGGGAATCAAGAACCATCCTATCCATCCCTCCTTCATTGGTAAGGTCTGCAACTTCATGAAAGGGGAATGACTACAAACTTGGGGATGAAATATCTAGATTGTTATTTTCCTAATATTGAACACCATAAACTAGGGAGTCCATTTCCATGATGAATTCATCCTCTTCTTGAGTAGATTCAATTTCAAGAGTCCTACATAGTTGTTATTCATGCATTCATTCTTGAAAGAGTTTTCCCCTCCCAATGGGAAAGAGAAACATCTATATTCACAATCATACTTATTGAATGATTCATCATGTTGAACCTTGAGAACATTCTTGGAAACATGGGACTTACTTGCCAATAAGTTGTTTGAGGTCACTTTGCATTCATGACCCGCACCAATCACTGCCTCATGATTTCTTTGCTGCAAGTCAAGACTTATATGACCATCATCATCACCCAGTAGAGAAAATTTATTCATGCTCACCTCCAGTGGGAAGTACATGCTTTCAAATTCTAGTTTTATTAGATCACCATGATGCTTTCCAAATGACTCTTTCATACCTGGATACTCCTCTATCAACATGGGTAGCTCAACATCTTCCTCTGAAGCTATGAAGAATTTGTAATGCCTTAAATCTTGGAATATGATATCCTCCCTTGGGTCATCTAGTCTTTAAATGATGTATTTCATTTTCCTGATGGGAAGGATTTTTTCATCTTACCATTAACCGAAATGGTGGCATGTGACCAATCCATATATATATATGCCAATATCCCTACAGAAGCTTCAACTCAACAACATACCATATGAGGTTGACATGTCTGCTATAATTATTTTCATCGTGATCTTCTTGTCAGGAAAAACTAAAAATGTTACTTGAGAATCCTTTTCCTAGCCAACAAGTGGCACTTCTTTGGTTTCCATGGAGTATAAATGGCCAGGAGTGGGAGTGAGAGAGAGACCAAGTGATTTAACAACTTTTTTAGGCATGCCATTTTCAGAGGCACTGAATTCATTAATGAAATTATTTAGTTTATATCCATTAACCAAAAAGGCAAGATAAAAAGGTTCTATATTCCTAGAGGTGGAGGGAGTGGAAACAAGAAGGTTTTGAGAAGGATTCGTATGAGGAGAAAGAGGTAGTTCTTTGACAGTGGAATTTTTGGAATGAACTTGAACTACTTTCTTTAATAAATTGAACAAGCCTATCAAATTGCTTGGGATGAGTTCTCAAGTACTCAAACTTAGAAATCTGAATTTTGGATTTCTTGCAATGGTCAATGATGTCAAAAGGTGTAGAAGTGGTAAGCACATCGAGAACTATGACAGCCTTGGCATGAGCAAGATTTATATTCTTAGGATCAATAGAGGCAAAAGTTGATTTTTCAAGAGGATATGAAAGAGACTTACTTGAAGAGGTGGCTGGATTCTTGATTGAGGTAGTCTTGGGCTTCTTCTTGACTGACCCCATGGAAGTAGACATTGATGATCCTCCTTTTTTGTTATTTTTCATAAAGTAAACATTTTAGGATTCATAATGCTTTACTTTGGCAGCATAAGAAGAGGCTTATTTATCTATTTGTTATCGAGTGAATACTGCACATGTGTATCTATCTACAGGTTCTTTAATATCTTCATCCGGTGAATATTCAAAATACCCAATCATAACACATTCATATTTTTCTTCTTCCTCAATTTTTGATTATGTAATTTCTTCTCCTTCATCTTCACTAGTCCAACATATTACATTAACTAGTGGATATTCCAAGGCAAGCCTTTGGGGTGCTCATGTAATCTAATTATTGTTCCTATTTTTATGTGAGGAACGTAATAATTCCTTTCTTCAATGAAGTCAAGTCATTGAATAACTTTGTAGTAATTGATCAGTTCTTTCATCTTTGAAACTCTAGGCCTTATCCTTCATTGAATAGTTCTTGATCTTTCCTGACATGATAATATCATCTTCCACTTCAATGGAAAGTTCTTGAGCATTTTCCAAATTTTTCAGTTGTGCTCTCCATAGTATGAAACCAACTTTGGGAAACTGAGCATTCATGAAGAACCTTTTTTGATTATCCGCAGTAGGATGAGCATCAATAGGAATATTGTTGATCAACTTATTGAAATTCACTATAAATTTAATCATGGGCTCGTGGAGTTCTTTCTTCATCTAAGAAAGTTGAGCAAAGAGGGCATGAACATCTTTTGCAATCTTGAATCTTGCTTCAAACTTAGTTTTCATATCCTCCCAATCAGTAATTGAGCATGATGGAAAGTAGTAAAACTAGTCCACTGCCGCATCTTGTAATGATTCCATGAATAACCGCATGACAACATATTCATGTTGTACTCCAATAACACCAAATGCTAATATAAAAATTGTGATATGATCATTTGGACATTGTTTTCCATCTCCATATAATTTGGGAAAGTTCTTTCTTGATCCTTTTGGAAATTCATGGAGTGGAGGAGCCAAAGTTAGCGGACTAGTGTTTTGTCCCCATGGTAGAGGTACAACCATTATTTTTCCTTCTTCTTCTTGTTCTTATTTTCTTTCTTCTTTTGAAGGAATGAGGTCTAGTGGTTCTATAGATACTTACGCAATGCGACCTTCAACATGTAAGTTAGGATCAAATTTAGGAAAGTACTCTTGACCGGTTTGCCTTGCTATTTGAACAATGGGAAGCCTGAAATCAACTTTGATGTTACTCTTTAAATGTCGTGTCGGTTATGTCACCTACACAATCAACTTGAATATATCTCTTTTCTGTCAACTTGCTCAAATTTTTAGATAATAATGTCAACTTATACTACTTAGTTCATTACAAAATGGGAAATATATACAATAGGAAATGTAGTAAAATCTTGGTAACTAATCATATAAGAAATTTCATCTCTAAAGAATAATCAACTTTTTTTTCTTTGACAACATTAGATTTCAACTTGGGTGGATTTTTGAATGTGTCCATTTGCACATATAATGTGAATGAATATTGATGGAAGGCTATCATCTTCTTGAGATGTCATATGCGCAATGGATTTTCATGAACTTGGTTGAATGTTTCCTTTTTTTTTGCACCAAGTAATTCTTTACTTGCATCATCAAAAAATATTTCCCATAAAATTCCAATGTGGTTTGCAATTTAAACCCTGAATAAGTACCAATAATCACAACCTATGGAAACCTTATTACATGCAGAGAAAATCCATTTTCCTTCAGATATCTTTCTAGTCTTCTTCTTACATGGAGTGCTTATGTGCATTGATGGGAAAGATAGATAAGTAAAATAATCCATTTCATCAATAGAAACTATAGTTCCTCTTAGCAATATCCAAAGTGGTTTTTCAAAACTAAGAGATCCACTAAAAACTATCTCAGAGATATTTATTTGGACAGAATTACGAACCCCAAGTTCATCATGGCTTGTTAGAGACCGAAAACCATAATTTTTTTCCATGTTCCTCACACCAATTTCTTAGCATGGTTACTTCTTCAATACTTGGATTTATAAACATATTAGTGTTTGATAGTATTCCCAAATACTTTCCATTAAAATCAGTTATGTGAACACACTTGAAATCAATAATAGAGCATGGGCCTAAGTTAATGAGGCGTTGGATTTCGAACTCTCCATCACAGAACAATCACCCCAGAGTGTAACATCAACAAAGTGCAATCGACACATATGTAATTGGAATTGTCCTCTTCTTCACTTCTGAACCATCCTTCCTAAATAGTGTTTCAAATTCACCAACAAATGCAACAATTCCAAGTACATCTATCATTGAATTTTCCTTCATGTTGCTGATTTCACTTATCAAAACAAAGTGAAACTTGTTAAATAGAATAGAGTCATCATAAAAAAAATAAGCTTCCACGATTGACATGTTATGCAACAATATTTCATATTGTGATGGGAGATTGTTAAACATTTTATCATCCTTCCACAATCTTCCATTCAAAATTGTATACACATTTCCAACTCGGATATTATCATAATGTTTATCCACTTGTTCATTGAAACAAATAATCCATATTTGTTCTTCATCCTTACCAATGATATCAAAGTTGAATACCTTTCCACTCCCTCTAGTGTTGTTAAAGTTATGAATGTTTGACTTAGAAGTGGCTCTACCTTGTATATTCCATCCATCATGAAATGGAGATAATGCTCCTATAGGAAGTATGCAAACAAAATTCTCTCTTGTTCTGTCAATAGGTGAGTTATTTCTAGTAGAAGCATTCATTGATGTAGATGTATTTTGGGGCTCCATTTTATAATTGAGAAAGCCTACAAAATTTGAGCAATCAAGAAGAAGGAAAATAAAATGTTTAGATGATATAAATAACTAAAAATAACAAAACTACATTCTTTATTGGAGGCCAATTGAATTAAAATAATTGAAAATGAAGGAAAGCAAACATATCTATGACATGTTAAATTTTAAAAATGTGTCAAAACCAATTTAGTATATTTTATATTAAAGGTGTATTATAGGAAAACAAAAATAAGCAATGGAAATTTTAAAATTATGAGTTATCATCCCAAAAATTTCAACAAACAAATCATGTTTATGTTTTTTTGTCATTTCTCTCCTACAAATGCTCATTATAAGCCTCTATTAACATATGTTGCCAAAATTAAACTAAATTTTAATATTAACATTATAAAATAGAGGAGAGAGGAACCATTAACCATATATCTTTTTGGTAAAATATATCACACTATAAAATAGAGGATAAGGAACCAATTAACCACGTATCTCTGTCAATAAAATATCTTACTACTATGAGGTAGAAGAGAGGGGAGATAAAATACACATGACACATCCATAAATATGAACTATATAATTGCACCAACAAATATGAGAAAGCACCACATAAACTAAAATCACCTAGCAAAAACAAAATATGCCATACAAAACTTGACAAAAATTTAAAAATAAGATTATTTTTTCAACATTGAATAAATAAATATACATTTAGCTAATGTTATAGTTCTATTTGAGTACATATCTATATATCAAACAAAGGAATGACACATTACATGGGATAGTTATACCTTATAATTTCAAGAATAAATAGTACAAAAGCAACATAGACTAACACAAAATATTCCATATAAAACATAGGGAAAAATGATATCTTATTTCAAAGGAAAGACAAAAAGTTCATGCAACGGTAAAATTTCAAATTGTTTGAAGTAACGTAACAAGAGTACATTTCAACAAAAACTATTTATTTTGCATCTTTTCTTGAACCATTGAATTTTTTGATCCCAAAAATTTTGTTTGGCTCTATTTGGACAATATTTCTTAGATTTAGGATTTGGAACATCAATCCCATTCTGAATCAACTTAGTCCTGGTCGTATTGAATTGCATGATGAACACTATCATAAATTAGACCAAAACCTCTTGAGTATGTTTTTTTTCTTAAAATTTGAAAGGAAAATCATCCGAGGTTCAACAACACCAATTTTTTCATAAGGTCCTCTTTTATCTCGAGATCTACTCGATTTTTTCTTCTATGAAAGACAACATGAATTACAAATTGCTTTCTAAAATAATTTTCTTCACAGTGATTTTTTTCACAGAAAATGTCCATGTCGGTGTGTCACGAGGTATTGGGATGTTTGATGTGTTCCTAGTCCTCATTTTAGTCCAATATAGCTGCACAAAAACAACATGTCAGACACCACATCACATCAACATAATACATAGGATACAAATTTGGGGAGGACACTCATTAGGCTACTTTAAAAACCTTTCGCATACATAGTCTAACGTCCAACTTGGGATGTGTTAGGATTACTTCCTATGGAAAAATTCCATCAAAAAATCCTATCTCCTGGTACTGAACAAGGCACATGTAGCCCATATGACCGAGCTGACAAAAGTATAAAATATTTCTAACCACCACGAAGTGTACTTTTTGGTAAACATGCATATGAAAACCCATACATGATGTCTACAAAAATTAATATCAGAATTCAAATGCATAACATTAATGGATGACATAAAACAATGAACTATATTTCTACCAATTAATTAAAAATGCTCTAAACAAATTAACGGCTATCAAATATTATTCTTACTATTATACTACATAAATCTTGTTTTTAATTTTCTTCATCCAAAGATTATTTTTTGTTTTGAAGTTTGGTCGATGAAAACAATGAAATGTGTTTTCTTAGATTGTAAGTTATTCTATCGAAAAATCACATTGATCCAAAATTAACCCCACTAATTTCAAAAAGTAAATTGTTCATGCATATACTAATTAATCATAGAAAATACTTCCCGATCTACAAAAGTTACAATGTTTTTAGTGCTTTGCATTCGTTGTTCAATCATTTTGGAAATCAAAATTTGTCCCATTCACTATAGATTTAAGTAATCACTCCTAAAAATAATGATTTTTTCTATTTAACAATAACGCATTCGACATTTGAAATAAATTCTTTGGTAAATTATTGCCACCATTGATATGATCTCATGTCGGGCATGGTAGGTGGAAAGATGGAGAAGGCATATGGTAGAACAAAATATTTTTGAGGTAAGTTAGCATTTTTATGTTTCTTGCTTTTTTATCATCTATTTGGGGTTTTACTTATAGTTGGAACTATTTCGTCTATTTTAAAATGGTTCCAGGATTGTACTAGAGGAGATAAGATTAGGCAACGGTATATATTCTCTTCACGGATAGAGTGGAAGGCACAGAGATGCATCGCTTAGTTGCTTCCACTTTGTATGCATGCCTAGTTTTAGATAACAATTCAGTTATGTTTATACATTAGTTGTATATAGGCATTTTTGAAGCCAGGAGCCAAACCTTAGTAAATGCAAGGGCTTTATCGTATTTCTATTTCCTGGATATAAAAAATAACTAGTCACTATTATTTTTCAAGAGACTACACAATTTTTTTCTAACAATAGGCGTATACGAATTTACCATCATATTAGTTAAGACAATAAAGTTTTGATCTCATAGAATTCCCGATTTTACCGGTTTATAATTTTATTAGTTTTTTAGGCATTACAAAACACACAAGCTAATAGAAAAATGAGTAATGGTTGTTGAAAGATCAAATAATGTCTTATATGTAATCACAAAATTCACAACATGTAGTTTTTAACGGGGTAAAATGAAATGTTACATCAACAGAAATAGATAAATGAAACCAAGAGGTACCTATAGAACCATGAGTGATCTAATTCAATATGCCAAACACCACAATATGCTTAAAACAATCCTTTTTGATACATAACAATAATAAAAGAAAAATTATAAAACGAAATTTTAAAAACTACTAATCAATTATTAGTAAAATATCTAATTAAAATCAAAATAAACCAATCAATCAAAAGAACTGTGTATATATTGAAGAGAAATTTCTATATCTATGTAAATAAAGAAATTTAAAAAAATTACAACCGCAAATACTACATACCTTCTTAACTTTTCGTATACCTCACTTCAAAGAAATGGAGTTAATCAAAGGAGCTACATCTATATAAATTTCTTCGCCACAAATGTTTCTAACAATTCTTCTTACACATAACCGCCAAAAATTTCATGAATAAGACACGATAACCTCGTATTTATTGGGTGTAGGTGTTTTCTCTCGAAAATTACACCGCAATCTTAAATTCCACATCACCTGCCCTCCAACACATTGTGCCATGGTTTGTTTCAAGAACAAGCATATTTCACTGTGCTTTATGTTGGTATTTGTCCCTTACGTTGCATGCAAGTGGATTTTTTTCAAGAGGATCTGAATATTAAAAATTATTCCAAGCGTTATGGGTTGTCTTGAGAAATTACTCTATTTGTTATGGAGTTCCAGTCTATATATATATATATTGCTTTAAATATATAATAATTGATCACATCTCTCATCCATCCTCATCATCTCAAAATGTTTCATAGTTGGACAATGGATATCCTCAATGTATGATGGCACGTGGCGAGATAGAACCGCCACAACTCCAATATCCCCTTAGTTAGCAAGGTTAAATTTTATTTTTTTAGAGATTTTCTTAGGGTTAATCACTCCAAATGTACACACACATATTTAGATCTAAGCATACAAGCAATAAATACAAAAATAAACCAAAAGAAATAATACACAAGATATAACGTGGTTCACCCAGTCATGCAGCTATGTCCACCAAGAAACAACCAATATATTAATCAAAGCTTCATAGAGGATATACAATTGAAGATCTATAATCTTCCACACCTCCTAGATGTACAAGTACTTTCTTCCTCACAAGCTTCTCTTTTTCTCTCTCCAAGAATTCCTTCTTACAATTCTCCCAATCTAACTTTTAACCCTAGTTTTCTAGCTTATATATGCATATACAAACTTAGGGAACTTTAGCTATGCAATTAAAATCATTAGATCAACTTTATATCAAAGGTTAGATCTAATTTCCATGAGTTAAATAAAACAATCACACATAGGAAACCGATGCTGGTTACCCTAACTGATGTCGGTTCCTCCTTTCCTTGACCGATACCAGTCGTCGGGTTACCGACGCCGGTCTTCCGATCGACGCTGGTTACTGTGTATTCCAACAAGTTAATAAAACCGGCTAATGTGAATCAATTAAGCTCCACAACTCAACAAATTTGAGCATACACAATATCAATTGGTAAAAAGATGAGTAGTTGCGAATTATAAAATTTGAAATGATTACTTGGAATCCACCATTTAGATTTTAATCACAATATGTATTCTATTTTTGGTTGGATTTAAAATAAGATTTAAAAAATATAAGATGACGATGACGATAAAAATGGAGTTACAAAGAAAATCGACTTTAGGAAGGTCTATTGGCAAAAAATGATTATATAAAAATTGGTTATGTCAAAATTTCATTATAGATTTAGGTCCTATAATTTAGATCTAGGGTTTTAGAGTATGGGTTTTACTATTTTAAATGTGAATAATTTTATACTGTTCAATTTGGATTTGTATTTAATTTCTTGTATTATAAATTTTAGAATTTGTATTTCTGGTCATAAATTTAAAAAGTGGGACTTATGTATCATATACCAGTGTTTTCAAGCATAGAATAAATATAAGTAGAGACTTATACACAAATTTATTTCAATGTGATTGAATTATTGTAGCAATTTAACATTTATCTTGCATTTGAATATAGTGCTTTCAATTTACTGGATTGCTTCATAGGTTTCCTACACAATCTAGTAAAAATAATTACCCTTGAAACTACACGCACACCTTAAAAAGATTTGATACCATGTCAACGTAAGTGGGGTCAAGTAATTAAATTAAATAAGTAATTAATTAATTAATTACTTGATTAAATAAATCAACCACATGATTATATAAGGTGAATGCACAAATATTAAAGAGCATGTAATATCAAATGTTCTAAACAACAAAAAGTAAAAACACATTAAACACACCATCTAAGGTGGGAAAACCCGAGGTAAATAAACCCAACATAATAATACACTTCCTTTAAATTAAATGGGAAATTTACATAGTTACCCAACATAGTAAGTCTTCACTTCTTCACATTTACCCAAGTCCCACAATAATATCTTTTTTTTTTTTTTTTGGATTGAGGGTAAATTGAGGGTGTTTGAAAGGACCCACATCCTTGTACACATGAGGATTTTTTGAGAGGATCCACAACCTGGTTACAATGAAGGGGACCACTATTAGGAACCCAATTGAAGCAACCATGAAACCAAAGTGAAGATGCAACGGACATCGACAACGACCACAATGAGTGGGACAACTTAGAACAGCCACCAACGTTGGCAACGAGAGGAGCAACCACCAGGATCAGCAGCAAGCGGAGCAGCCACAAGTGTCAGCAGCGAGAGGAGTAGCCACGACCGCAGCGAGAGGAGCAACAACAGGGAGCGGAGCAGCCACTAGCATCAGCAGGGAGAGGAGAAGGAGCCACCAAAGCATTGACAACGAGAGGAGCAGCCACCGGCGTCGGCGATGAAGAGTAACCACCAGTGTCAGCACGAGTAGAGATGCCGCCTCTAGCGGCGAAACCACCTCCGAGGAGGATCGTGCCTCGGGGGGATTTGAAACCGGGTGGGCAAGCACACAACCATGTGACTTGACCGCACCACTCCCACCCCATCGGCAAGTCCCACAATAATATCATAAATACTCCAATTGAATATTTCACATTCAATGATTATTCAATATTTATATTCTCAATAGATATCACCTTATTATATGAGGTGGGTTATTTGGATGCACCTATTGGTTGTGTTGTTTCACTCATTAATTAATTAAAATGTGAATTAATTAAATCTTCTACACTAAGGTGGAATGGACCCAAGTATATAAGTAATTTTAAATAACTTATATTTATGGATGTGTATATGTGGTGGCCCACCAAAGGTGACCCCACTTAATATTATACACTCCAACAAGATAAAAGGTTGTTGTCAAGTAAAGTTTTAAGAACTTAGTGAGGTATATAAGAAAATGCTATGAATACTATCAAGGATCTTATAACTAGAGATTTGTGGGTTGAGATACAATATTAATTGTATTTTTCACATCATTTGTTGTGTCATTAGATTTTCCTTGAAACTTAGGATTAAAAGAGTTAGGATCATTGGTAACATAATTTAGTTAGTTTAGGATGAGGAGCTTAAATTCATGCTCTTTTAATGTGTGACATAAATGATCAAATGAGTGAAACTTTTCAAAGATAATCGATTCTCGGAAAAGTGCCAAGTAGGCTTTGAGTGAATATATCTTATAGCCCAATATTAGCTAGAATATTGTTCATCTTAGTTATCATAGTCTTATAACACAAAACAAATTCATTGATGGGATCATTAAAGCCTTGTTGTATCTTAGACGTTAGAGAATAAAATACCTTCTCCCAATGTTGATGGATAATTATGAAAGAAATTGAATAGCCAAAGAGGGAAGGCCCAAACCGAATAATTGGGAAGATCATAAAACCATTGTAAATAAATTTCCTTAAGGATTTAAGGAAATGTATTGGTAATTAATGTGTCATTGTAAGCATAATATAAATAAATGGAATGGAAAGCATGAAGGTTCTCTTCAGGATCACCTTTTTCATTATGAAATACCGAGATTGATAAACCACATAGGCAAATGATAAGAAGTCGCTTCGGGTATAAGTGGGTTATGAATTAATTGAGTAGAATCATGAGAAGAGGTAGAGACACCTTGTTTTATATGTAAAATCTGATCTTGTAAACTATTAACAAGGGTTTCAAGATCTTGTGTGTTTTAAGAAGAAATAAAAATCACCATGGGTATATAGAGGATATGTAGGAATAATAGTAGACATAACAATGATGCAAATGGGGGAAGTGGTTTCCCGAGGATGTAGGAACCAAAGAGGTCTAAATATTATATGTATCCATAGTGTAAGAGGTATGGGGATGCTTCCCAAAAATAGTATTCTCATTAGAGTATTGATCATAAGCTAGCTTAGCAAAAGAAGAATCTTGATAATATGCTCAATATGATGAAGACTATCATGAAGTTGTGAATGAAAATTAGATAGAATCTCAACTTACTCATGGTATACACCATTATCATTATCATTATAAAAATCAAAATTTGGTTCACCTTTCATATCAAGATTAGGAAAAGGATCATCGTGATCCTCATGACCAAAGCATAGGAGGCATATCCTACACATGAATGGGGGATATGCCATGAGAGGCTCGCATTGTAACATCCCACTAATTAATCCTTTTTATTCAACATTTAATTATTCAAATAATTATGAATAATGGGAAAATGAATGTTTATCGGATAATTAAGTATTATTTTTGGATGACGGTAATTAGTCATCTAAGTACTTAATTAAAGATTAAGTACTTAGATAACTAAATACCACATTTTATTATTATTAAATGTAATTTGATTTTAATGCAGTGCTATGTAAGTCTTGTTCAAATTTTTGTGTTTGGTGTCAAGTCGATTAGGGCGACACTTTGTCCTTAATCGATATAGTCGCCGTCATTGATGTTGTGTTGGCGCCCATATGGACTAAGGGCGATGTCGCTCCTAAGTCAACTTGTACTTGTGCGTTGCCAATAACTAGGCTAGGAATGCATTACATTATGCTATGGTATTTGTTTTACCGTTGCGGGAGTTGTTTTGAGTTGGCGTTAATTGTTAAGGCAAAAGACATAAAAGTCTTGGTAAAATTGCATTGTAAAATTAAAGTTGTGGCTTTATTTTAAATATTATTATTTTTAAACAATGAAAGGATGGGGGCCATGAGGCCACACCCATTGAATGTGAGAATCTAAGGTTATTCTCGTATTGGATTAAATTTGAAACAATGGTAAAGAATACCATATTAAGTTTGGATAAGTTTTTAATAATTTCTAAATCCACAAAGGTGGACAACTATATAACGAGGGGTAGATTATTATTATTGTTTGAATATTCAATTTTGAGTAAGGTAATCCCCTCCCCATGATGGCATGGGCCTCCATTGCCACCCACTTGGTAGGTGGTTGGTGGAAGTAAATACATTCAAGGTTTTTGGGATTTCATGGAGAAAAGGGAGGGAAATAACTGGAGTTGTTTTTGCATGGCATTTTGACTTGTAGTTGGAGCTCCAGTCATGGAGAAACTCTACCAAAATTTCACTGCATGTGATTGTGGAATCAATTTTTATTTAGAACCCTCTATTATTAATGAGGAGTGCATTGTGGAGGTGTTGGTTGTTTTGGAGAGTTAGAACTTCTGCACTCAGGACAAATCGATTTCAGGCAAGGGTTTGAGTGAGTAGCTAGAAGAAAAAACATGGGCACAAATTGATTTTAGGTAAGGGGATTTATCTTCTTTCTTCTTTGGTTTTTTTATTGATAAATAGATTGTTATCTTCTTGTTTGGTTTTGCATTATGAATGTTTTTTCTAGAAAATACATTGTGAATCAGTTGTAAATCTTGGTGGGTTTCAAATCTGGGTTCTTCTGTGGAAACATATGGCAGTACCCTTTTTGTTTAACATGTTAAGAATGTTTTTTTCTATGAGGGTTTGAGTAATTAGCTATACAAATTTGTTTTGAGGGAATTCATACTAGTATTTGTGCTAAGTAATCGCATGGATTTTCTTTCTCCTCTTTGCCTACTTGAGTTATTTTGGTGAATTTTTTTGATGGGTATTCTTTTCTTGACATTGATCGACTTGCTTCTTCATTCAAATAAATCAAATGATTCTCTATTTCTTTTGTTGGGTTTTTGGTGAAATCGTATGGCAGTAGAGTTGTAGAAAATTTGTGGGTTTTCAAATGGGTATTTTGTTATGAACTCTATAACTGCTATGGGTTATGAAAATTTCTCTGTGGAAAATTTGTGACTAATCTAGATCTGAACTCATTCAATGAAATGATATGACTGTTTCCTTGTGAATTGTAGAGAATAAATAATCTTAAAGAATGACCTATCCTTGAGTTGGGTTTGATTAGAAAGTTGAATAAATTTGTTGGAGGAATTTCGAACATGTTTGTCTTTCAAAGAAAATGTATGGCTGTGGGGTTTATAGAAAGTAGTTGAGAAAATTGTGAATATCCAACTTAGAGCTTCGTGATGAAATCTTACAGCTGTTTTCTTATGAGTAACCTTTGACAAATGTCTTGCTTGAAATATGTGTTCGAATGTAGAGCCATGTAAAATTGTTTAATGGGATTTGTTTGAAGTTGGGTAAAGAACATGGATTCTAATATTTTAGAATCAATGCAAGTAGATGATTTTGATTTAATGTTACAACTATTAATAAGTTTGTTGGTAAATTTTACTTAGACATAAAATTGGATGAAATGCTTGTCTTCATGTTGTGATATGAAATGAAATGTGAACTAACTTGTGGCATTAAAGGAAAGAATTTGAATATGCAACTTGTTTAGTTATAGATACATGAAACCCTCTGTAGGGGCATTTGGAAATGTCAATAAATAAAGGTAAAAGAATGCCGATGGTTCAACTTGGGTAAGGTTATTTCTTGTCAATATTTTTATTTATCCCGAGATCCTTGTGACTCAAGGTTTGGATCATTTGATCTATATATTTTATTTTATTGCATTCATTTCATTAGTTTATTGTAATTATTTAAAATCAACTTTCTAGAAAATTTTAAAAGTGGAAAATACAAGGGGAAACTCTGGCAATTTTTTTCTAGAATTCTATACTTAGTCATTTTTAATGGATTAAAATATATGGATGAATTTTATGGCTTGAGAATTAATCTACAATAATTTTGGATGCAAAACAAATTTAATTTCCTTGAATGTTTAATTACCTAAAGTTATTATGACTAATCTACTTTATTTGTCAAAAACTTAGTTAAGCAAGTAGATTAACTTCTTGCTAGTTATTTGAACTGACACCCCAAAACAAAATACTTTTGGCATATGTTTAGTGACGATGGATGGACATTCTTTCACCGGCTTTTGAAGATCAGTGTTAGTCTTGATGATTTATATCATGGATTTTGATCTGATTATACTTATATTTTTGGTTATATAAACTTACCTTGGACAAGTTGTACTTTGTACTAGTCCATTTATGGACAAGACTTGTGATATATAAATGTGATGGCTGATTTCTATATGTATAAATACTTTGTTATATTATGGGTTTGGGCATCAAAACGATATATTTGATAAAGTTAAGGCTTCACATATTTAAATATCTTATGCTTATAATAGGTACGGTTATGTTAATAAAGATATACCTCATATCTAGTTGGCTCTCCATTGTTGTAAAGAGTTTAATATGGGTAAATGAAAAGAATATCAAGTGAGATATAAAGTTATAATTTGAAGGGAAAAACACATGAAGTTAGTCTTAACTTTAAAAACGATTAAGAATCTGATTTGGGTGATATATTGGTCCAATAAAAAGGTAGTTCATTAAGTATATATTTGATAGTTATCTAATCAAAGATTTAGGTGACTAGTTCAATGTTAAGTATCAACTATAAAAGGGTATAATCTGATTTTAGGGGCATGTTAGCTCAAACAGAGGAAAGGATGTATAGGAAATAAAAGGAATAAATGATAATAATCTATTCAAGACTTAATTGACTAGTCCAATGTTAGTAATAACTTTAAAAGGATGAAATATTCCCTTGGTGACATATTGGATTAATATAAAAGTGTTATGCAACAAGTCCATAACTGATATTAATCTAAGTCGAATCTTTGTTATAAAGGGATCTAAAAGAAGTATGAGACTAGGAATATTATAAATGTTGTAAACTAGAAAGGAGGAAATAAAAACATCTTGTTAACCAAATTAATACCTTATAAGATTTAAAGGGTATCAAAAGAAAACTTAACTTCCTTTGTTAAGAAAAAAAGAATGAATTTTAAGTTGAGGTTATCACTAGCTTACAAACAAAGATATGAGTATGACTTGAATAAAGTATAGTTATGACTTGATTAATGGTTAAAGAACCAAGATGAACTAAATTATGACATTTTAAGGTTATATAGACCTATTGGAATCTTATCTAAGGGCCAAACACTCTTTATCTATTAAAATGGTTAGTTCATATGGATAGGGAAGAAAAGAGATAATACCTACATGATCTTATCCTCTTATCCAAAGTAATTAGATGCGTAAACTATAATTCATTAAATAATTGGACTAAGTTTAATAAATCTAGATAACTGTGATGAGCGTTTGTGAGGTGATGGGAAGACAAGTTTAGATGTCTATACTAAGCGTACATAGTACAACTAATTTTTTTGGCCAAAGTAATGTTCTTGCTAGGTACATTGTCTAATCACCGTGAATCCTCAAATCCAGAAGTGGAGGATAGAGGAAGGAGTTTTACTAAATGAAACTCTAGGTAGAAACTAGAGGATCAATCACATGTTCTCACTACCGCAGTGTAGTAAAACCAAGCGAGGCTAAGTATGAACATTCAAATGAATGTTAAGGGTGATCATGGAGATCAGGGATAACTAACCCTTACAACTGCACAAGGTTTATCACTATGTTATAGGATGGATTAATTTAATAAGACATGTTGCATAAACTAGATTTAGCTAGATAACTGATTTATTTATGCAGAGGAATGTCTACTTGTTAATTAAATATGACTTGCTACATTAACTAGTTGTAGCTAGTTATCTTATTTATATATGTAGAGGAATGTCTATTTTCTTTAGAGAAAAAAATTCCTACTAATTTGGGTCTCAAATTTTAGGTTGTTACACAAATATTTTGAGTAGGAGGAGAAAAATCAATATGCTCAATGGGTTGATGATGAATATGATTACTATGTCTAAATGGAATAGAAAGACATCATATGTAAAAGTAAAACTGAAACCCTAAGGCAACTAGGATTGGGAAAAACATGATATTTGATTAAGGGTCTTGTTCACAAAAATTTTATACCCTAAAAACATCTAGAAGAGATATTATTATATAAATTGATGTAATGTATGTTACAAGTATAATTTTATAAATAAATTAATCCAAATTAATCGTAAAATCCATAATGTAACTATTATTGTAATAAATAATGATATAACAATGAAATGATAGTGTAAAACATAAGAAGGGATACAAAATTAGCTATACATAGTGATAAAAAAGTGATTTGTGTTTGCATCTTGAAATATACTACATGACATATATCTAAAAATTATTCACTTCAAATATTATCCCTAGAAACAACAACCCCGTAGAAACCATACAGATCCTACTAGGTTATATCATATTTGTTCCTACTTAGTATGGTTTCAAACTTGTACATAATAGGGTTTTGTTTCTTTCCTATCATTTTCCTAAAAATGGTTTTCATTAGTTTTTGGTAAGGCTCACACAATTCGACACCATCTATAATTAATTATATGTAATAAATTGAAAACCTAGATATCTACAATAAACTTCATAGAATGGATGTAACAAGTGAAAACATGAGGATCAAGATGTGATTCAAAATATGTGTAACATATGTAATGCTAGGAGGATCATTGGTAGAAATGGAAAGCAATAGGTGAAATTTGGGAAGATTAGAAGAAATAAAGTAGTATGAACTAGCCCCTATGATCATAGACAAAAATGTAGAAAGAGGGAATGGGTAAACCCCATGAATGTAACAAGATAATGTGTAGCCATAGTAAATGAATCACACATAAGATATTTGAAAGTGAGAGAATTAGGAATTATTATAAAATCGGTGTAGGGTGCTGTAACTTGTGACAAGGAATGTGTGGAGAGAGATGTAACATTGGAAGCACTAAGCATATGATCAATAGAAGTGCATCGAGAGTGAGATATAATGGGAGGAGTATCATGGGTGCCAATAGAAAATTTATCATGTAAATCAATATCACTAGGGTGCATCCTAAGAGGAGAAGGATGTGTAATTTAGGTAATGTCATGAACATCATGTATGAGAGAAATATCATAAGGAGTAGCAACATGAGGTGTGGAATCTACTATAGTAGTATCCATAGAAGAAGGTGTAGTAAGGGAATTGTGTGCTATGGCATGGGTAGAAAGAAGTGTATGCATAGTATGTAACCAAGGATGGCCTAGAAGGATAGTATAAGGAACATCATGAGGCATAATGTGACATAGAACATCAAGAGTGCAAGATCCCATAGTAAGGGGAAGAGAGATTGTACCCAATACTTTCTTAGGTGTATTATCAAAGCCATGGATACAAAGAGTAGATGGATTGAGATGAGTAGCAGAAAGTCCTATTTGATGGAGAAAGGAAATATTGCATACATTAAGACCATATCCAAGATCAACTAGGACACGCTTAACAAGGAGATTACGAAGTTGAACTTGGGTATAGAATGGGGAAAAATTAGAATCAAAGGCACGGGAATCCATAAAAGATCCAATAATTGGAATGTAGGGAGTGGGTTCACAAAATTATTTAATAAAATTAAATATAGGATAAGGAAACTACTGATTAGATAGAAAAAATAGTAAATAAGCAAGATCAAGCAAGAGTGATCAATGGAGTTTAGAGAAAGTCTCAACTTGTAATCGTAGGTTTGAATTGATTCTAGACTAGAGACTAATATGGAAGGGGAAATTCTAGGTTGTGCAAGATCTATGTTTGAAACGTGATATGAAAATTGACATGATAGAAGTGCTTGGAATGGGATAGGACCTCTCGTGCACTAGTATTTGTTCTAAGCGTTGGCATGTGTAGAATAACTTAGGATATATTTATTTTTGTGTCACTTAGTGTCACTCCTTGTTGGTTATAGGTCACATCATATTCGTTGTGTAGCACATGTTCCTACAAAACAAACCCTAGCTACCAACATAATACTCAAGCACACATTAGATGAATAAAAATTGAAATTCTTGAGTCATACTAACCTTGGTGATCACCCTAATGTGATTTTCACCGAGTGTTGCACTAAATTTCAGACTCAATGTTGTTATATGTGTGTGTGTGTGTGTGTGTGTGTGTGTGTGTGTGTGTGTGTGTGTGTGTGTGTGTGTGTGTGTGTGTGTGTGTGTGTGTGTGTGTGATTGGAATAGTGTCCCTTGATCTAGGTTTCCTAGTGTCACTCGCATAAAGAGATAATGGACTACAACTACTTTGTTCCAAATGTAAATGTGTGGTATGGAATTTAGAATAAAACCTCCTATGCAGTGCCAAAAATTTAGTCCTTGGTATAGTAGATAGAAAATATTCGATCCTTGTAATAATAGGTGGCTCTTGAATGCTTTCCCCCTAATGAGGTTAAATAACACACATGCATGATTATTTTGCTTGATTTTTGTCGTTAACAAGTGACAAACCCACCGAGAGTGATAAACAAAGATAAGAAATAGGTAACATTCAAATAATCAGCAAAAGAGATAAAGTGGAAAAAAGCATCCAAAGGGGACCGTAGTGCCCGAGCATGCCTATCCCTAATGGGCGGTCCTATAAAAGATACTAAAAAAGGTAAACAATGAAATCAAAGTTGGTAAAGATGTTAGAGAGTATGTAAAAATACAAATTTCAAGTCATAAATAGTAAGTAATAAGGACAAAAAGATAAAAGCAATGTCAAAGTAAAGTGAAAGGGTTGTTAATGACTAGTTCTATTACTTAGGAATCATGCATATAAATGAAGTATTTAGAGGCTATATGTACATAGTAAGTGTGTGATTTAGTGACTACAAAGAGTTCATTGACCATCATCAACATTTTTATAAGAACCTAAGATACTACCTCTCTTATAATATCATAAATATGCTAAAAATTGAGGCTAGTAAAGTTCATCATAAAATATAATTGTAATCGAGATACATGTGAATTATTTAGAAACCATACCATTCCAAATTTCTATTCATGTGGAAGAGTTTTCCCATAGAAAATGAAACATGGAATGATAATTTTTTCATTCATCTCGCATCTAGATTTGTTAACAATGAAGGGAAATGGTTTTCTTAGGGGAAGTTCATGGTATGCCCCTAATAGTTTATCTTATTAAGTGTATTAAGGTTATGAAGCTGGTTTCATAACCTTAATATTTCATTTATTCACTCTAACTAAATTTTTAGGTTGTGGGTGCGACTCTTCTTAATTATGTCTATAAACAAGGAGAAATGTGATCTCATAACTCGTCATAAATCATATCAAGGAACATCATACTATTATTAATTTGATTTCTAAAGGTTGTCTCCTAGAAGTAGTCATATATTTGAGTGTTTCTATACTTATCTTCTACAAATATCTTAACACAACCTTCCACATAATTGATCACCACACATTAAATACACATACTTTCCTTTTGTTGAAAGTTTTTCATATAGAAATAGTTTATAAAAGGATTATAAGTGTGAATATATGTGATATTATTATTTTAATTTTTAGTGTATGATAAATAGGATAATAAGTATCCATCCTAGTAAAATCATGAATATTCCAACATAAGATACCATAATAGGTGAACTTCCTTTGACAAATGGTTTTGAAAGGTCATGCGTCGTAATTCCATCTCAAAATTCTTACAACTCATCAATTAGAGGCTCAATATAGACATCCATATTTTTTTAGGACTTTATTAGGCACTAACAATTACAATTTTTAACAACCTAAATTAACTTTCATATTCATAACAACACATTAATGCTTGTTGATAAAATGATATGATGGTTACTTCAAACACACAAAGGTATAATATATTAGTTGTGCAAAGTGGTATCGGAGGATTTGGGTGTGTAGTCTTGATATATGAGTTATTTTGAACCGATAATGTTTCATCTCTAAAAATACAATTGGAAATTACCTATGTCCAAGACTATAAAACTTTACCTATACCATGGTTTGATTTCTCCCCTTATGTATGGTTTTGGACATGCTAATATAATAGGGTTATATAACTTCTCCTACCCTTCACTTTCCTATAAATGACCATTGTTGTATGTTTCTATTGCTTGCATAATTTTAGCACAACCTATAATGACCTGCAATAAGTAAAAACCCTAGATACCTTAAGACCCTTCATCAAAACAATAGATTTCAAAATTACTAACTATTTTATTCATGATGTTGGACTACCCTTGGTGGTCAACCCATGTTGACCAATCCAAATGTTGCACTACATCCCCTTGAGTGGGAGAAAGCCTCATGTAGTTATCCTAGTGTAGGTGCAAGTAGTGTATGTAATCTAATCTAACCCATGTGTGTTCCCTTGTGTCTCTTGACACAAAGATAATAGGATAATTATAGAGTAGATAATGTACCCAATATGGTAGTAGTGTGATGTGGTTTTATTCATTTGTAATATTAATCCCTTTTGTCCCTCAAGACCTTTGAAGATGTTTAGGATGACTTGCTCTTTCGAATACATGGCTCTAGGACCTTTGCATGCTTGAAAATGGAGGAATCTAGACTTTTGGCCAGTTGAGTGCTTCAAACTTGATGTAGTGGTTACTCTAAAGTATATACAAATTTTAAGGAGATTTTGGAGAGCCTTGAGTTCTTTAGTGTTGATATTTACAATAGGATCTTATGAGAGTGTCAGAGTTATGAAGTGCATTTGAATTTCTTATATAGGCTTCCATAGGTTAGATATTCACATTATCACCAACATAGAAAGATGGAGTGACTCACATAATGATTTTAAAATTGGAAAAAATCGTTATATGAAGAGTTGAAAGAATATACATGTCAATGAGGACCATAGTCCACTATGGACTAGAACTTTAAAGTTTTTCCTAGGTAGACAATGATGTGAAAGCTAAATTCAAATAATGATTCCTAACGTTAAATTATTTCTTTAGTTGATTAATATTTCTTGAATGAATGACATAAAAAAGTGTAAAGGTGATAAATTCAAGAGAGATAAAAATATGTATCAATTATACTTAGAATGTGAGCATGTGTCTTAACATAGGAAAACATCCAAACTTGTCATTTTCAAAGGATAAGTTACAAAAATTGAGTATCTACATTCATCCCACCTTTAAGTGTGTAATTTAAAATTACCTATTTAAATGAAAAACATACATGAGTGTGCGTACACACTTTATCTTCACTTGATAGTTGTTCAATTCGTTGGCATTAACGTATTCCATGATGAAACATGTAACATGAAGTGTAACCAACATCCATAGTAGAAATTGAAATATAAATCAAATGTAAATAATGGTTGTGACTTTGACAAATGTAAATAATGCTTGTAACTTTGAAATTTTGAACTTGTACAAAGTAAAGTAAAGATATGAAAAACATGGAAGGGATATACTTGTTAATATTATGGAGGAGAAACTCCCATTCTTGTTGTACTTTAGAGACTTGTATTTTTCATTAAATTGCTGAAAGATTGGGGGTATTAGTCACAAATTACGTTGAAGGAGAAACCAAAGTAGGAGAGAGGTAGTAAAGCATTCCGCTAAAAAGATAAGAAGAGTGTATAAAAATATTTATTAACCTTTATATCTTCTCATACAAACGTAAAATAGGAAAGGAAGGTCAACCTATGAATAAATTATCCACTTTGATACCTTCCACAACCCCACAAACCACATCATTATATATGGATCTAGGACCAATTTTGTAATTATGTTTTGTAACTACCGAGTATGATTTTATAATTATTAATTAATGCAATGGAGAAGTACCATGCCCTTTATTGAATAAGGAACATGCACCTTGTATAATGCTATGAATTATGTCATAAATATTTAAATTTGTATTAAAAATATACAGATGTCTATAACAATATGAAACTATTGGATATTTCTTAGAATTTTCTACTAAGTCGAGAACATCCAATAGGGTCTATATCATAGTACGGTCTTCATATTTGTAACTATTTTTTAGGATTTGTACCTTGTAAAAACTTGTGTATGTGTTATATAACTTGTGTGTATTAGATTTAGATGTAGAATATATCTTGATGAATACCCCTTCTTTTAAGGCATGTAGGATAAATCATGTGAGAGCATGGCTCAAAATAAAATAGTGTGCACCTCTATTGATAAGCCCGATAATATATGTTGGATCACATAAAATTTTGTAGTGGTGGCCACCCTTGGGATAAAGTTCACATGAAAGAGGTTGCACATGGTGGAGAGCATGTCGGAGGAATGATGAAGATTTGGAAGGAATGCAGCAGCATCAAAACGTTACACTCAACCGAAAAAGATGTAGCTTTAAGATCGAAGCAAGAAATCACCCATGAGAGCAATGTGCATGCATTAAGGGAAGAAGGCTCAAATCCCATACTCCATTCCATATTACTGCTTAAGATGAAAGGTGTACATATAGTAGTGGGGTGTGTAACTCCCCCATAAATGTAGCCATCAAGAGGTGGGAGTTACATTCCCAGAATAGCCGGTCAAATGTAACTCCTATGACACTCTATGACGCGTGTAAGGCCATAATGACACCCTAGGACACCTAAGCATGGTGAATCACCTATGTGGAGGAATCCCATGTACTTAAAATATGTACATGGTAAATATCCTACATCAACACCCCCCTGAAGCATAGCTTAGGTGGACACATAGATGAAAACAAGGAGAAGTGGGTCTCACAACAAGCCTGATGAGGTGCCCACGTACAAGAAACTCTCGAAAAGTGGAGTAAAAGGAGAAAACCCAATGGGAAAAACTCCCCCAAAGAGAGACAAGTCCACTCTCTAATCTAAGAAAGATGCCAAGGATGGGTCCCGGCCATAGATGAGCCTATAAAGGTACCCATGTACAAAGAGGAAATCTCTTGGAAAGAAGAAGAAGAGAGAAGAAGAGGGAGACGAGAGGAATGCAAAAGATGCCATGGACGGATATGAACTCTGCAGCTCTAGGAGGTCTCCCAGAAGAATGTCGATCACGAGATCCTCTACCTGGACTGAAGAATAGCCACCCACATCGAATGTGTGCCTTCCTTAGGAAGGACATAAATGACATGTTGGAAGTCTACCCACTCTATGAAGGAAACCGAAGGCAACAACACGAAGAACTCTGAGTCTGGTCCATGAAAGTGTGACATAGGTCTAGCAAGTGAGTGCAAAGGAACTGAAGGTAATGTCACGAGTGTAGAAATGTTAGAGTATGAAGGGTGAACACCTATAGAAAGGATGTCTAATTGATGTGAAGGCAATAAAAATCCCCCACAATAGAAAATGGATCCACAAGCAAGGGTGGATCAATGAAGGTCTCCGGAAAAGTGGAAGTGGTAAGAGTCCCAGAAGGGGCACTCCCAACAATGGAGATGATGAAATCCTCTAAAATACTTGTAGATGGATGAGGAACCTATAGTACATCACAAGTGTACTCTACAAAAAGATGACTAAGGTCAGGCAGATACTCATCCCAATGAGGGGGCTCAATAAATAGAAGAGCGATGTCAGATAGGTATGAGTCATCCAATGAAGGTAGAGGAGTGAAAGGGGCCTCAAACACTAAAGGTGGAAAAGAGGCGGGTGTGATGACTATATGAGACTGATCGATATCTGATGAGATGTGGGATGTGTCAACACTCTCTAGAATAGTGAGAGAAGGAGGAGAAGAGTCCTCTGTAGTACTCTCGACATTAGAACTGGGTGCACAATCCTTGTCATCAGAAGTAGAACCAAGCATGTGTCAAAGTGGAATTGTCATCACACGAAGAAATAGAGGAGACAACTGAATCAACAAAAAAAAATGGAAGCAAGTATGTGAAGGGTCTCCATAGAGGGACTAAAGAATGCTCTAGACACGATGGGGTGAATGATTCGCCATGTGAAACCGAGAGAGATGGAGAGACATGTATCATCATGTGACCAAAAACATGGTTGGAAGTGTTAAGGAATTCCTCAACACGATGGTGATCAGTGGGTGTAGGAACTAGCCCAAGCAAGAAGTGTGAAAGACCCTCATAGGCGAAGTAGCGTTCCATAGAAGCATGCCAAACTGAATAGTTCCCTCTCCCAAGAAGAAGTGGCGGAGAGGCTGTAAAGCGATCCTATGATGCTTAAGTCTAGAAAGAGCACTCTCCATGATGCAAAAGAAAAAGTGCAAGGTGTAAAAATGCAAGACGTCGACTCGGCCGATAATGCGTCTGCATGTGAAAACCCAAGAGTACTAGTGAACCCCCGAATGCGGCACTTTATAAAATAGTGCATTTATAAAAATAATAATGTCATCATGTAATGTGTGAGAAATCATGCAACTTTGACTAAAGAAGCACTCAAAAGTGAGCAATGAGTCAAAATTTATAGCAAAAATACAATTCCCGCAACTGATGGAAAATGCCAATGAACTTTGTAAACTGATTAAAAAGTGCTTGAAATGAGTGTAAAGGATGTCGTGTGGGTACTCATTGGAAATGGCATCAAATTTTAGGTAGGGTTTGTTTTTCTTGCGAGGGGAGTTAGCCTCCTGCCAACCTCGGACCTCGCCCTCCGTCTTTGACACTCGAATGAAGGACATTAAATACAAGCAAATTAGAGCCTAAAAGTTATTACAATGCCAAGAATGAATGTTTTTATCCTTAAAACATAAAAAACGGATTGTTTTAACCACCAAACAATTCTAAAAGGGATGGGGGAGCTAGAGCATCACAGGTGCATGAGATGATGAGTGTAGGCTATGCATCCAAGTCAAGATAACAAGGTCATGCCGAGATGTTGGATGAAGCAACTGCAGAGTCGTGTCCAGGTGGAGTCAAAGTTGTTATCCTGCATGTGTCAAAAGTAATCAAAAAAAGGTTGTGCAGAGTTAGCATCATAAGAAGAGTGTCGACGTGGATTCTACAAGTGGGAGCTCAAGAAACCATCTACATAAGGGAAATTCCAATTACAGAGGTAAGAAACAACTACCTAAACACACAGGGTGGAGCTTCTAACATGCAATGTAATGAAAAGCAAGCTAGGAACCTCAAGCTGCAAATAGACATAGTGTCCACCGGAACAATGAGAATGCAGTGTTTATTGGGACTGTCGTTGGTCCACGTGGTCGGAAAAGCTGTCACAACGCAGAGGCCAACCAATGAGCTGCGGTGAGGTCGTGGAGTTGTCCATGTGCTTAACCACTAATCAGAGGGACATTTGCAGAGTTTATAACGGCTAGAGCCTAGTGAAACGTTTGAGCAGAGATAATATTCCCTGGTTGAACTACAGAACGTGGAAGAATGCAGGAAGAGTGAAAATAAAACATGCAAGCTCAAAACGTGAAGCCCATTCAATGAACAATGTAAAGAATTACTAGCACCAGGAGTGCATTCAAACCAATGCAAGCAAGGCTAAGTGTTGATCAACAAACAACAAATGTAAAAAAATGTTCAACAAAGTTCACGGGAAAGGAAGCTTGAGCAAATGAACACGACTAGGAATGCATAACCAAATCCTAACCAAAGAGCTCTCGCTATGAAAAACATCCACAAGGGATAACTTAAGCCAAAGTACCCACATTCAAACCTCGAACAAGCCAAAGCAACCACGTTCAGACTAAGCACGCAGACATGTGAAACCAGTGCTGATAGTGCTAAAACAAGCATAAAGATCGAAGGCGAGAGGTATCAATACCCAATGCATAACAAAGCAATGCACGAGAAAACAAAAATGAACCTCCGAATCCAAAACCATGCCCGAGTAGTGAGTTCACAAATGCAAACGAGTCAACAGGAAGAAAACGTCCAAGCACAAGAATCCCTTTGAAAAAATGCAAGTATAGCACAAAGCAAGGATGAGAACTTGCACAAGAAACTATGAGGCAGAGAGTAGTAAGCAACCGAGGTGAGCAACACAATTCCGATCCCCAAGCTCTGATACCATGTCGAGGAATAACAAAGATCTGGAAAGGAATCCGTGAGCATCAAAACATTTCACTCAACCGCAAAAAGATGTAGCTTCAAGATCGAAGCAAGAAATCACCCATGAGAGCAATGTGCATGCATTAAGGGAAGAAGGCTCAAATCCCATACTCCATTCCATATTATTGCTTAAGATGAAAGGTGTACATATAGTAGTGGGGTGTGTAACTCCCCCACAAATGTAGCCGTCAAGAGCTGGGAGTTACATTCCCAGAATAGCCGGTCAAATGTAACTCCTATGATACGTGTAAGGCCATAATGACACCCTAGGACACCTAAGCACGGTGAATCACCTATTTGGAGGAATCCCATGTACTTAAAATATGTACATGGTAAATATCCTACACCAACAGAGCATGATACCCAAATTAACACCCAAAATGCAACAAGAAAAAGTAGTAATGGTAATCATGTGTTAAATCGTAAAACAAGCATAAAGGCAAAGCAATAGTCAATATAGTTAACATAAGATAGAGTAGTAATAGTAAACATGTTTTAGAGAGTAAAATAAGTTGCATAAGAAAAAAAAATAGCCAATCTAGTCAACGTAATCAATGGTATGCGTAAAGATTCACATCAATTCATAGAGCCAAAAACATGACAACCATGATGTCACAAGATAAACATAGAAAGGCACATGAATAACAAAAAAATAAGTGCACATAAACAAGAGAGGGATACATATAAAAAGATGGGACACCCATAGTGTCGAAAGACAATCAAGGTACATAAGTTACATATAATGAGTAATAAAGTAGTAACAAATAAGTAATAAATTACTATGATAAATAGGTATAACAAACAAGTGGTTAGTTAAGCACATAGATCAAAGTAAAATATTGTTGCATAGAAACATGTGTTAGTATTGTTATAACAAACAATGATTAGTTAGCACATAGATAAAAGTAAAGTATTGTTGCATAGACACATGTGTTAGTATTGTTAGTCTAAAATATAGTATAAACATAAGAAAGTTAATCGAGCATAATGAGGAAAGTAGAAATTAATTGTAATGAAAAAAAATCACTTATATAGTGTAGGAGATTCCCCAAATGATCGATGTCATTGGGAAGTGACTAGGATGGAACCTTTTATTGTGTATCAATTTATGTATGTTACACATCAAGCTCAATATACCTTGTGAATAATGTGTTTATAGAGTATATAGAAAATATGTTATCCATAAAACCAATATGATAAAAAACATGTATAAAGTAACAAGTTGGCTAATCAAGTTATGTGTGAGTCTTGATTTTATATTTTGATAAATATGTTAATGCTTTTGTATTGTGTTATTGTTTGAATGTTTTTCCTTTTAAAAATAGTTATGTACAAGGAATGAGGGTAAAGAAAGAGTCACCTAATGACAACTTAATCATAAGGTGATCTACGTACCCATAAGGTGAAGGAAACATGGGCCACTCAAATGTGTCATAGTAGAGAATAAGGATAATCATGTATAGCTTATTTAAGAATCCTTGTATGTGTTATAGGAGGCATAGGGTAGACATAATCATGAGGGGTAGTATGTGGAGATAGGGATCTAACAATATGCATAAGAAGGAGAGACCCAATAAGCAAAGCATGTGAACTAGAATACTAAACAAAAAGACTAGAAGAGATAAACCTTCTAGAATATACCTATGAAGTTGTATCAGGTATAAAAATAATGATCATAGTTTTTAGCAACACAAATTGGGTAGAGGGGTCTCAGATGGTATACCCTTGACCATAACAACTTGTTGATCATGAAATCAACACATTGATGTAATATATATGGTATAGCTTTAAAATCACATAGCCAAGAGCAACCTAGATGGATATCAAAAGAGACAATAGAATAAGAAACAAAAATGGAATATCCATCACAATAGAGCCAATTGTGAGAGGTATAACAATATTCTTAGGTTTTGTTTGAGTATTAAATGTCAATTGTATTTTAATACATCCAAGGAACATAATAACTTAACATTGCACACATTATGTTTAACATTGCTATCAATCAGACCATTATGTATGGGTTGTTTCCCAAAACAATATTAAATATAAAGTATATCTAAAACAAGATCATGATTCATATTAGTGTCATAAAAATTAATAACTAGATGAAAGGTGGCATAGTAGTAATAATACCAATCATAACATCTAATGGATGATCATAAGAAAGAGGAGGTGGTACCGTGTGATGAGCATGTTGTGCTTCTAAAGTAGATTTAACATTATTATGATAAGAAAGCAAGTCATTGATATTTTTAGCTTTGCATTGTCATTGGTAGGCTTAGATAATTTATAAGGAACATCTCGTTCAATAACATTAACATCAATAAGATCTTGTATAACATGTTAAAGTTTAATACATCAATTAGTAGTATGGCCAAAAATCTATGATAATTACAAAAGGCATTAGCATTTAATTTCTTACTATGAGGCGTGATTGCATCAACCTCATGTAGTGGACTAAGAAATACAAGGTTTTACAAATGTAATTATTTAAGCATTAGATGCACACAAGGAAGGTAGGTGAATTGTATATGAGGAGCTTCAAAGTGAAGCTTTTGGGTTGATATTCAACGTTAATAGTAGCTTTAGATCAATCTTATTATCATTAGGTTTTCTTTTGAACATGGCTTTACCTTAAAACTTATCATTATATGTCCTAGGAGTATTATCAACATATTTGAGCTTGTTCATGCTAACTAGTTTAGCTTTATTATTTGAATGTATGGCATATATGATTAAATGAATGAAACTTGTCAAAAATAATGAATTATTTTAAAGAGGAAAGAATAAGAGTATAGAGATCTTGAAGCTTATTGTCAACTAAAATATTATTCACAATCTTGTCTCATTGTAATAATCATCAATGTTCTCATTAGATTCTTGTTCTATTTTAGATAACAAAGAAAAGGAAACTATGTCCCCAATATTGATAGATATTTATGCAAGAAATTGATTAACTAAAGGAGTGAAAGCTTATAAAAAATACATGAGGAGATCATATAACCATTACAAAGTAAAATACTTAAGACTTATAGGAAAGAGTGTGGTAAGTAATATATCATTTCAGGCATAATCCGAGAAAGTAACATGGAAAATCAAGGTTCTCTTTAGGATCAATCTTGCCATCGAAGATAGGAAGATTATGAGAAACAAAATCAATAGAAAAGGGATAGGAGGCCACTTCATGTGTAATTTGGTTATGAAGTAATTGAGTAGAATTTTTGACATAAAAGGAAGTAAAATAAACTTGTTGCGGTAATTGTAATATTTGAGCTTGTAAATTATGGACAAGGGTTTCAAGAGCATGTGTACTTTGAAGTGGAAGAATTTGAATCAATATGAGTTAAGACAATAGATGTAGGAATAGTAATAGTCATACTAACATTATTAAGTGGGAGATTAGATGTATCCAAATATATAGGTATTATAGATGTATGAATGATAGAGGTAGTTATAAAAATTATGTGAAATATAATTATTCATTAAGGAGACCAGAGTATACTTTAGCTGATTGCGAGCAATGTGTAGAAGAACATCGATGTTATGAGTAGTTTATTACAAGAATCATGTAAATTGGTTGTCATCGTCTTCAAGAAGGCCTTGGGTATGACTATCAGATGCACTATGATGGCCATTTCCTACTCATTTTTAGTTGTAATAGTGAAGACAAAATGAGAGAAGATATCAGTAGAATAGGTGCGGTCAAAAAGTATGAAAAATGATATTATATTGAGGTTATCAAATTCCTCAAAACCAATGGAAGTAGAATCAATGGAAGTTTCTTTAAAATGCCATCAACATCGGGTCCACCCCACTCATGCCTAGTATGAGCATGGACATGATTAAAGGGATGGTATCCCATACTAGAAGGTGGTGAGAACCCTTAAAATTAAGTCAACGATTATAAAATAGATGAGAATTCATCAGTATAAAAAAATATAAATATTAAATCTTAAAGAAATATCATTTTCCAGTTTGAAAATGAAACCTAGGGAAACTAGGGTTTGAACAAAGTAATATATTTAATCAAGAGTCAATTTCACTAAATGTTTATATGATAAGAAATTATATGATGCAATATAATAAAATATAGGATGTAAGGGTTTTGAGAAGAGATTATTTTGAATCAATTAACTAAAATCAACCATGCACATTCAAAAAAATGCATTAATACTTATAATAATGATACAACAATATGAATATTTATTGAAACACTTAAAGGGATAAGTGTTTAGTTGTTTAAAGTGGTATAAGAAGGATTTAGGTGTGTAGATTGTATAACAAAGTTGTTCTAAACCAAACAATGTCTCATCTCTAAAACTGGGACTAGAAGTTACCTTTTCTAGAACTCTGCAAACTCTACCTAGACCATGGTATGGTTTTCACACCTTTGATATGATTTTGGACCTGATAAAAGTAGGGTTTTGTAACTTATCCTTCCTTCACTTTCTTGTAAATTACCGTTGATATATGTTTTTGGATCTCATAAAATTTTGGCACAACTCAGTAAAGACCTAAAACTAGTAGAAACCCTAGATACTTATAATACCCTTCATCAAAACATTCTAAATAATAAAAGGAAAAATCATTATGTGGGTGAGGATAGACTACCCTTGGTGGTCAACCCATACTAAAATAATCCAAGTGTTGCACTAAATCCCTTGGATGGGAGCAAGGCTCATGTATTTATCCTAATGTGCAACGAAATTACATAGATATATCCGAATATCAGCAGCAATAGAACACCAAACAACAACAAAATATAGAGAAATGATCATAATATGTAAGTAGAATGAATTATCCAAGTTTTGAGGAGGAAACATAAAAATCATACAATAATACTCTAGTGCTCAATATGATGATCATATACTAGTTACTAACTCCTATATATACCCTACTATGTTATGCAAAACACCAAGGTTGACCTACTAAGCATATGAAAGCATAAATAAATGTGATATGACATGATGAAATATTATGTTATCCATAATTCATCCATAAATATCATGATATACAACCTAGGATTAAAGGTTTAGCATGTCCCTCCCCTTCAAAGTAACATTTTCCCCAATGTTTGTAATATCTAAATGTTACTATCGAAATGCTTCATCTTCCCATGTTGCATCTTTAATGTCCAAATTATTCCACTTGATCAAATACTCGGTAATGACCCTTGTCCTAAAATTCTTAGTGTGTGTTTTTAGTATACCTTTAGGGTCCAAAATGATGTATCACTCCTCATCAAGCTCGAGTAACATTGACTAGGAAAAAACATTTTGTATAATAAAATTCTTTAAGCAAGAATTATAGAAAACTAGTTGTATTTTAGTTAATTGAGGAATATCCAATTTATATGCCAAACTACTTATTCCATTATCTCAAATATATTTTATTATATGGATATGATCTCATAGAAGCAAATTCTCCAACTTCAAATATTCACTCAATGTGGTGTTGATTTGATTATTTCTTCATGTGGTTTTCTATCATTACTAAATTCTCTTTAAGGATAAAGATTACCTCCTATTGGTGTTGAATTTTCTCTTTAACCAATCTCACTTTAGGCTCGACCCTCAAGTTTGAAGTGAGGTATGGTAGATGGTAACCATACAATGCCAAGAATAGAGACATTTTAGATGAAGTATGAAATGAAGTGTTATAGCACCATTATAGAAGTGGTTGTCATTAAAACTATCTATATTTCCTATCTAAAGTAGAGCATCAAAGATACACCTCCAAACAATTAATTATTACCTTGGTATTTCCATCATATTAGGGATGATATGATGAATTATGATTCAATTAAGTACCCAAACATGAGAATAAATCAGTCAAAAAATGGCTAATAAATATAGGGTCGCGATCACTTAGTATAATCTTTGTTTTATCATGTAGATTCTAAAATGCATCAATAAAATATATGGTCATTTTATTAACTATAAAGGGATGTGACAAGGTACCAAAATGAGCATTTTTGGTGATTTTATCCACAACCACCATAATTAAAATTTTCTCTTCTTATTTTGGAAATATTGTGATGAAATCCATGGAAACCCCTACCCATCTCTCACCGGGAATAGATAGAGGTTTCGAAGACCTCGTGTCTTAATAGTTTCTCCATTGTTACACTGACACACCAAACATTCTACCAAAAAATTTTGTACATCCCCTTTCAATCCTTCCCAAGAAATCTTGCTTAATTCTATGATGATAAGGTTTTAGGAACACAAAATGTCCACCTATGGGAGAAGTATGAAGCTCTAAGAGAAATTTATTTTTAATGGTAGAGTTCATACATAATTACAACCGATCCTTATACCATAATGCATCCCCTTTATTATATATTTTTGAAATGCTTAGATCCTATTGGAGATTCTGAATGATAGTGTGGATATCTATGTCATTCTCACATTCCGATGTTTCTTGATTGATTAAATCTACATGGTGTATGGACATGAAACATAATAAGGATTATGTGCACTCATCTCTCTCGGATAGTGTATCATCCACCACATGATCTCAAACTCATATCCCAACATATTTGAGACCCGTTTCTATTGTTCTTCATCGATATTCATTTCTCTAAGAAGTATTTCAAATTGTCATGATTTTTCTTCACCTTGAAGTGAAAACCCATGATATATGATCTCCATTCTTTGGATACATGAAGAATAACCATCATTTATTTATCATAAGTTATTTTTAATAGTTTTCTTACCTTTGAGATGATGATTGCAAAATCCGATTGGATATCCCTCTTGAATGAGTAATGCACCTATGCCACACTCTTAAGTATCACATTCAACAATGAAGGTTTTGGAGAAATATGGGAATGGTACACACGACCTTCATCAATGTCTCAAATGCCTAGGTTTCTTTCTCATTCCAATGAAAGGAGTCTTACTTTAATAAATATGAGATCACAAGATAATGTTTCCATAATTATTCACAAATATGTGATAATAAATTGTAATCACTATGAATCCCCTAAGTTATTTGAAGGATTTAGTAATATTCTAGTCCACCATAGTCTGGATCTTATGAGGGTCCTTCATGAGAAATGATATGAACCAAGTATTCTACCCCCGACCCTAAAAACACAATTGAGGGCTTGACGTGAAGGTGTTGTTGTTTAAGAGTTTCCAAAACCTTATTGACATGATGTAAGTGTTTTTACCATGTCTTTTTGTATATTAAGATATCATAAAAGACTACAAGGATTTTTTTGTAGGAATGGCTAAAATATTGAATTTATTAAACTCTAGAATGTATAGGGTGCATTTGTAAGGCCAAAAGGCATTACAAGAAATTCATAATGGCCTTCATGTGTCCTAAATGTTTTTTTATGAATATATTCATCATAAATTATGATTTGATGATATCTTGATCATAGATCTATTTTTTTAAATAAACAACACCATGTAACTCATCTACCAAACAATCAATGATAGAAACAAGAAACTTATCTTCTGTTAAGATCTCTATAGTATGGACACATGTGCCAAGCTTCATCATTTTTGCATCATCACCTTTAGATAATAGTAAGCACTCTAACTATGGTGAATAATACATGCTTATAACATCTCCTATACCATATTTTCCATTTCACATTTTTTTAGATAAGGGTACCGATAAGGTCAAGTATTGGGTGGTTGGCTTCTTGTTACTAGCTGAATAACATGATCATGATATCTTTCAGAGTAAATTTTTGGCATATCTCTAAAAATAACTAAGTGCTCATTAATAATTGCTTTTAGATCTGATGGTATATTCCTTTTTCATGGCTAAGCTTCTAGTGAAAATAATTGTGCCACAAAACCATATGCACACTTCTTAAGTATCTTTTGCATTTGATGAAAACTTACTAACTATGGAGAATTTTCCATCATCCCACGTAGCTCAAAATTCCTCCCTTCATAATGGAACCACATGAAAAAATCCTGGAAGTTCATCTCAACAATTCCCAAGGTAGTAATCCATTTAACCCTAACATAATGTCTATGTTTCCCATTTAAAAGGAAAACATGGGGCCCTTTAGTAGGTAATCTCCCATGGATAGCTTAATCTAGTGGTATTTTCTTGAACAACTAACGTTACCTCTATCTACAACCATGGCCTGAAACCTAGGGATGGGTAAACAAAGAAAATTAGGTGAAATGTCAACTTATGGTTGTTGAAATTGTGAGTATTATTAGAGTCAATCAATATTTTTACTCTTTGTTTCATCATGAAAACAATGACCTTAAGGTTTTTTGGGGTGCTAATTCCTAAAATTACATGGCGGGAGATAGTTAGTTGAGATTATTTAACCTCTATATTTGGCATGTGTTCCTTTGCAGACTTTGGATGATTCATTCACATCTTCTTCCTCATTGGTCCCTTCAATGTAGAATAATTTCTTCTCAGCGCATTTATGTCCATTGATCCATTTTCGATCACAATTGTAACATAGAACCTTTACCCACTTCTCTTCAATTTTTAATTCAATTATGTAGTTTGGGAAAATTATTGTGTCAAAATCATACACTCCTTACGAGTATTCAGATCCCTTCATTTGACTAAATCTCTTTCCTCTTCCCGATGAGCAACTATCATGGATTTTGATATTGAACTTGGAGAAGAAAGTGAACATCAAGTTGGATGATATCCTTGAGGCCACCCAAGAAAAGATCATTTAGATAATCCTCTAAGATGCCATCCACACATAAGAATATGTTTTGGAACCAATGAATATACTTGACTATCCTTGTTTGTCACAAATTTTCTATCTAGCTAAAATATTTTTGTAACAATGTTATTATAGTGTATTTGGAGGTCATGTATGAATGTCGACCATGTAACAAGAAGATCCTTATTTTTATTCTACTCACACATCCATCTATATCCATTAAATATGATGCACCCATTATTGTACCCATTGTAATCCACACTTAAAATTTACCCACCATTATGTTTGGCTCATATAAGAAGCACAAAAATGATTTTATATCCCACACTCTCCATCTTGTGGTTGATTTTTGTAGAGTTATAAGTAAACATTTGCATGGTTTCACTTCCCTTATCCAAACTTGATGCGAGACAAAAACCAATTCAAAAGTTAGGGCAAAACTTGCAATAATCAATCAAAACCATGCAAACTTTTCACTTTTCCTCACTAAGCCAAAACTTGCATTTCATCACCAAAATCTATATACAACTAGTTCAAAGTCTAAGAATGCTTTACACCTACTATATTTAATCAAAAACAACGTTCATGTGCTTGAAAATTTTTCAATACTCCATTTGATAGAAAACTCTCTCTAGACCTCACTTCTTGCTACTACCCTCCAAAAGTGTATTTTTGAGAAAAAAGATAAATCCCCGATTCAAACTTCACTAGTAAAATTTTATAATACCCATTCATCCCATTAATGACACTACAAATTTTCATCACTCAAAGATCAAACAATTTTCTTTTATTCTCTCTCTATCATTTTTGTTTAGGTCTCTCAATTAGCCCTAGTTTCATACAAACCTCTATGTTATGAGAAAACCACAAACTTCTAGGAAAAAGTAAAATATGTTCTAGATACCCATTTGGGAATTCTTGCTTTGAGAAGATTTTTTTGACCTATCTCCAACATAACTTTCCCAGCTTGACTTTTCTCTTTATAAGCTGATACAATAAGGCCTAGACTAGGGTTTCAAGTTAAAACCTAGGGTTTGTAGATTTCAACTGTTTCAAAACTCCAACTTCTTCCTTCACCTATATTGTACATGTGTAAGGTATTTATAATGTTTCAAATCCCTTCTATCACCTTACTTGTTATTTTCCCACTTTAACTTCTTAGACTCTCTACTTGTTTTAGACACTTTGATTATTTACTTTTATTTCCTTCATTTGAGAAACCTTATTACTCCATTTACCATTTTCATGATTACTCTCACATCCTATTTCATTCACTCATATACTTCCCACAGAGACACTCATTGCCCAATACTCACTTTCTCTCCTTAGCTCCTTTCTAGCTTGTAGCATGATAGTCATAGGTTTTCTTTGAATGTGACTCCTTGAGGAATATTACTCACTTATCAAGCCTTAAATATTTCTCACCCTCCATCTAATATGTTAGATATTTGTTACCTCTTACTTCTTGATTTAATAATATTCAATTCTCCAACTTATCATAATTTGGCACTTTCTTGGCTTTATGACCGTGGGTTACATTCCTTTGTTTCCTTACTAACCTAGGGTTCTATGAGTTCATGAAAATTCTTTATTCCTTCATCCCTCCAATTAAATTATCATCAAACATACTTAAGTTATCCTTAGTATTCAAGGAATCACTTAAGACCGAGTACCTAAATTCCTTCATTTAAGCCCTTAAGACTTGGCACTCACGAGAATAAGATTGAGAAATTCATTGTTTTTACAAGAAGAATGTATTCCCTAAGGTCTTATGGCTTCTCACTCAACTTTCATATAATTATAATCACCTTCTAATCCTTGGACTACTTCCTTTGAAGTCTATTTGATAACATCATTACTCAAGATTTTCATGATACGCAACAGGGAATATTGATCGTCTCGTGGCTCACTTCCTTAGTAACCAATTAGTACTATGTGACCTTTACAATGATTGTTATGAATCCTCATTTATTTTGCACACTTCTCACAACTTTTTCAAGGATCATTACCACTTACAAGAATTTGGTTAAAGACTCTTTCTCCATAACACGCTTCTTTCTATTTGTAAACTGGGTATGAGCACAATCTAGGTACGAGGATGTAGATTTATGCTACAAAACCTCTTCAACTCTCTTTAATCTTCTCATATACTTTTCCCATCCTACAGACTTCATATTCATCCACTTTTAAAGGTTCCTTACAATATTTCAACATTTTTTTTGTTACCAAACCCTAGAATAGGACACCTCTTCCCTAAGGAGGTTTTCATGACACTTACACCTATGTGATATTATTAAACAACTCATACACATTTCTCAAACTTCTTTGAGACTCTAATAGTATTCTAGTAATAAAGACAACTATTTAAGCTTTTGACAAACACTTTAAAAACCACAAGATGGTTCAGATTTGCACATAATAGTTTACTTACCTATTTACACTGTCGCTGTGTTCTCTCATCATCGTGCTCCTTCATGCTTTATGATTCTTTTTGACACTTCCTCGCAGCCCTAAAACCCTACAAAAACATCCATTAATGGAAAAAACTTTCAATATATAACTATAAATCATGTTAAATCACAATATATCATAGACATTCCATAAACATAGAAAAATGATTCAAGAAATTCCATTATTTAGTCAATTTCTTGAATTATGCAAGGCTTCTTGAGCCACTAGGGATTGCTACAGATCTCCCTTACATCGTATCAACCTCCTCCTCCCTCCTACAACTCATACATGTTTCACAATTCGAATACACTTCATAATAATCAAAGATTGAGAAGGTAGTTAGGGTTGTAACTCCCCTCACTAAGCCGGAGAATACTAACCATGTTGAGTTAGGGCTAAGGTAGGGTTAAATAGTTATATCATGTCTCATAACTCCACTTGCACCTCTTTTATTCATCCTTCACTAACATATAAACATAAACACATTAACATGAAAATTTTGAAATTTAAACATGTGGTTTTGGAGGGAAACCTCACAAAAATCCACTTATTACAAAAAAAAAAAAGGTCCAAAAGAGCTAATTACATCACCTAAACCTCCGAATGAACCTCACAAACACCTAGTTAGCTAAATCACACAAAAATTTCCTATTTACAATGATGCTCATGTATCAAACCTATTCATTGGATTACTTTCCATGCATTGGATATAGAGAAAATTATTCTTCTTTGGGTCCACTTTATGTAAACTCGCATGTTTTTGTTCACTCCATTATTTGTGAAGATATTGAGTGACACGTGAGTCCTTTTCTACACCTTATCAAGCATGAGAAACCCGAGACTCCTTCATCCAAACATAATATTCATGAAACTTTTATAGATTATTCCTTTCATGTATCATTTGTGTACACGAGACCAAATCACATGCATACATCTTCATCTACCATTCACATTCTCCTAGAATGAATTTCATATCTATCATGGTAGAATCGTTAACGTTATTTTCATGGGCTCTACTGAGACATGGATCCTCTACCATTAAGTTGCATCATTCACACATTGTTCATTCTACTTAGCATCACTCCCTTTATTTTGGAGCAACTTTTTATAATTTCTCCCTTGTTTTGGAGTAACTCTCATTTTCTTATTAACATTTCTTTTAGAGTTAGATAGTTCCTTGTTTTGAACTATTATGGTGTATATAGTGTCTTATTGTATTATTTGGTTTTTTTTTTTTTGGAATGCATACTTGTATTAAGTTATAAAATTCCATTAGGGTTTGATTTTCACAACTTATTCTACATTTATGCATGTGTTCCTTGTTTTGCACACCCTTTCTTATTACTAGATATTCCCATCACTATTAGTGCCATGTTATTTGTGAGAGACATTTTTGGTATCGTTTGACACCTTTACTTTGCCATACCATCTCATTTTAATGTGCATTTTCTAGCATTACCATATTATTTCATTGTTTGATGTTTGAGTAATGGATTTAGCCCACTCATACAAATATATTATTTTATCCACTCCACCCCTTAATAAGTACAAGGGTGTATTCATACTAATTATTTAGGTGTTATGTCCCTTACTTACCCTTGGCACATCACATCATTTACTTTAGGTAGTTGATAGAATTCTTAGTGTACTATTTTGTATTTTGTCATGCCATTTAAAAAATTGAGTGTCTCTCTAAATCTATTATGGTGAATACAATGTCATATTGTCTTCTTTAGTGAATGAGTAGTATATTCATACCACTTATGTATATTTGAGTTCTTCACCATGTTTTTACTCACACTTCTTACATATTATTTAATGATGGATTTCATCCCATCTAATGCAATCTTCATAATACTAGTCTAGTTTTCTCGAGAGACCTTTTTTTAATCTTATTTTTTTCTTGGTTGTACTTATTGTACATGTGTGCCTCATCATGCCTAGTTTTTATGACGCATTTTAGAGGATTCTTAGCCTTCTCACTTTGTATAGGCCTCCCTAAGTTGCACTTAGGGGGATGTTGGTGTAATATTATACTTGCACGAATATTAAATTGACTTAGGTTATCTTAAATATACTAGGTTTTCCTTATGCAAACCTTGTAGGATGAATATAGGATAAGTGACATCACTAATCTCTTGACACAACTTCCCACATGTGTCCATCACTTTATACATGTGTTGGTTACTTAGTCATTAGTATATTAGAAGAAATCATATGATTTTGGATAAACTTGTACGAAGTTTTAAAACCCAAGAAAATCCACAATGGGGACTCACATCAACCATGCAAAATTGATAATATGCTACAACAAATACACATGAATAAAGAATGAAAATATTATATTATTCTCACAATTAGTCACAATATAAAAATAGAGGTGGTCAATATATAGAAAAAATACATTTAAGCTTAAGTCTATAAAAATGGTATATGAGGCTTGGGTATTAGTTATTCATTTCCCACCACACTTTACATAACAAGAATCACATATCCAATAACAAAATATCTCTCTAATATTTTATAATCTTTTGACATGGTTTGTAACATAGATCAATAATATAGAAGAGGGGAAAGTAATTCATAAAATTAATTAATAAAATATAATTACACACCTTACTTTTAACCTCACCAAAATTTCCTGCCTAACTCTTCTTCAAACTTCCTTTTCTACGAATGAGAAAGTGAAAAGTTATGTTCCCTAATTATATATTATGAAATTAGGGTAAATCAAGTTGCCTAAATTTTCATAAAGTTTTGGTACAAAATCAAAGCAATTTTCCTCACACATTAGCACCAAATTTGCATAAAGTTTTTGTCTCTAATGGATTTAAGAAATCAAAATCTGAAATCACACAGTGGTAAAAAAATTAACCAAATTATCAATGCAATGTGCACACCATGTAGTATTGACGTAACAAATATGGAACCTATACATTTTTTCTCGGTGTTATCCCATATAAAATATTATTGCAACTTTATAATCTTGTTATAAATTTCTTCGGATGAATTTCAATAATTGGAATAATATACAAGTCACCACAAATTTATTTATGGTAAGCCAAAATTTACCATTCAATGAAAAAGGTTTGGTAATCCAGTAAAATATATTATTTTCAATCTATTGTAGAGTATACTACCAAATGGAATATGATTATTTTCTTACAGAAAAATTATATTCTCGTAAATTTAAGCATCTCTCCTTATTCTATTAATTTCCGAATGATATTATCGATCAATTTAAGCGCATCGACATCATACTTTTTCGATAGCATTAAGGATTACTCGAATGCATATTTAACTTGAGGCTTTACAAAACATGTCAATGCATGATAAATATTCATAGAAATATGTACAATTATCTACAATTTTTAGAAAAGATTCATCATAAAATGACCATTAAAATATGACTCTTTCTACCATTGAAAATAATTCCCTTAATGATAACTTTATCATCTTCATAGGTTAATAGATACACAAAGGATTTCATAGCATGAATATATAAATACGAGGTAAGTGGGTAACCTTGTTTGATTGAGAAAAAAATTCCAAATTAAACTTATGCCCATTGATAATTATAGACGTTTTCACTTCTTCAAACAGATCTTGAATGACGTAGTTAAAAAAATTCTAAGCCATAAAATTTTCAGCATGAAACGAATGAATTACCACTCAATGCAATCACATAATTTCTTAAAATCAAGTTTGAGGGAAAAAAACCTTGAATGGAGATATGATCCCACTCCATTCATCCCCAAACAATAATAATTTTGTTAATAATATATCGTATCTTAATTGGGGAAAATTGTCTAGCAATTACAAGAATAAGGGATCTCATACATGGTACAAGAGATTTAACAATAATCTTATAAGACACATTTAATAAGGTGATTGATCTCCAACTAGTAATTAGTTTTTATCTCAAAATTTTGTAATAAACTTGATATTTCCTTGATTAATAATGTTTTCTAAGGAATTAGAATGCAAATATTATGTGTAAACCTAAATAAAATATGACCGCACAAAATTTCACATAATTTTATTAAAGTTATATGAAAATACATTAAGGCTTACAACTTTTTCACTAGCCGTTTTGAGAAATACCTGAATCTCTTCTAATTGGATTGAGTACACATAAAAATATCAAGACACTCTTGCAAAGCTTGAGCTCATTCGTAATAATTATCATATTACTAAAATATTAGTTTATAGTTATCTAGGAAGGGATTGGATATTTCAAGAATATAAGTGACTAGTCTATGAGAAACCTTGATAACTTATTTATACTCTTTGGTTTTATTATCATGAAAATATTTCAAAATCTCTATTTCCAACTTTAAGCTAGTGAAGGGAGGCACAAATTTTAGCTTTAACTTTATGGATCTCTAAAATAAAACAAGTAACCAAAGAATATAATTGAGTATCAAAATTTTAAAGCTCAACTTGGGATGAAACCTAATGAAATTATTTAGCCATGACATTGTCAACTCATTTACATGTTATTGCCACATTTTTGGTACATCATAATAAAGTAGGTAATACACACAATGTATTTATTCCACAAAGAAATAATTTTGACAAAATAAAGAGGACGTGGCATCAAATTCCAAATTTAGGGAATGCTTTGAATGGATACATTCATGAGAAATAAAATAAGTGCTTCTAAACAATTACTTGAGGGGATATGAGTATAAAGAACCATTTTTGGGTGAAATTTTGTGTCATGTCCATTATTGAATTGAAATTTCAACATGAGTTCTTTAGAAATCCTAACATGATCAATTTGTTTGAGCACCTATTTAAGGCCTTATTGAAATTTGGATCCTATCAACCATGATTTTTTGCTTTAAAATCATTTTCATAACTTAGATTTCAACAACCTCAAAATTTAAAAATAAAACAAAGATTCGAAATCACTAATACACCAATATGTTGACATATAATATTATTTTTCATTAGGATCTTTCATCATATTAAAATCACCATATATCATCTAGTTGGAAAAGAAAGATTTTCAAAAATTCGGTCAAGCATAACTTTGCCCTTTTTGAACCATCATTAGGCATATAGATATTCATAACTCCCAAGACTCATCCTTTGATATCAACTATAACCCACATAGAATGAAGCATCAAATATTTTCCCCGTGAAATTAAGGTAGAAGTAAAATTGGGATAAATTAAAATAATCACATCATCGTGCCTATTCTAGTGAGATGAGGTGAACTATGAAGCCTCAAACCAAATACTATTTAAAAAAACCGTAAAATAAATCCAAAAATGTTAACTTATTAAAGGTAAATAATTTTTAAGGAATCAAGAATCGACATGTAGACATAACATACAATTTTCTTGAAGTCTAAAATAACATACACATTTTGTGAAATAAAATTTATGATACAATTCTTTGTAGTAAATTCTCTGTAACCATTGAAATATTCTAGTAACATAAGCCAATTTCTTAGAATATTTTAGTGGTTTAGATGTAGAAAAAAACCAAGCGAAATGGAGACCATTTTTACCCCATTATTTCCCCTTAATGAGTTATCATTACCACAAGGTGGTTTATGTGACCTCATAGGGAAATGTTACCACTATTCATGTCTCGCAATCAAAATATTTCATTTAAAATAAAATTATTATGAAGTTTGACATTACAAATTATAGTTTAATATAGGATCACTAGACTCGATTTTCTCAAAAACATGTTGTAACAATTTGGATTTGGTATTCAAGCTACCTATTTTTGGGTTTTGAGTGTCGTTGTATTTTTCACCATCCACTATAGTAAAACCGTCCTCTTTCTTGGTCATTGGTGGAACCTCAACAACTATTTAAGTGTTTGAATGTGCCCTTAGAAGAAAATAGTGTAGTTTATGGTCAAGAGCTTGGTGTTGGAAACAAGTACCAGGAAAGTTAATAGAAATGAATTTCCAAGAAAAATGGTGTGAATTGTATAACATTATTTTTCTCACTTAATAAATTTTATCTTTTCATAACCATGGGTACATTAACATCTTTGAGTGATGTATTGGTAAATGTGAGATACATTTGTTATGCAATATAATATGCATTATATATCCTATCATTTATACCTCCTTTGTCATACTCTTACTACCTTCATTTGGCATCTTGTTATTATACTCTTGTTAGCATTAACATACCTACCTACAAAACCTTCATAAATTTTTCAAATCACCTTCACATTTGTTCCTAAATATTTTCTCCACCTCATAATCCTTTCCTTAGGAACCCATAATTAATCATTTCCTAAAGCATATGACATTAACTATGGTTAACATTTGAACTCAAGGTCTTGGGCTATTGTTGAGTTACAAGTAGTTAGTAATCATCAATACAAGTTCCATTCCCATTGAGTTCATTGGATGATTTCAATAAGTGGCCATGGGGACACGTTGTGGTAGGGGTCAAAATTCTCCATATGGACTAAGTAGAACATAGCGGGGTACTCCGAATGTGGATCACTTGGCAAAAATTAATGACCCAAGCCCACTCCCATGTCCCATTTAGAGAAAGTGCTCCTCCACCACTCAAGTTCATAGCTATGGTATAATACAAGTGTTTACCTTCCAAAATTTTCCCACTTAAATAAAGTGCAAATATGCCAATGGGGTTTTGGTGGATCGGTTAAAGCAGATGGTTATGTTCGGATCCACCTGTGTTCAAATCTGCTTAGAGCACAATTCCCTCCCCGGTGGTTTACCGGTGGTGGCGGGGAATTGCATCACTTGATGACCGTGGCTCGTTTCTTCACTAGTGGTTATCAATGGTGGCGATTTGCATCATTGACATTAGTAGTGGCTAGTGGCTCTAAAAATGGCGGTGGGGAAAAATTACATCGTCGGTCGGGATTTGTGGTCACATTTTGTGTTGGTTTCATTGTAATATATTTTTAAAGGACATTGTTGTAGGGTGGGGCCCCGTAACCCTTCGATTCATAGCTCCGTCAAAAGTGTTAAAATATAAAAAAACTATGGTTAATATTTGTTGGCTATGATTTTTAATGGTCAATGTCATTATCTATAAAGTGTGTTAATGATTAATAATATCCACTTTGATTATAGGTAAATCTAACATCATTAAGTGTTACACTATTAAAAAAACTATGGTTAGTATTTGTTAACTATGCTTTTAATGGTCAATGTCATATCTATGAAGAGCGTTAATGATTAATAATATCCACTAATTATAGGTAAACTCTAACATCATTATAAAATAAAAACATTATCTTTTATCAACCTTCCTATGCTAGCAAAAGTTTATCTTCAAGGTATTAAAGATTTGGCTAGTTTTTCTTACATTTAGAGGTATATATTTGGAGCATTGGGTATGGGATATATAAGACTAGGATATGCACCAACAAGGTTCACTAAGTATTTGGAGTCACCAAATATTATTAAGTTAGGTATACTTTTATCCCTCTTTTTCTTACCCACATCAACTCTCTCATAAGGTGTTACTAACCATAGGAGTTAATGCACCAATAGTGTTTTCACAAAAATAAGTATCTCTAACCTTCATTTTCCTTTATGTATTTTCTAGTTTGATAGGTTATGCGTTCTATGTTTGTATCTGTGGCACATGCACCCATATCATGATGCAAACATCTCTTGGCTAGTGCACACACCTTGTCTTAGTTTCCATACTACTTTTTTACTAACCTTGGCGCACTCATATACCCTAGCACACACACCCATATCCTAGCGCAGGCATCTCTTGAGTGGTGCGGAACACTATGGATCTAGATTTACATAGAGGGGTGCAACCTTCCTAACCCATGTGCACATGCCCTAACCTGCGCATGTGCTTCAGTCCGAGTTGGCATATTAATTCCAGGTTTCCAAAGTTTGTGTCCTAAAGTGCTAACATCATTGTAGGTTTTATTTTTTCATGGGTATGTTAGAATAGACATTGGATAAACCTTGCATGCTTAATTATAAGAGTAAGATCATATATGCTCTTCCCTCGCATCTTTTGGGGTGATCTTGGGAATAAAAAATCGATCCTTATATCTTTTATTGCTTTGAGAATGTGTTGAATGTCCAAATTGAGAAAAGATATATTTCGTGTTTGAATTAAGTGTTTCCATTTGTTGATTTCTTGGATTTTGTGTCGTGTATGATCTTCTCTTGTGTCTTAGGGTGATCTTGAGAATCATAAATGACATTTATTATTTTCACATAAAATTACTAATCCGTTGTGCGGAGAACCAAAAACGCTTGTTGAAGAAAGGTGGAGTCAATATAAAACTAAAAATACTAATATAGTTTTCATGTAGGTTGCGAAAATGTGTTCAAGCAAACCACATCTAATTTAAAAATATTAAAAACACACCACAATCATCACACTATATTTGTAGGTTCGGATAAGGGTATGTCCGGTCCGCTTAAAAATAGGACATAACCCCTTTAGCATAAGCCTTAAAATACCAAAATGGGGGTGGTCCTAGGAACCCCAAAGTATTCCACGCAAGAGGGAACCTTGTGGACAAAACAAGAAGTGCTCTGCACAACCTACTTGACTAGTATTACCATTTGTGATATTTAGCGTCACAAGTTGTCTGTATCGTGACCCCAGTGAGAGTACACGATGGACACATTTATTGCCCACTATGCTTGAAGGGGGTAAATTAAAGCTGAGATACTCCAAGAATTAGTTAGTGTGACTTTTCTTGGTAAATCGAGCTCGCTCTTAGATAACTTGTGACACCTAGTTGAGTGAACCACCTAGGAAGCTATCTTTGACCAAGAGCCAACTCGGACCATAAAAAATCCAATTTGAGTTAAGAGCCATTGTTCATTAGGAAACGTGTGAAGCATTAATTTTGCTTAGTTTTTCAACCGCCTTAGGGTGAGGCAAAACTCTGCTGAAGTGAGGCAAACATTTTTCAGCACCAATTGATCTACTTCCTTAACTTTATTTTTACACTTTGTTGATCGAAGAAGAGTGACTACCCTTCATTTGCTAATTGATTGTATTCACCACTTTTGAGTTCATATACGCTCATCCATGTCTCTGTGGATGAGTTGTTAAACGTCTAAAGTGTGTGGAGACATTTTTATATCATTGGTAGGCTTTCGATATTGATACCCAAGTCAAGATCATCATCATAGTTAGGCTTGATTCATCACTTGATTCTCTTTTGAGGAGTTATCTTGCTTATATCGTATCGCCACAATTTTTATACTTACATCTTGTTTCTTGCAAACTCGACCTAAGTGTCTAGATTGTAACGTTACGCTACGCACATCGTAACAATTCCTTGGTATACTCTAGCCTTAGTTTTCCTTCAAACATTACCTTGATTTTGAAAAGTGTTATTGTTACCTTTGTGTGTGTTGTAATAATATTATTTCGATACTAATACCTTACTTTTCCGTAAAGTTTGGTTAATGTATCTTAGTGGTATTGTTACGTCGTTAATGTTTGTAACTTATAATTTTTGAGATTTATGTCTTGATTGGATCTAAAATCGCTTTTAGTATACATTTCTTGGAAATCATATCAAAATTTTGTTATTACTTATGTCTTGTTCATTTTTGAACTTGGCATAAATGGTGACATTTTGTTGATCATCTTACGTGTCAAACTATTAATTGATCAAACACTTAGGAAGTACTCCATTTGACTAATTGGTTTACCAACAAATTTGCGTGATTGTGTCTCATTTGTCACATCGACTTATCCATTTTGGAAAATCACTTTGATCCATTGATTCTTTATCATTCATTATTCTTTTGTCATTAATTTGGCTTTATGTTTTGAACTTGCACGATTGTTCCTTTTGTTTATCCACCTTATAAACTCATTTCTAGGACAATCCTTTTGGTCTTTGATCCTCTTCATCTTCTTGTTCTTGCCTAAGTTCATGATCATTTTTGAACATATCTTGTATCAATTGAACATTGGAAATCTTTCCTTTGTATCCTTTATGTTGCTAAAATTTTGATCAATCCTTTGACATTTACTCCTTCATCCCTTGTTGGATTATCAATCTTGAGTCATCACGATGTATGTTTTCCTTAGCTTCCATTTTGGAAAATCACTCAAGAACCCCCATCTTTATGAAATGTCTAGATGGTTGCAGGTTATGTTGCCTAGATCAACATGAAACCTTATTCAATTTGAAGAAGTTTTATCATACAATCTAGGTCTAGACCTTTGAACCCAACACGATGAAAATTAATGATTATCACAAGGTCCCTTATACATACGACAATAAGGAATCAAAGTTTCAACATTCACATCAAAAGGCGCCCATCATAACCAAACCTCATTTGGTTCTTCGCACTAGAGAACCCATTTCCCACCTTCATCTCATAGTCGGTGGTATGGTTTGGACACTTCTAATCCAAATTATTATTCAAGTTTCCCCACTCTTCTTCTAATTATAATCCAAACATTTCATCTTCTTTTGAGGATTCCAATCCAAATATTTCCTCCAATTCTTCTGATGATTCAAATCCAAACTACTATTCATATTCATCTAATTTGACTCCTAATTCACGGTCCTCCCCTTCTTCACATGACCCCTATTATTAGTCACCTAAACAACGTTCTCCTTGTCTAAATATTGTTGTCACCGCAAAGTATCTTCATCATTCATCTAATGTGACTCCTACATCATGGTCCTCCCTATCTTCGTAGGACCCTCTTCATCATACATTTAATATGACTCCTACATAGTGGTCCTCCCTTTCTTCGCAGGACCCCTTTTATTAGTTACCACAACAACGTCTTCTTCCTTTGAAGATACATGTGACTCTAAAACCCTCCAATCAAACATCTAATACAATTATTTAATCATGGTCCTCTCTTTCTTCATAGGACCATTGTTAGTATTCATCTAATGCAATTCTTGAATCATGGTCCTCCCCTTCTTCGCAGGACCTTATTCATCAATTGCCCCCATGAAGTCTTCCTTTTTGAAGATTTGTGTGACTCAAATTCCTTCTAGTCATACTTTTGAATCGACCCATGTGCCGAGAATATGCAAACTTTGGACTTAATCCTACTAGTTTACAGATGATATACCATCATATAGGTAGGTCCACACCACCTTCTTCTACTCCTAAGACATCTAGCTCCACATCTTCTTCATCCCCCACATCATCTTCTTCTATCAATCATCATCAAACATATTCTAAGTCTTCCACACCAATTGAACCTCTTTCTTCCACTCAACCCCGGTGGTCGATCAAAAACTCATACCGATTGACCTCTTTCAGAATGAAGAAACAATCAGGGCATTTATAGGGGCACATGAAGATATTCCTTTAGCATATTACGAGCAAGGATTCTCTTTAGACTTCGATGCGTCTACATATTGTGAGGAAAAGGTTGATTCCTTTTATCAAGAAATGGAGGAAGAGCCTCAAATCATGCAACTTGATCCTCCTCTTATTATTTCATCTTCACATTCTTCATTATGTGATGAAACTCCTAGGTATTACATTGTTCCATGGCCTAATTTCTCATCACCCAATTCTTCTTTACATATCACAATTCCTCAATCACAATCAAACTTTGGGTCATCACCAAGTAGCCCATCACCTTCTTATATATATGGGCCACCTCCAAGTATCCCTTCATCATCTACTTGTGGGTCTCCTCCGAGTAGCCCATTACCTTCTATTCTAGGTCCATGTCCAACTAGCCCATTGTCTTCTATGTATGGGCCACCCCAGTAGTCCATCATCTTCTATTCTTGGGCCACATCCTAGTAGCCCATCATCTTACATCTATGGGTCATGTCCTAGTATCCCTTCTTCTTCTATTCTTGGGTCACCTCCTAGTAGCCTTTCTTCCTCTATATTAGGGCCACATCTAAGTAACCTTCCATCTTCTATCTGTGGCTCACCTCCTGGTAGCCCATCTTCTTCAATTATTAGACCATATCCTTTTCATCCATCACATTCTCCTTCTACCAATGATTATGGAAAGCCCATCGTCATTTCTCATATCAATTCTAAACATCCACATTCTTCTCCCACTTCTCGGGATCAGAAAAGTCAAGCATTAGCTTATAAGAAACCTAGACAAGTTTTTTACCAAGCTAAGACCAAAACACCGAAGAGCTCCAAAGCTCTCAACAACTCAAATGATTATAAAATTTAAAATCAAATATGATTCTAGAATGCACACCAACGTACCCATCAAGTATGGCACAAAGTGCAGAAACCTATGGATAGGGAACTCAAGCTCCCACATACGAAACCCATGTTTCAAAACAAATAAAAATCATTTCTTAAGTCTCGAGCTCACCACGATCATCGAGATTGGGGATAATATTACACTTGATAGAAAAAAATGCTTAGTATCTCTTATCAAAGAAATCGTGAACATCATTGTTGGATCATATCATAGAAAGTAACTGTTTCATTCCGATAACCATAAAATAAAAATAAAAATCATAAAACAGGTCAAAAATAAAAAATCATAAAACAGTTCAAAAACACAAAAATGAGAAAACATTATAAAATCAAAGGTACAATGATCAAACATTGCAATCGGTATTCCTCTCGTAAGTCATGGATGTTCTTTCCTCCCTTTCTTTCATATTCCTTTGCAAGTCATCCACCATTTTCATCCCTTCGATGTTATTGTGGTTATCCTATTCACACAAATTTTGTGACATTTATCTCTATGGTATCCATTTGACCTTGGTATTTCATAACCTTTGTAAATTAAAGAATGAATGACCTCTTAGAGATCCTATCACTATCTACATCTAATAAACTTGTTGGGAAGAATTTTTGGGCATATTTGTTGACACTAGCCAATGTCATCATCACAATCACTTCCAAATAATTCCATCAATCCATCAATGGTTCTTAACCCCTTATCAAACAAGAGAGCTGAAATAAGTTTTTAGAAAGTAAAATAATCAAAATAAATCAATCAAAGCAAAACTAAAAGCAAAAAAATTGATATATAACTCTCTCTGGGGTATTTCCGATAATCTCTACCGGGCTATGGATGCCTGATTATAAGTAGAGAAATGTTGTGATTAGAATCAAATGCATCTCTGTCGGGGCTATGGATGCCTGGTGCTGGCAATGGAGAAATTTACTCTCCTTTCACAAGCCATTCACAAATCACCTTTTAAACTAAATCATTCCTACACATTGGCTAGTGTCTTCACTTGTTGTCTATCAACTCTTTCGTTCAAGAGGTAATTCATTTCCAAGTGCACACATGCAATATCTATGAGTAAACATGATTGGTATGTTATCAAGTGTTACCATTTGGACCTTGTTCAAACTATTTCTTTAGTGCATGTCTTGTCTCATGATTCATGCCTTGGGATAATCACTTTTTCATCGACCACCTTCTAAATCTTTTCATAGTATCCTCTATTCTTCAAAAATTGTTTATAACATCCATGTGTATCATATGTCCTCTTTGCCATATTTTCAGGCACTTTTGTCCCCCTTTAATAAATCAATCACTCACTTCCTTTCTATCATGTGTTTCTTGGCCAGCTTACACTGTGTGGGCACCCTTGCTCCCTCATGATTGAACCTATTTTTGGCCTTGATCCCCCTTCTACATGTGAAGATTTTATCTTTGAATACTCCCACCTAATCGTTAGGGCATGTCACATATTCACTTTCTCGTATGTGTGGCATTTTTCCCTTGTACATCCCATCTATCGTTGGGGGCATCCACGCTTCTTTTTCTTCCTGTACATAGCTTCAAAAACTCATAGAAAATCATAAAAAAACATTCAAATATGTTTCTAAAAAAACAAAAACAATAAAAATCATCGCTCTTTGGTTCTCGTATGTTCTTTTGTGCAACTCATGGATCATCTTGATCTACCTCCACCAACAAAGTTGGTTTTATCACTATGTTTGTACTTTGGGGCATAATGAGTTGTTTGGTATTGTTTCATAGTGCACTTCTTTTCATAGGACCCAAGTGTCCTCTGTTATTCCCCGCATGTATCCTTTTTGGGGGCACCATATTTTAACCATTATTGCTAATTCACTCAATCGAATCAAAGCTTGATAACAAAAACATTGCATTATGTTTCTCTCATTAGGTTAGCTTGTTTACTTTCTCATATTACATTGCATTATGCATGTAGCAAGGAGTTAGACACTTTTAATTTCTCGTATTGCATTACATTTTGTATGTTGCATGGAGTTGGTGTTTTTAGCAATGGAAAATTGTTTGTAGTATGGATTTTCATGTCATTCTACTTTTGTCGTATGCTTATATTTTTAATAAGGACCGATGATGTAGATCTTTGGCAATATGATGACACTAAATTTGTTTCAATACACTGGATGAAAGCTTTCTCTTTTATTTCTATCTTCATTCCTCTTCTACATCATTCTCCTATCAAGACTATTCTTCTAACTCACCTGGGGCATCTTACCCCTACTCATTCTTCTATCCATTTCTCTCACCTTATTCGATCGTCAATTGTCTTCTTTCATCACCCCATCGACACTCGAGGGGCCATCTCTCACTTCTACTAACTTTTCTTCTACCCCTTAAAAATTTTATTTGTCTATTATCTTTGAAGGGGTGTCATGTACACCACCCCAAAGAGGGACAAATGTAGACACATATAATTTAACTTTGAGCAATTTAAATACTTAAATTGCGCTAATTATCCTCTTTCCCGTAAATTGATGACATATCATCAATATAGCACACTTCCTCTTCTATCATCGTTAATTAGCTACATTATGCTAACTAATTAACCCTTTTATCCAAAAAAATACACCAATTAATTAATCTCCTTTAATCTTCTATCTAGATTAATTAATTATTATTAATTAATTAGTTTCCTCTTCCATTAAATCAATAAATCATCATTTATTTTATTAAATCCCTCTCATAGTCTAAATCATGTTAATTATTCCTCTAAAAAGCTTCTATAAGCTTGCACACCTATTAATTAATCACTTTGGTTTATAAAAATCCCCTCAAACCCCATGGGTCACTAAAGGAAAAACTAAACTCTCCTAAGGTTGACTCAACCCTTTCTAAACCTTCCTTATCCACAACTAACCCAACCTCTCCATTTATCCCACATGAAGAGGGATGTAGAGATTCTTCTATCCATTGGGCTATATAAAGAGCCCCCCTCCTACCTTTCTTTTTACACATACACTCATAAATGAGCATAGAGCATACACTATAGCCATTTTATTATATTTGAGCATTCTTCTGTTAGAAGAGCTGGCCTCCTCCATTTCTTGTATTCATCCACCCAAGTTTTTGAAGTCATATGGAGATATGTCAAATGGTCTTGTAGCCATGATTTGACAAGAATCCATTCTTAGAAACCTTGGGATTTCAAGCACATAATCAACTCTTTGATTGTTAGAGTTCTACATAGGTTCAATCTCATCTCATTTAGCATTCAATAAGAGATAGAAGTTAATTTGTTTAGCATATTAGCTTGAAATGTTCATTTCATGTTTAATGTAGAAATGTTGATAGGTTAGCTTTGCTTAAGCTCTTAGCATGATGATGCATATGTTTAGTTTAACATTGTATTGAAGCTACTAGGTGTTAGTTTCAATTCTACTTACATAGCTAACTAATTCGTGCATACACATATATATATATGCCTAGTAACAACATTATTGTAGAACTTCGTTGCCTCTCCAAATCTATTTATTTCAGACCTAAGCACTCCTTTAAATAGAATCTAGATTCATCATCATAGTTTATCCCATGAGAATATCGTATTCCAAATGGAAGTGTGGTCATCCATGATCGAGTGCTTATGTCATCTTGGAAAGGCCTCCACTAATTGTAATGATCCTCCTGGAAATATTCCCTACGTGGAATATTCTTTTCTTGACCTCCAAGGCTCCAGGATGGCACCTTATTCATTCATCACGCCTGCTCGGGCCCTCACGTGTTTCTCCTGTGATACACCTTCGAAATGCGGCTAAGTCCCCAAACCCTCTTTTGCTTCTGCGCCACAACCTCTTCTCCCGCATGCCTTTCCTTGAACTCCTTCATACTTGCTTGCCTTACGCACGTGAGTGTGCGCTCCTTATTCCTTGGGACTTAGTCAATTCATGGCCTTAAATTACCCCTCACTACGTGTGTTATCCGTCCCCAGAAACACTCTGCTCTTTCATCAAATAATAAAGAATAGGAGAAATGAAATAATCTGTAATCGAATAGAGAATAGAAGGATCATGTTACCACCGCATGAGGAGTGGGATTCCTTTCTTCATGGATGCTTCAATTTTATTCCAAGCATCTACCTCACTCTATGCTTGTTGAAGTAAATCACCCACCAACACGTTAAATTCATCAAAACTTAGCTCATATCCCTTAGCCTTCAGCATATCTCCAATGTTTTCCATATGCTTGCTAAGGTCACCCAACATGTCCATCTTATGAGTGACTTGGGGGTACAATTCCTTTAGTTTATTTTTAATCGAAACCCTCAAGGTTTTTATCACCTCTATTTCTTCTCAACTTTGGCCATGATCTTTTCTTGCTATTCCCTATTTCCCTTGTTTTTCTCTTGAAACTCCTTTAGATCCGCATCATGGCTAATGAAAAATATGATTACTACTCCATATCTATCACCACAATTATCATATAAAACCTTGTTCATTTACACCATGATCTTCACTCGAGGTTAGGAGCTTGGAGTACTTGAGTTATTGTCTCCCCATCTTTAACTTTTTTTCTTCCTTCTCGGCATACCATCACCTCTTCTCCCGACTCCAATACAACCGGTTACCTCTCCATGGTGAGTATGTTAGTTAAGTCTTCCAAGAAGTGCATGGTCGACTCATACTTCTACTCAAGAGGTCCAGGTTCGGGTGCTTTAAGATAATGACATTTGAAATAACTTCTACCTTCTTGTAGACTTCACACACCTTTGCCTTTTCATCCCTCAGCTCACACCTTAACTGTGCATTGATCAATTCCTTCTATTTTATCTCCATGTCCCTCTCAATGATCTCCTCATTATTTTTCCCAAGCTCATCCTCCAAGACTCTTATTCTATCATTTATGTCAAAAGTCTTACTTCCACCTCCACCGATACTTTTTTGAGCGCGTTGCAAACTTGCTCATCCAACAGCCTATCGGGCATTCATAAGAGGGTTCACTCCTTGGAATATAGTGTCTTCATCAATGTATCACTATGAAACTTGAACTCAATCTTATCAATGTGAGACTCAAAATCCCATGATAACATTTTCCTTGTGCACAAGTATGCACCCTCTTCATCAAAAGAAGACCAAGCGAGGAGTTTCTCTATGAGAATTGTGCTTTGGAAACACATGTGCAACACCTTGTTTGGATCATTGATGTAAGTCATGGCATGTTATTGTGCCACTACTACACCCTTTCCGCTTGTGCACTTTTCCTTGGGGAAACTTACTGCTAGGCTGGGATCTCTGCTCATGCTTCCATACACTCATGCTCTCCGCTGTTTCCTTTAGCACTTCATCGATTCTGCACTCCACCTCATGCTCCACCAATCATTATATTTTTTATGTATAATGTATAGAGACTACAATATAGTAACATATTATTTGTTTATTGCATATAATATTCACAAATCAACCATTTCCTTTATCTACCACTTGGATTACAACCCTTAACTATCTCGTAAAACCCTTCTTTATCTTATAACACTATATTATATATCCTAGTGTGTAAATATCTCTTATCTATCTTTATACAACCTAGGATACTTGTAAAACTCCATCCTCTATCATATAATTAGGAGTTCAAACCACAAACTTTTTTAGAGTGTGGATTGTCATCTTCCAAATCTAAAACTCGTACACCACTTGGTTACAATATTTGCTTGTGTAGGCCCTAAAATGTATTTCAATATATATCCTATAATAATAATAGAAATACGGTAATCTATAGACCTTATTAGCCTACATATATGTTGGTGAACCTCACATGAATCAATCATGCAACATTCTTATTGATTTATATTTTATTTTTGATAAATAAACACTTTTGACCAAAGATATGAACCGGAGTACATTCATCCAAGATATAGTATTTAAGCTCAACAATTAGTGAACTAGAACCACCACACTTGAACACACTTTTAGCACAGGCACTTTCAAACCAAAATCCACCTACCACCACGCCACCTTATACATTACCACCATAAATGGGGATCATTCCTAAGTTGGATTTGAACCTAGGTGGAGCTGGATACAACCATCCATCTTAACCACTCCACCCAGACCCCATCGGTAAAAATTTGGATGCTAAATGCTTTTATTACACCAGAGTTATGAACTGGAGTGGTGGAGGAGAAATTTCTCTAAGTGGGACATGGGGTGGGCTTGTGTCCTTAATGTTCACCGAGGGATCCACATTCGAAGTGCCTTGCTATGATCCGCTTGGTCCATAAGGATAACTTCAACCCCTACCTCTAGGTGTCCACATGGCCACTTATTGAAAACATCCAATGAAATCAATAAGAATGGAACTTGGGTTGATGATTACAAACTACTTGTAGCTCACCAATAGCCCAACACCTTGAGCTCTAAATTTGGTTCCTTAAATGATTTTACTAGACCGAGCTATAAATTGGAGTGGTAGAGGAGTAATTTCTCTAAGTGGGACATGGGAGCGGGCTTGAGTCCTTAATGTCTACCGAGTGAACCACATTAAGAGTGCCCCACTATGTTCCATTTGGTCCATATGGAAAAGTTCAACCCCTACCTCAAGGTGTCCCTATGGCCACATATCGAAAGCATCCAATGAACTCAATGGGAATGGAACTTGGGTTGATGATTACAAACTATTTATAACTAACCAATAGCCCCAGACCTTGAGTTTGAAAAATTTGGTTCCTTAAACACTTTTACTATACTAGAGCTATGAACTAGAGTGGTGGAGTAATTTATCTAAGTGGGACATGGGGGTGGGCTTGTGTCCTTAATGTCCACCGATTGATCCGTATTCGAGTGCCTCGCTATGTTCCACTTAGTCCAAATAAATAAGCTCAACCCCTACCTTAAGGTGTCTTCATGGCCACTTACCAAAAGAATCTAATGAACTCAATGGGAATGGAACTTGGGTTGATGATTACATACTACTTGTAACTCACTAATAGGCGAAGACCTTGAAATCAAAGTTTGGTTCCTTAAACACTTTTATTATACGAGCTATGAATTGGAGTGGTGGAGGAGTACTCTCTCTAAGTGGGACATGTGGGTGGGATTGGGTCCTTAATTTCCATGGAGCAATCCGCATTCGAGCTCCCCGCTATGTTCCGCTTAGTCCATATGGAGAAGTTTGACCCCTACCTAGAGGTGTCCCCATGCCCACTTATCGAAAGCATCCAATGGAATTAATGGGAATGGAACTTGGGTTGATGATTACAAACTACTTATAACTCACCAATAGCTCAAGAACTTGAGTTCTAAATTCGGCTCCTTAAATTTTTTTACTATACCGTAGCTATGAAATGGAGTGGTGGAGGAGTAATTTTTCTAAGTAGGACATGGGGTTGGGGTTGGGTCCTTGATGTCCGTCGAGCGATATGAATTTAAAGTGCCACATTATGTTCTACTTGGTCCATATGGAGAACTTATACCCCTACCTCAAGGTTTCCCCATAGCCACTTATCAAAACCATCCAATGAACTCAATGGGAATGGAACTTGGGTTGATGATTACAAACTACTTATAACTCACCAATAGCCCAAGACCTTGAGTTCAAAAAAATTGGATGGTAAAAACTTTTATTATACCAAAGATATGAATTGGAGTGGTGGAGGAACACTTTTTGTAAGTGGGACATGGGGGTGGGCTTGGGTCCTTGATGTTCGCTAAGTGATCCATATTTGGAGCACACCTGCTTTGTTTCGTGTGGTCCATATGGAGAAGTTAAACCCCTACCTCAAGGTTCCCGGGGTCACTTATTGAAAGCATATAATGAAATAAATGGGAATGGAACTTGGTTTAATGATTACAAACTACTTGTAACTCACTAATAGCCCAAGACCTTGAGTTCAAAAATTTGGTTCCTTAAACGCTTTTATTATACCGAGCTATGAATTAGAGTGGTGGAGGAGTACTTTATCTAAGTGGGACATGGGGTTGGGCTTGGGTCCTTAATGTCTACCAAGCGATCCACATTAGGAGTACCCCACTATGTTCCTCTTGGTCCATATTGAGAAGTTTTACCCCTACCTCAAGGTGTCCCCATGGCCACTTATCGAAATCATCCAATGGGAATGGAACTTGGGTTGATGATTACAAACTACTTGTAACTCACCATTATCCTAAGACCTTGAGTTCATCTCATTGATTTATATTCACGTTCATATTTATTTTTATTTTATCTATTATGATATCATTCATATCTCTATTTATTTCTTCATTTATCTTCGAAAATTCTTTCATCACTTATGATCATGTCATCTCCTCTTAGGATTTTTATAGTAAGCCTTTATCCATTTTTATTTTATATGGGTTATTCATTTCTACCTCTCATACCATCATGGAATAAAACCTTTCATGGTGCATTTTTTCTCTATTTTAACCTGCTTCATCCATTTAATGCAATATGGTCCAAATCAACTCAATAAATTGTGATATTGTCTTTAAGGACTTGGACCACTATGTGATCTCAAAATAAAGCTCCCCTGAAAATTACACTAATAATATAATCTTCAAATCCTCCTCATAATCCTCCTTAAAATTTCCTTCAAATCCTCCCAATAATACAACTAATACTCCTCTCACCACTAGTTGTGATCCACCACTTAACAACAAACTTGTTTAATCAAATGGCATGTAAAGAACTACTAATCAAAATATGGCCCAAAGGAAAAGTAAAATATTACAAATGGAATCTCAACTCCCAAAAATTATTATAGAACCTACTAATCCATCTTATACACCTATTTTTCTTTTGAATTCATCTGAGGACCTAATACCCCAACCTCCAATACACACCAAGGTTTTAAAACTCTACATTATAAACCCATAGATCCTTACAGATCTTCCATGGATGTAGGTGGATTTAACCATTTATCTCTTATGATAGGTCAACCAACCCCCTCTTCATATGAAATCCTTCAAACCCTTTAAAAAGAGTGAATACAAACTGATACTTATATAGTTATGAAACTATTAGATAAAATCCTAAAAGTTGATATTTAGAATGGTATTATGAAATTTCCCCTCATTCAATCATTGAATTATAAGACTTTCGTAATCCCCTAATGAATTAATTTCAATAAATTAAACCTTCTTAAAATGCCTTAAAAATAATTTTTAATATGAACCAATCATCTAATGAATCCTATCATTAGTTCATTAAACAATGAAAGCCCATGACAAACAAATATGACCATAATATTGATTATCTAAACATATTCCAAATCTTTCTTAAGGCCATAAATCCCACTTTTTTATATGGGTTCCGGTCTTTCTGAACCTCATATTGAAGGAGTCCCTTAGCATGTTAAGAGGAAAAACTACCTTATAAGGGAATTTGAGTAGCTCAAAAACCAATCAAGGACTCCTTCGAATAAAAAACTAATGTTGTTAATTCATATTCAAATCAGTCCTTTGAAGGGAAAATTAGTCATATATTTTTCTTCTAATTCTCATCCAAATATTTCAAAATCTCAACCAAACCCTCACCACCCATCCTTGAGTTACCAATAACTCTAACACATCATGTTTACTCCTAAATTATCTCATGTCGACCCTTCCAAACCCATGCCCAAATAATATAACATAAACCTCTTTTATTGGTGGCATATTAACATCAATAATTTTCACAAAAATTGTTACAATCTCCATAAGATTTCCTTCAACTTCTTATTAGGCCTTAAATTTCATACTAATGTTATCATAAAATAAATCTATGACCACTATCAATCTCTTCTTCAATATCATAAACATCATCCACAATGATAGTTTATACTAATTCATAACCCTAAGAAGAAACCCATGAATGAGTTTGTGGAATCATTTAATGGAACTATTTATATAAATACATAAATTCCAAATATGTGAATGTGGATAAGATCAATTATTGATGCAATCCTACACATAAGGATCTCGTACAAAAATCCTAAGAATCCTTCAAAATGACTTATTATTTAAGGATACTTCTACTTCTAATGATAAATATCCTAATGATGAGCATGCTCCATCAATGGATCCTTATCCTAAGGATCTTATTCCTTCACCTATAAAAATGTTCCGCCATCTACTAATAAAATTCATGAAATCGTTAAACATCTCACCCTTTATAATCTTATAAAACCTAAGTATCATTAAAAATATTATCAAAAACCTCAATGGAACTTCCTTGATGAACTTAATTTCATGCCTTGTAAAATTATTTTATCAAACTTATGCTCCTTAAAATTTTATATTATTTCTTCAACAACTTTAAAACTTATAATATTCCTCAAAACCACTAATGAAGATCCATTTCTTTAAATTCCTCCTTCCAAGATTTACATCATAAAAACCATGGCTCCTCCTCTTGTTAATTAACCTCATTCTCTCAATTTCCATGAGGATGACATACCAAATGAAAAAATCATCTTCCATGTTGGTGATCCTCCTCTCTTTATCATTTTCATCATTCGGGATGTCCAAATAAGGAAATTCATTGCAGATGAAGATTCAAGAATTAATGTCACATCCTTTTGGCTAATCAAAACCTAATATTTTTAAAAATAGCTTAAGTGAACATGACTCACATTTCATGGATTTTTAAAAATGCATCAAAACCCCCTTGGCTGTCTTTGATTCACATTACTTAGGGAACGAAAACTATGTGCACCAAGGTTATGGTGTTAGATCGTCCTCTATCTTATAACCTCCTTATAGGTTATTCATGAATTCATTGTATGAGAGAATTTACATCTTACACAAGTTAATGCTTAAATTCATCTATAAAAACCATAAATACAAGTATTAAATTTATCCCATCCCATAGTATATCCCCATTACTCATCTTAACAAACCATTCTAGATAACTACCACACCAACTTTATGTAGTGTACCTTACCCATAATTCATGATTTTTACCTGATATTAATATATATCTTTCCAATTCAGATGATTATGAGCCTAAAAACTCTAAAGTATATAGAAAAATAACAAATTACCACAACATATTATGTATTGGCTCGCACGATCTCTCTTACCTTGAGATTTTCTTCCTACCATCCTTGAATTTGAGATTGAGAAAGACCATTCTTGTAGCGCCAATGAAGCCTCTTACAAAATTGATAAGGATATTTATGAATACACAAAATTTGGAATTGCCAAAATGTATTGAGACCATCTACCTCTTTATGTGATCCTTTAGTAAACTTGGAATAGCCACCAAGGAACCTTCTAATTATAATAGTATTTATAATCACATTAATACACAAGCATGTATTATCTTTTACTCTTAATACATGTACTACATTGTGTCCCATGTTAAATCTAGGCATCTTGATATTCTCTATTATCAAATGAGTTTGGCTTAAATGTATGTACTTTTAAATGTGAAGCAACATGATATCCAAATATTATAACCTTTGGTGCCACTCTTAACTCAACCCATACAAACCATGCTATGTTTCACTAGAGTACCCACAATCCTACTAATTTTTGTATTCTTGAGATGTAATGGCAAGGCTAATACTAAAAAAATATACCTTCATGCATTGTAATATTTAAGGAGTTTCAAGTCATTGTTTGGGCCTGATCTATACACTCAACCTTCACCATGATTTTTTTCACGTATTCTAACTCAATAGTGTTCAAGGACATATATCTCTCTAACTCATATCCACTGTCCTATTGCATGATACAATCCTATAATTCTTCATTAATAATGATATAACAATAGGAATTCATGAACTATATGTTCTTTGCAAGGCAATTCCTTACCTGATTCACCTTAGGATGATAATTGATGTTAGCTTACTAGAATTCAAGAGATTTTACTCTCAACATGTCCTCTCATGAAGATATGATCATTGATTTAATAAAGATACTAACCCTGTCATCAACCTCTCGAGACACCATTTTAGATTCATACATCTATCATTTCATACTATGCAAAAACTTTTGTATAGATCCACCTTTCAATACTATTATATAGTAAGTCACTTATACAACTCTGTTCTAACCTTGGTCTATGCACTCAAGCTAGGAATAAGGGAGTATTATCATGTCTTCAACTTGTAGGTGATATTTTCATCATGTTCTAACCCTATAAGTACTATTTCTTGTGCATTCCTTATTAGATCCTTATAATCTTCTTATCCCATATTCTAGTAATTCTTAGATTCAACTCTTGATTCTTGATATTTCCCTTGGATTGTGATAATGGGATCTCAAAAACTAGTACAAGGACCTCCTATTGTGCCTTAGAACATATATAACCCTGCTTAATATCTCTTGGACGACAAATTGAAGAGACAAGGTTAGATAGGTTTTTATTAGGACTGTTCTTAGGGACAATTGATACAAATATGCTTCAATAACCCTTAATATCTAATAAACACCTTAATAATGTTCCTAATACAACATTCAAACAATTATTCGCTTTGAAACATGAAGGATTACTAAGATTTGCATCAAATACCCTCAACCGTGCCTGAATTTTTCTTCCAAAACCTAATTTTTTTGGGGAAATAACTTTCTTTGTAAGATATTTCATAACTTGAAATTTTGTAGGCTTGTTATTATAGCTGGGAAATAAATTTCCTAAAAATTTCATCCAATTTGGTCAAGTAGAAAAATTTATGTGGCTTGCCCTAGTTCAGGCCCTAGGAGAGAAAATCAGCTATAAAAATATTTAGAATGAATTTCAAGAGTTCTAAAAAATTGTGTTGAGCTTGAAATCACCTCCTCTATCTCATTTTTTTACCAACAAAAAGTGTGGTATCCTCCTACACTGACTATAACTTTCCCCCTTGCTGCCCTGTTAGAATCCTATGCACAGTCCTAACTAAAACATGCAAATTCACATATACAAATACCATTCTTTGCCACCAAACTGCATACCTCTTTCATTCACGTTTAGATACATATTAGAAATCCTTATTTCAATAACTCTTGATACAAGAATGGATTTAAGACCAATTCAACTCTTATTACAAGTCCTAGAGTTGCTCAACTAGCTCCTAAAGTTGCTCAACCATACTTACTTTGACTCAACAACCTACTAAACTTGTAAAGATGATAAATATCATCCTAAAACAACTCATGCAACAAATTTCACCAGTTTACATGGTCTTCATGACCTTATTTAGCCTTTTAACCCCTTTCCTTAGTCAATTTGACAATTGACAACTCATTACAAGACTTTTCACTTTCATTATTACAATTTACACACAATTTTGAATTTGAACAATAAGAGAAATGGAGGGAAACACTCTTCTGACTCCTCATAACCTCAAAATAAAAATGACCATTATTCAAACAAATAAATGATGCTCCTACATAAACCTTGATCATTCTCATTTTAATACTAGTGGTGATGAGGAAAAAAACTTTACCTTATTATACTTTGACTAATCCATCCTTGAAAAACCATTTGGGTAATTAAACAAATCTTAGGCTTTGATACTAAGCGAAACCTAAAAAAATAGACAATTTTGACTACATCATCCCCACTCATAACAAACAATTATACAACTAGACTACATCGACCTCTCTTCTCCAAAGGTCAATGTAGTTAAGATTTTCTCTCATGTGACTGATCTAATTAGATTAGAATTAAATCTTATTGTAGAGAAACTAATGAAATAAATAAGGTACAAATGATAAAGTAAAGTAATTACATAAAAAAACTAAGATGTAAAGTATAAAAATGCTAAGCAAGGAGTAGAGATAGAGGACTTAACTAATACTTGTGTAATCTGGAACTGATTTGGGTAGGGAGAAGTGATGAGCAAGATGCAAACAACATCATAAATAATCTCTATAAATTTTGGAGTTCATGAATAAGGCTAAATAGGTGAGCCCTTGTGAAGATAGGGAGCTTGGGCACAGATGACTGGACCTGGGCACCCATGACTGCATAAAAGCTTTAGCTATGGTTTATATTATGTCACAAGGTCTTCATAATTTCTCTCTTTTGATCACCCGATGTTCGCTCTTGGATTGCTAAAGATAATTATAACCTGTAAAAAGAAAATATCACCTACACAATCCCACAAACCATATCAAACCTAAAAAGGAAAATAAATAATGGGGAGTCAAAATGACCTTGGCGGTCACCTCGAGAGTGAAATTATGATGAGCACTACACTACATCTTAGAATCCATGTAATTCTCGTGATTGTGTGTAGGAATTGTGCTTACTGGGATGCCCTTGTGCAAGCTACACTAGATAACAGACTAGATTTTCTCTAAAATGCAAATGTGTGGATGAAATAAAATAAACTTCCCCTTCTTATATTGTGTATGTAGAATATGCAGTCCTTGCCCCTTGAGTGGATGTTTGATGAATTATTTAGAGTGATTTAGGTGCCTTTTAAATGCAATATTAGGTGGTAATAGTAATGCTTAGTGTTTGGTCCTTTATTTTGAACATATAACTATGTATTTATATGATTCCCTTGTTTGAATTTCATAATTGACAACTGGAAGGCCAACCCATAAGCGAAAAATATTCCCAAAATATAAAAGAGACCTAAAAGGAGCGAGTAAGGTGAGAAAGGGTTAGGGGCACCCAAAGGGGATACGAGCACTGAGCGTTGTTTTCTGACTAGGCACCAAAGGTCTCGAAGACATGAAAGATAAACAAGTAAAGTTCTCGATTAGGTCAGTAGGGTGTGTAAGACCAAATAGAAAAAAAGAGACATAGAAAAAAGGCCAAAGATATTTTTCAATCACTAATTTTATTAGTATAGACACAAAATCATGCACTTGGGTACATTTCTAGGTACTAAACACATAATAACATTCATATGAGTCATAAGCAAGAAAACTAGTAATTGACAACTGTATTTGGCCTATTTTCTACGTTTCTTTTTTTTTATTTGGTATTACAAACCCCATAACCTAGTTGGTATTTTACTTATTTATCTTTTATGACTCCAGACACCAGCGCCCAACTATTACAAGAGCGCTGGAACCACTATCCCCTGCGGCGACTCGACCCTTTCTTATCTTACTTGCTCCTTTTGGGTATTTTTTATCTTTTGGGAATCTTTTTCACTTATGGGTCGGCCTTCTAGTTGTCAATTACAAAATTCAAACAAGGGAATCATATAAATACATAGTTATATGTTCAAAATAAAGGACCAAACACTAAGCATTACTATCATCACCTAAGATTGCATCCAAAAGGCACTTAAAGCACTCTAAAGCATCCATCTAGCATTAATTCAAGGGACAAGGGCTGTAACAACTCTACATACACAACATAGGAAGGGGAAGTTCATTTTTCCATCCACACATTCTATTACATTACTACATCTAGCTATAACCTACTATCAAGTGCAACTTGCACAAGGGAATCTAGGGCACAATTCTTACACACACTCACCAGAACTACATGGAGTATAATATGTAGTGCAGCGCTTGGTCATAAGTTCACTCTTGGGGTAACTACTGGGGTCAGTCCAAATCCCCATTCTCGTATTTCTTTTTTTTTTTTATTTGATGTGGTTTATGGGATTTTTTAGGTGATATATATTTTGCAGGTTACATGTACCTTCAACTATCAAAGAGAGAAACATAGGTGATCAATAAGAAAAATTGTGAAACCCTCGACACAATAAAAATTAGATTCTAACTATTTGTGCAGGTCAAATCACATGATCCCATGAGATCTCTCTAACACCCAAGCGCCCCTATCCTTCCTTGGGCACCCATGTCCAACATCATTCGTGAGCTCCAAAAAAATTTCTAAGTATTTACAACATTGTTTACCTCTTTTTCAATAGTTTTCCCAATCCAAAACACTTTCGGATCAAGCATAAATCAGCTAAGTCATTCTTTCTATATCTCTTTCTTAGGGTTTCATACTTGCTTTCTTATTTTCTTGCATCATATTATACTTAACAATTGTATATCATAGTTTACATCAGTTACTCTACAATTAGGGTTTAATAAAATTATATTTTTGTTAAATCATTTGGTGAACCCATTGCTCAAACCCAACCTAGATTCTAGGCATATTATCATCTTTTTAACATGGCTGAAATTTATCCACCCTTTACTGATGAAGACCTTCATGATCTCAATGCTCATCTTGTTGAACATCCACAAGATTTAGATCTTATTTTATTCATTTCTCATGAGGAGGCCACCAATCTAGCTGAGCTTAACCCTCCCACCTCTAATACTACTTTTATTCCTATTACAACACAACCTCCTTCTTCTACCCTTCCACCTACTTCTACTATTCCCATGTCTATTCCTACTCCTACCAACCATTTCACTCCGCCTCTTATTTCTCACACTCGAAAGTCTCTTCTTCTGGCACACAAGACCTAGCTTCTCTCTATCAGGACTTACAAGTTCAAATCCATCAGTTACAGTAGGCTACTTCACACTTCTCTCCATATCTTGATTCCTCTTTACTTCTTCACACTCCTTTTGCACCCACCATTTCTGCTTATTCACTTCCTCTCAATTTCGTCACCCCTAAGATGCCCATTTTCAATGGCCATGGTGACCCTCAAGAGCATCTCCGATATTTTCATGTGGCATGTATAGATTATGTGGATGATCATACATTATTAGCTAGGATATTTCCTAGGAGTATTTAGGATTATGCCATATGTTAGTTTTACAATCTACTAGTTCATTCAAGAACTTCTTTCACGCATTTATTTGATGTTTTTCTTGTTCATTTTTCAATCAATATCAAAAGTAAGATCTATTATACCCAACTCTCTTAAATCAAAAAAATATCTAATGAACATCTATATGAATATGTGTAACGTTACAAGAACATTCTATTTAAGATGTTCAATGTGCTTGTTGATTCAGAATTACAAGATCTTTTTGTTCAAATCCTCTTACCACCACTTCAAGAGAGTGTCATCTTTGAGACCTCTCCTTCATTTGATCAATTATGTCATATGCTTAAAATGCATGAAGTCAAACTAATATCTATGGGAAAACTCAAATATCAAGATACTTCTTCATCATCTTCTAATAGGTTTCAATCTAAATCAACATTCAAACCTTCTTCTAAGCCCACTAAAGCACAGGTAATTGACAATGTTGTCTCTCCTCCTGAAAATATTTAATAACAACCTATAAAGTGTACTTTTAAAAATTACCATTAACTTCTCAAAATTAATCTAATCACTCTTCCATTACCACTCAATCTTGATCCATCTCGCCCCCATGGCCACAATTATGATGAAAATTCTAAATGTGACTATCATCAATGCATTGGAAATTCCACCAATTATTATTTCAAACTCAGGCATCTCATTCAAGATCTCATTGATAATAATTCACTTGAGCTCCTAAACCTTCTTCTTATAAACTTGTTAACGATAACAAAAAATCAAAAATTTAATGACCCTTTTCCTAAGCATGACACACAAGCTTCTAATTCTTCTACTAATCATACATTTTGTGTTTTTCCCCCTCCTTCATCGGGGCCCCTTGAATTTATTGTCACCTTTGTTGATGTGTCAACACTAGCCATTACATTTTCAGATCACGATTATCATGTGACATTCTCTTTTGATTCATTACATATCAATGCTCCTATCGGTTTGTATACTATCAATAAAACTCTCGATCTATCCAATGTATGCTCTATTACACTTCTTATGGATATTAAATGTCAAATATATTCCATCACCTATCCAGTTCCTAATTATTTTAGCTACATTTATCTACCCATTACAGTTGGGCCTCTTACTATGCTTGTGTCATTCATTGTGGCATCTTCAATCAAAGGTTGTGACATGTTCTTAGGTCTCCCTTGGCTCTGCGTTGCTCAAGCTATTCCCTCCATGAATCATATGTGTCTTAAGTTCATTTACAATAAACAAGTTGTCACTATTAAAGGCATTCCACCATGCACACCATTTCCTCTACCTCCTCTTGATGACATTCTTCCACCAACTATAACATCTAGGTCTCTAGGGCCTCTCAAATCTAAGGCACATTCAACACCTAGTTCTCCTATTCACACACGTCCTACTTCACGATGTTGTTGTCCTCATAGGTCCACTAGTCCATCTCATTAGCATAATTCCCCTACTTGGGTAGCCCCTTCACATAGGTTCTCATCACCTCCTTCATATCATAGGTCTACTTCACATAGGTTTTCACCATCTATTTCACCACAAAGGCTTCCTTCACATGTACATCATCCTTCTTATATACCACTGATCTTAGAGAATTGTCACACGCCTTTATCTCCTCGGACATCGGGTGGAGGATCCTTGCCCTTCACTCTCATTAGATAGATTAATTTTCATCACACACTTGGGGGAATCACACTTACCTCCCCTCTCTTAATATCATTAGTTTACCATCACTTCTACTATCATGCTCTATGATTCACATCTAGTATTTCTCATATCTCTTATACATCTTGATACACAACTTGTATCGTCATTACCTTATGATGCACTCTAGTTCCATGGTTCATACTCAAATGTTGAGGGTCTAAATCTGAAATGAACCTCACCACATTTACTCTTTATGCTCTACACTTCATGATCCATCTTTCTAGTGCATTTTTCAAACCATTTCCCGATGACACACTCTTGTTCTATGGTTCATTTTTTACTGTTGAGTGGGCATTTATAAATGAACCTCATTTCATACACATCCATTAGAAGGCATGCTTCTCCTATCACATGCACATTTCATACCATTCCATCCCACTCATACATTGCATATTGTATATCTTGGTTGCATCCACTCTTGCTAGCTTATTCTACTTACATGTACACTTTGTTTTCCATGTTAGATGGATACTTAGTATGTCAATATATTTTCTATATACATAAGCACGTTCACTTGGTATTTTGAAGTGAATGCATATATCTTATAGGTATTTACACACTGCAATGATACTTGGCATTGTACCTCTTACCAGGTTCCATTGAGTCTCCTAAGGCATCTACTTTCTCACACATTACAGTGCTATCATTTCATCATATACTACTTTTTATTCTCACTAGAACACTACTTTACATTGATACATACATGCTTTGACATACTTTTTATCTTTCTAACATGCTAACAGGGTGCTTCATGTGTAACATTTTCTTTGCAAGACTATATGCCACCATGGTTTTCTAATACATTTTTTTGACATTCTTTTCAATTGTATGTCATTATTTATGGGTTTTTCCCTATGTCTTTGTTTGATCATTATCTACTTTCTTATGACTACTTCAGCCCTGATTGTCTTGTAACATTGTGAGCAATGTCCCATGTTTAAATTACACTTTTCGATGTCTATCTTGTACACACACTTTCTTGTCACATTATCTTCTATCATATACATGTTACATTTTGTACTAGCACATATATTTATTTACTTTGATTTCATGTGCCTTGGTTTCTATCATGCACATCCCCTACCCCCTGTAGGTATCCACATTAGGTCCTCTCTTTGGGATGCATTCTCCTACCTCTTTTGCATGCACCCCAAACAGGGGGCATACATTGGGTGAACAAATCACCCCATACAACAACTTAGAGATATAACACACTACAATACAACACATAATCAATACAAGTTACAGGATTCTGACACTAGATCGAAATTAGACTTGGATTATAATTAAAACACATAAACCAGCTCCCAGGCTCAGAAAGAAGCACCCGGAACCTGATTCCTCCCCGAGTGCTAATTTCTTGGAGGCACACACAATTAGTTTCTTAGATTATCACAATATACATAATCCTTCAAATTAGTTTCACAATATCGGCATAATCCTCCAACAACACAAAGCATGCAATCTCCATTTCAATCGGAACAAACAATACATTTAGAACTAATTTGGAACAATCAGGAAAACAAGAACAAAATAGGGACACACCATCTGCAATGGTGTTTATTGAGCAGATTCATGGAAGGAGAGTAATACTAGACCTCTCTCCCCAACACTTGCTCTTTAGCATGAGATCGCCAAAAAAACTTGCACTTGGCATGAGATCACCTAAAAAAATCACTCTTGGCATGAGATCGCCCAAAAATCACTCTTGGCATGAGATCGCCCAAAAAAACTCACTCTACACAACATTTTCAGGACACTTTTCTATCCTTTTACACTCTTCTACATCAGGTGCACACTTTCCTTTTACACACTTTTACATACTCCTTAGGCATATTTTCCTATTATTATCATATATAGGAATTTGACTACATTCTTGCTCTTATTTTTACAGGTGCATCCTTACAAGAAGTGACAACAATGACCACAACAAAAGGTACAACACAAAACAACACATATGCTTCACCCCTAGGATCACTTTTTCTTCCTAGTTTCCACACTTAATTTTTACACCATTCCACGCTTCACTTGTCCACTCGGCAAGACGTTCTTCGCCGCATACTCTATATGTTTATCAAGTACGTATATCTTATCTACTTTATGTTATCGAGTATTCACTCAACAACATAAAGTGGGGAAAATATAGACACAAAATCACGCACTTGGGTATATTTATAGGTATTAAAGACATATTGGCATGGATATTTATGTGTTTCTTGTTTTTATTTGGTCTTACATACCCCACAACCCGAAAGTATTTTACTTATTTATCGTTTATGACTCCCTTTTGGACACAACACCCAACCAACATGTATATTAATTTAATTACCTACAATTAAATTAATTCCCATTCTCACAATATTCATTATTTAATTACCTTAATTGAACTAATTTCCACCTCACCTAGACACCTCACCCCACCACATCACCTAGACACTTCATCATAGACCTATTCATAGCATGTTTCCTTTTAACTAAGACTTAGTCCTACTTACCTTAATTAACTAAGACTTAGTTCAACCCTAAAATCACATGCCTATTCTTCCTCTAACTGCATGCCCACTTATCTAAGCACAACATTCCATTTTGATCCGTGACAATGGATAAAACTAGCCAAAAAAAGATTGCCAAGATCTGTCATTTTAGCAAACCTAGGATTTCCCACCTTAACCGACGTCGGTCAACCCTAAACCGATGCCGGTCACCTCTAACCATCATCGGTTACCTTATATTCATTTTGGGTAACCTTTTTTGAGGTTGGAAGAATTATTTTGAGTTTTGAGAAGAGAGATCTCATACATGCAAGCACACACTAGAGCACTCTTGCACATCCAGACATCCTAAACCAACACCAAGCACTGATCTGAGGGAAATCATTCACGGTAATGTTCTAGGAAGCATGGCCATGGCACTAACCACCAGTTCCATGGATCAACCATCACCTCCATCCAACCACCAGGTCTGCAAGTACAAGTAAGTACATTTGATCTGCATCTTTCCATACTTATTAGATTAGTTTCTTTATCTTTGTTTGGGAGTCCTAGTCTCCTTTGCATCTCATCACCTCTCACCTTCCTATCAATCCCTCCACCTAACCACCTACAACCTCCCATCCCTCCATACCCGACTCCAAACATCTCTGAGTATTCCCAACACTATTATCAACCTCACCATTCTCTATCTATTCTTTGTGTAATCACAGAGAATCATCAAAACCAAACTTTATTGAGTCTCTATCATCCTGACCCTACCAACGCTGGTTAACCTAAACCATCATTGATCTCCTCTCAACCGACATCGGTCATACTAGATCGACATCGGTCTCTATATCTGTAAAAATCTCCTGTAACAACAACCTCATAACATTCACCCAAATAACCCAAACCACTCAAAACTTGACCCTGACTTGTCCCAACCACCTTATTCACCTATCTAACTTCTAGATCTGATCATAACCTAGCCTGTTAGATTAGATTTTCTTATTGTACTTGAATGAGACACCTAAATCATATCAACTACAATAGGATATTATTGGTTTATGTTATTTCTTGCATTAAGTTGTGTTAAACAGTGGATTGACAACCATCTAGGAAGTATCACACTTCTCGGATCTAGCATACACTAGGTAGTCCACTGACATATATTGTTTAATATTCTTCTTGTGGTCTTGTTTTATATTTCAGTAGTTCCTCCTAGAAAAAAGGAAGTTCTCCAATCACTTGGATCGGAAATCAGAATGTGCACTCTACCTTCCACCTTCATTCATAGGTATTCCTCCTCACCCTTACCCTATCTATTTTTCTCATACGTACGTAAACTTATCGGAAACATTTTGGCATGCCCGGTGGGACCCTCTCTTGGGTTCATTACATTTTCTTCATATAGGAAACTTTTTGTGTGTTTCTTTCCTTTTGAAAAATACACATTTAATCTTCTCCCTAGTAATATTCTTTTCTTCTAATTGTCTAAACAACATTTTCATTTGGTGCTTAAAATGAACCAATTCTTTCTTCTTACATTTGCATAGTAGTGAAAGAGCATGTTCTTGACCTATTCATCATTTGCTTCATCGAATATAATTATCGATTTGGGTTATAAAATTTGTTGCATTTCATCCTTGTATGTTGCATTATTAGCTCACATTTAAAAATGAGGGCAACCTATATGCTGAAGTCATGCCCAGCTGATGGTTGACACAATTGAACCATAGAAAGCACTTTTTCTCTCTCTCTCTCTTTTCCAAACTACACAAATTTGAATTTACACATCTTCTTAAACAACATCCCACCCGAAGAAGTTTCAATGATCACACGATCAGAGGATTGACAATGGGCACCCAACTAGTTTCTCTGTCCAGTCATCACCTCGAGAAAGGACCGCCCCCACCATAACATAACCTAAAACCACACCTTTTAGAATTTCCTTCTTCTGTAGGATGCCTTCCCAACCAAAAACTCTATTCTAAATTCACAAGTCAGTCTTAAATAGCATAAGCTAAAACAAACATAAAATTCACTTTTAGGATTGCATGTTTTTCTTAGCTTTGTTCTTGACTTGCATGTTTTGAGGTGTGAGGTTACGATTCTTCATTTTTCTTCTTCCTTTCACACTCCCCATCATAGTTGGAGTATTCTAACTATTTTTGAGTGTGTCAGACCTCATCTTATCATTCTCATATTTTTGGGTTGATTCTTCATCTAGTTTAATTCACCAAAAAATCCATTTTTTTCATTTCTTCTAATTTCACAATAATCGGCATCGGTCCAATGACCATCATCATCATCATTTTACATCTGACCATCATCGGTTTACCTAACTAGTGTCAGCTTCTAGCTCTTTTGGTTATTTTACCTAAAACAACCTTCATCACCTATTCTTTTCTATTTTTGGTCCTCAGGACACCATCATATCCCAACATTCTAGATATCTTCTCAAAAACAGTTTCCCATTTCATTTTCATCAAATTATTTTCATTTTTCTCAAACTAGTGTATTTCCCATAGTGACCGGTATCGGTTATCATAACCATCATCGGTTCCCCTTTAACCATCATCGGTCATACTTGAACCATCATTGGTTTTTGTGTTTGATTTTTAATCAAAACACTAACCAGATTTACCCCCCAGACTTCATCCTTCTCTTTTTTTATTTTCTATGTCATTTACAAAATACAGTTTTACCAGTCAACACTAATTCACATGGTGTTGACTCACAACCAAACTAACACCCTTGTATTTCATGCTAGTCATCATCAGCCACTCCCACCTAGTCCATCACCACCATCCATCCTGTCACCTATGGATCCAACTCAACCTATCACCATTTCTACCGGTGATGAGGAGTTCACAAGACTCCTTGATCAGAATCCCACGGCCTTACAATACTATCTTTCCCACTCATCTACCCAGACTCCTCAGGATACTAGTATAGTGTATGACATGCCTATATCTATTCCTCCTGCCCTCACACCCACTTCTTCCGTCATCTACCACTAGCTCGGCACTTCCCTCATCCACATTACCCCCTGTGGTCTCTCAGTTAGGTCCCACCTCTGCCATAACTACTGCCCCAATGACATCTATTGCACCCTGTGGTGTCAATTGTTCCTTCACCAACTACTTTGAACATGGCCCCATCTACCCCCTTTTCCTCGTATATACCAGTTGCATCACAACCACCTCTAGTGTCAAAACCCACACCCCATTCCAAAACCTGGTTCTTTCCATCCCTCAGTCTCTACCACCCATTACCACATGAGAGTTCATTATGACCACCCCACCTATTTACACATGCATCACCAACAACCCCCAATCTCATTTATCACTTATTCGGGTACATTCCACCTGTATCTATTCCCCTTCACAGTTTTCATATTCAAACCCTCATGTACTTGGGATGCCATCCACATCATACACCCATCATCAACCTCCCTTTACTACAGGAGGCACCCATTCCTCACAACCCACCAATGACCTCATTAGGATGATGATGGAAAAGATGTAGACATTAGAAGCATCGGTTTAGGCTCTCATAAACTCCTTGACCTATGAAAAAATATGTAATGAGCCTATTCATCCATCCATTCCTATTCACCCATACCATGTGCATTGGGAAATGCCCAAGTTCAACCATTTCAATAGTAAAGAGGACCCACAACAACACTTGTGGTCATTCAAACATGGGTGCTACCTAATTTCCCATGATGATGCTTTTCTCTTACAACATTTCCCATGTCCCTAATAGGACCCACCTTAGATTGGTACAATAAGTTTACCTAGACATTCCATCTACTCCTTCAACCAAGTGGCTCAAGCATTCCTGACCACTTCTCGATCAATGTAGTCAAAAAAAAGTCACCATGACCACCTATATTCAACACGATAGTATGATGATGAATCTATCACATATTTTCATTTCTCACTTGGTGAAGTCTTATCAACCAATTAACGTTCTAGTTACCTCAAACTGAACTTATTGAGTTGTTCACTAGAGCTTGTGCTAGACACATCTCACCAACTCTATAGGTACAAACCTTCCAAACCTTCATGAAGCATTCACCATGGCACAAAAGCTGAAATTCATGCCATTGAAGAAAATAAAATCCAATTACAAAACAAGAATGCCCCGTTCAAACCAAATGATTCTTCTTCATCTTCAAAACCCCAAAATAATTATTCAAAATCCAAAGGATCTGCCAACATGGTAGTTCTCAAAGTGGGTCCATCTCATCCCTCTAATCAAGCCCAACCTTCTTCCAATCTTTCCCCTCTAGACCTTTCAGTTCCGGTGGGAGAAATGGAAGTACACTTCAATTGAGAGAGCCTATTCTTCAGTCTTGGAAAAGCTTCTTAAAGTTGGAGCCATTACACTTCCTCCCATAAAACCTCATACTAGGTTTTGATCCCACTCATCCTATCCTGCATGGTATAAGGAACATGACTACTATAATTATCATCATGTCAAAGGCCATAGTGATGGTAACTACATAACTTTTAAGAACATTTTCCAAGAGATGATAGATAATGGAGACCTCATCATGGACAACCCAAACACATGCGAAAATCAAAATTTTCACATCTTTAAGAATTCATTCCCTAACCATAAACCATCATCTAATCAAAATAGTGAACCTTCATCCAGTGACAACAATGTCCATGAAGTCCATGTGGTTTTTGATATCATACTCGGTCATTCCTCAAATTTCACCTATTTCATCTATTGAGGAAATTCTAGCATGAGCTCCTCTACCCACAGAGGAGCATACCTCTTCTACTCCTTCACCCACAGAGGAGTCCCCTTCATCTCCCCTTCTCTCTCATGGAGGAACCCACATTTTCTACTGATGCCATTCCACCATCTACCTCACAACCTACCAAACAGTCAACAATATTAACTCTCCCATCCATGAGAGATCATCATCACCTTCTCCTCCACCAAGGGAGAAGTCTACCTCACCCCACCTACCATCTCTCCTACCCATGGGAGATTCTTCAGACATGCCACTACTATGTTGGGGAAATTCTCCCTCAGCATCCCAGACCCCATTGACATGATCTCGACTCTTTTACCCATAGAGTCCGAGGCTAGCCAATTCCTTGTCTCACAGACATATTTTACATAGGATTGCCACCAAACCAACTCGCATCTCCTCCTACAATAAGTCCCATTTTCATGGCTGGCTGATCACTTGGATTACGTTGATAATTCCATGCTCTGGGGATGTCTTCGGCTCCCCTTTTCAACTCAAATGCAAATGTTTCTGAAGATACTTCCACGATCTACCCAAAGGTATTTCCAACAACTAGATCAACCCTGATCATGCCTATCAAAATGGATTCTTCTTCATCCCATCTACCTACATCCAAACCTTTACCCATGACTAAAACCATTCCAATACCTAAGAACCTACCCACACCTATATCTTCATCTATATCTAGACCCATCACTACCTTGGGTGTCATGCCGACATCAAGCCTTACCCATCCACCTATCAAATTGACTTAGCCACATCTTCCCAAACCCACACCAAAATTATTCCTCCACCTAAAAGGAAGACCCAACCTTCTAGGCCACATACACCAGTCTCACCTACCACACCTTTGTCACCTTCACCCCTTCCATCCATCCTAGGGCCTCACCCATCAACCCTGCCAAATAGTCTCCTACCCAAGGCCAATCAAAAGCTAAGAAACCTACTACTTCATCATGAGCCTTTGTTACACCTCATTTACCTACACAAAAAACCCTCACCCTCACCCATGCATTTCTTACCACCTATACCTCCACCAATTACTATAACTCCCAACTTTTCCTATATGACTTCAACCCATACCATCCACCCAACCTCTACCAACCACTTCCACCACAACTCTATTTTCCCCATGGGTAACCCATCCTCTTCCACCATCTACTTTCCCTTCTGCATCATGTACTCCCATGTCACCTTTACCCAAGAAGGTGTAACCAAAGATAAGAACCCACTACCCTCCAATAAGGTAGTTAAACCAAAAAACCTTCCATTACTAGCTCTTCTACCACACCTTTACCCAAGTAGATGCCATCAAAACCTAAGACAATACCACTTACCAAACCAGTGGTCCAACCCATTCCTCCTCCTATAACACCTCTTCCCTCACGATCATCCACACCTTTACCCAAACCCACACTCACTTCCCATTGTGATCCATTGGCAGGGTCCTACGCCAACATTCTAACCAACCTCTTAGAGACTTCCATCATCACATTACACCACTTTGACCTTACGACCCTCTCAAACCCAAACCAAAAGGGTTTGATGAAACCAATATTTGTGCCTATCATCGTGTGCCAGACATGATGTAGAAAATTGTAAGGCTCTAAAAACCATTCTTCTCCAACTTTTCCTCCTAAAAAAAATTTTGATGATGATGACCTTCTTGATGAGGACCATGTTCCACCTTCACCTATCACCACACATCATCATCCCTTACTTCTTCAATGACCTACATCTCCACCCCCACAACCCTTTTTTCCACCTCCAAAATTTGAGATCAACATGGTCCATATCGAGAGTTTGGCCAAACCACCACCCAAATGCCAGTGTGCCCACTCACTTCACAAGGATTTTCCCCCATTAGGTTTTTTCCCATCATGTCATTACACTACTCATCCTACACCTTCTCCATTTACCACCTCCCCTCAGATTAACATGGTCCAAGTTGCCACCCGCACCTAAAAGGACAAAAGGAAAAGAAAAAGAAACTAGCCCATCAACCAACCCCATGCCCAATATACCATCTACACCCGTGCCCCCAAATCACCATTCGAGGACCCACATACCCTATCTCTGATGGGGTCACCCATCATACAATGATAAAATAATTACATCAATCCCCTCTAAAGATGTCTTTTGTATACGATCTCATCCAAACTTCTGAATCTCATAGACAAGCCCTTATGGAGGTTTTGTAATCCATCAAATTTTACCCAATGACCCCACACCAGTGGCCTCCATTATCACCCCTCACCACATGGCCTCACTTACCAAATCATCTCCTTCTTCTACCCCCATGCCCACTCATCAAGTCACCACCCTCAGTTTCTCTGATGAGGAGATTGTACCTCTCCAGTCAGATGACCCTGATCCCACCCTTTTCATTTCCATCTATATCGATAACATATATGTACGATGTGTCATCATGATCGATGGTGGTGCTAGAATTATTAACATCATCTCCTCCCATGCATATACAATCAAATGTGCATCCCTTCCAATTATATGCATAATAACCCAGTTATGTTGCACTCCTTCAATGAACCATCACCTCCACCCTTGGCACCATTATTCTCCATGTTCGTGTGGGCCCTCACATCCCCTAAATTATTCTACATCTTAGAGGGAGAGTTCTAGTATAACCTATTACTCGAAGACCTTGGATTCATGTCATGGGTTATGTCCCTTCAACTTTACACCATTGTGTAAAATTTGAACATGAAGGGCATAACTATACCATCCCCACTGACCCATCACCATTCAAAACTTGTAACATGTTGTACCGACCTAACGATGTCCTTGTACCAATCAAGGCATCTACCACTACCCCCACTTCTCCTTCACCCATGACCCATCCACCAATGTTTCCACCACCTCTCCCACACCTAACTCTTCTATTCCTACTACTGTTGCAGCCTCTGTAACTGACCCATCTACTTCCCAACCAACCGATACCCCTCCTTCCCAATCATCTAGTGATTCATCTCTATCCCCGCTACCCACATATCTACTATCCGATCCCTTAGAAGGTGTTTTTCAATGCCTCACTCTGGGGAGTACCACCTCTACAATATTAACACATTCCTCACTCCACAAGAGTATGGAAACCTACACCAACACCCTCATTATGACTATCACATAGGAGAGTTTTCCTTATGGTCCTCCCCACCTTCACACCAACTTAACATATGGGGACTTGATATACGCCACTTATTCACCCAACCTCCATCCCAAACATGACCATTTTCATCTGACCTCCAATCCTCACTAACCACCACTTTTCCCACACTTTCCTTCACCATTGTGCATGGAAAGGATTTGGCTTTGGTTTTTATGAACAAGTCATCATACCATCATTCCATGTACCACCCATAAACACAAAGATCACAGTGGCATTGGATTTTCCACACCATCTTCCAAGAAGGCCCACATCGACCTCATTGAGGAAGAAAAACCTTCTCCACCCCATTCACCAACATCACCACCTTCACCCACAGAGTCCATAGATCCCGAATCTATTCCTCCTAAATTTTTTTTTCATGAACATGATTTCCTGGGACCTCTAACTTATCAACATGATGGTGAGGCTCCTTCTTCTTTTCCCTTCATGTATCCTAACATGATCGATGATGATACACCTTCTATTAACATCATTCAATGTCAGGATGATGAGTCTATCCTCACCTACCTTGGTGTGGAAGATTCTTATATTCACCGGTCATTTACCTTCTAGACACAAACCATGTTGAATGAATCGACTATCAAAATCAACATTAACACTCAGATGACCCACACATTCTAAAGATAGGCCAATCTTTAGATGTTGTTGAACAACATGAAGCTTTTACTTCTTTCCTCCAGACCATAGCAACACTTTTTCTTGGTCCTATGCTGATATGCCCAGTATTGACCCAAACATTGTGGTCCATAATATCATAACCATTCCTGATGCCAAACCCATAAAACAAAAGTTGTGGAAAATGCATCCTCGCATTGCTCTTCTTGTCAAAGAAGAAATTTCAACACCTTCTCTCGATTTCCTTCATCCTACCCATTGACTATCCCCAATGGATTTCTAATATCATTCCTATGTCACAAAAGTGATAGGGGGACTCCACATTTGCATGGATTTCCATGACCTCAACTTAGCTTTCCCCAAAGATGACTTTCCTCTACTAGGCATTGACCAACTGGTTGATCTCACCGCCGGCCATGAGATGCTTATCACTCATGGATGGTTTCTTGGGTTATAATCAAATATTACTCACTCTAAAGATCAACACAAAACTTCCTTCATCACTCCTTGGGGACCTTCTGCTATCGAGTCATGCCTTTTGGCCTTAAAAATGTTGGTGCTACATATCAACAAGCCATGACTTATATCTTCCATGACATCATGCATCACATATTGGAAGATTACATAGATGACCTTCTTTCCAAATCCAAACATCGGGCCAAACACCTTATAGTCCTTAAGGTCATCTTTGACCACCTCATCAAGTATTGTGTTCACCTTCAACCTAAGAAGTGTGTCTTCATGGTGCTTTTAAGAAAACTCCTTGGTTTCATCATTTCTTTTGCATGGCATAGAAGTTGATCCTACTAAAGTAAAGGCTATTCTCAAAATGCCTCCACCTACTAATCTCCATCAACTTTGAAGTTTTCAAGGTAAGTTGCAATCTATCCATCGGTTTATTTCACAACTTTTTGAACCACTATCAACCATTTCATCATCTCCTCAAAAAGGATGTCTCATTCAAATGGGATGATGAATGCCACAAATCCTTTGACACCTTAAAACAATACCTTCTTCAACCACCGGTGCTCATTCCCCTAAAGATGACCAACCCTTTTACCTATACATTTCTGCTACTAACCATTCCTTAGGTGTCATGCTCACTCATCATGATGAGAAACACAGAGAACAAGTGGTTTATTACATAAGTCATACCCTTTTGGACTACGAAACTAGGTACACCCATGCTAAAAAACTTTTTTTTTAGCCTTAGTTTTTTCACACCACTAAACTTCATCATTACCTACTCAACCACAAAACCTTTTTCATCATCACTAACATTGATCCCCTACATTACATGTATGCCAAACCCTACTAGCATCAACGTGTTGCACATTTGGCTCATGCTTCTTGCAGACCTTGACCTCAAATTCATCCATCAAAATCTATCAAAGGCCAAGCCATCATGACCAACTAGCAGAGATGCACCTCTCTCTCGGAGATCAACCTCTAACTTTGATTTTCCAGATGAATCCATTGCTACCCTCTCTTTGGATGATACCACTTACCAGATGACCTTATTCTTTGATGGTTCCAAATGTCAGCATGGGGGGTGGTGTAGGTGTTATCCTCATTCCTCTTGATGGTGAACCTATGCCTTTATCTTTCAAACTAGATTTTGATTGCACTAACAACATCACCGAATATGAAGCACTCATATTAGGCCTTCAAACCGCCATCTCCCTAGATGTTAAATCAATTAATATCTTTGGTGATTCCCAACTGGTTGTAAACCAAGTCAATGGTATATACTAGTGTCGTAATGAAATACTCCAAAAGTACAAATGTCATGTCGACATACTTTTGACTACCTTTGACCATTACAAACTTCAAACCACCCCACATTCTACTAATAAATTTGTGGATACCATGGCCTTCCTAGCTTCTCGATACCCACTTCACCTTCCGACTCTAAAATCTTTGTCACAATACAAAGGTTTGCAATCACCCTCTTATTTATCTCGAGAGGTCAACTCTATCAAAACCGTTGCTTACACCTGACCCACGTGACCTTTGGTATAAGTAGTTTGCAGACTACCTTTCCCTTTCCATTCTTGCCTCCTCGATCTCACTCATAATGGACAACGCACCTTTCTTAAAAGTGTCTCTCACTATGTCATCATGGGTGGTCTTCTTTATAAATGTGGCTTTAATGGTATTCTCTTACGATGCCTTACAAGTTCTAAAATTCCCTACACCATCAAGGAAGTTCATGACATGGAATTTGTGGAGGTCACTTTAGTGGCTTAGCTGTCACTAAACACATTCTTTGCCTTGGCTATTATTGGCCAACCCTAAACCATGACTATTGTGACTATGTCAAATGTTGTGTGAAATTCCAACAACATGCTAATCTTCATCACACACCTAGTCATGCCTTACAGGTCACACGAGACCTTTGGCCTTTCTCTCAATGGGGTTTGGATCTTGTTGGAGAAATCAATCCTCATTCTTCACAATGCCATCAATGGATTATAACCACTACTGAATACTACACTAAATGGGTAGAATCCATTCCCCTCATTTCTACAAAAGCCAAGAAAATTTGTGAATTCATCAACCATCACATCATTTTTCACTTTGGTGTCCCTCACCACCTCATCACTGATAATGGAAAGAAATTCAAAAACAAAACCCTACAAAATATTTGTGATGCTTTTGGCATTCAACTCAGTTTCTCATCACCTTATTACCCACAAACAAATGGCCAAGAAGAATCAACCAATAAAACCTTGAACAAAATTCTTATGAAAGTAGTTGACGATATTGGGAAGGATTGGCATACACACATTCCTTTCACCTTGTGGGCTTACCACACTAGTATTCACACTTCGACTATAGCCACACCTTTCTCTCTAGTCTATGGTACCAGGTTGTCTTTCCTCTCAAAGTCCAGATTCCATCTCTCTCGCATCTCACTACAAGACATGCTCAACGATGATGACTTTCACTAGGACCATTTAACACAACTTGAGTTGTTAGATGAACGTCATCTCAATGCTCTTGATCATCTCCAAATCTACCAAAAATGTATCAAATGTGCCTACGATAAATGTGTCCATGAATGAACCTTCTAGGTCGGTGACCTTGTCTGAAGGAAAATCAACATGTAACCAAAGAAGAAAAAGTAAACGGGGAAAATTTTCTCCTAATTGGCTTGGACCCTATATCGTTACTCATACCTATGGATCAAGTTCTTATCATTTGTCTTCACTTGAAGGTAAACCCAAACCTAAGCCCTCAATTCCTTGCATCTTAGACCATTTTATTGTTGAAATCCATTCCTATATCACCTTCTGTCTATTGACCACTTATCCCTTGAGCACCATTCACCTTCCATGTTACCTGTTTTGAGGATCAATGACTAAACAAGAATCATGTGATTACCCATCACCTTTCAACCTTATCTTCAATATGAGTACCACGGCTCTACTCATGGCATGATTCTCATGGATACTTTTCATCTTTTTCAAAGATGGAATCCCATGGTCGTTCATCACTTAAAACCATCTCTTTCATAGTTAACCTCTATGTGTTATGGTTTGTCTTCTAAACAAGAACCTAATATTCCTCTATAGTCTTGTCCATGACTTAAACGTCCAAAAGAAAAATGGGATTCAACTCCTTGAGTCAAACTTCCAAAATGATGACTCCCTCAAAAGGGACATCTCTTCTCTCTATCTCACCACTATAAATAGATTGCTCCCTCAAAGGAAAACTATACAAAGCTTTTCATACTACACATAGTCTATCATAAAAAAGGAATATCCTTGCAAACAACAAAATAAAATATTCAGAAGCTTCCCGCATTGATCAACTTCACGAATACCTCAAGGAGATAATATACTCATCCCATATAGACTTCCCATATCGATCAGTCTATTAAAAAAAAAAAAAAGAAGAAAATGATAACTTTTTCATCATGGACTTGCCTATTTTTGATCATGGGTTTCTTTCCAGGTAAACATGTTGTCGTACACTAAGTTACGCTAAACCACCCATTTTCACCTCATTTCCTTTTCACCCTAATTTTCTATCCGCTCAAGGGAATTTCAGAACTGTGAAATTTCATGATCATGTGACTTTCTTCACCCTTAGAATATTCCATTATGCAATGCCTTTAGGTTCTTACGTTCATAATTCTTTCTATGGTGTGGTAGACTCATTATGGTCCTTATCAATTAGGTAGCTCTTTTTCCACCTCTTACCATTCACCTTCTTCATTACTTATTGCTTACCATATACAGGACTAGACCATTGACACCTATATTTTAAAAGATTTCCACTATCACCAACCTGAATCCATCTTGCCTAAACCGACCAAGACTCCATCATGCCTAAATGACATGAATCCATCATGTCTAAACCGACTGACTCCATCATGCCTAAGCCAACTACCGACTCCATCATGCCTAACCTTACTACTCCATCATGCCTAACTCGACCTAACTCCACCATGGCTAATTTACCTAATTTCCATCCATACACGAATAACAATATAACTTTTAAAACACAAGTGCATCATCCATAACCATCGATCTCACCATCTAGAAATAAAAGTTTGTGTATCCAACAACTATACACCGATATAAAATAATAAAAGTATTTCTCAAGTACAACCTCAAAATCTTTGACACATACATATCTATAGTAATCAAAATCTCAATAACTCTCAATTGTTGGGGTTAGCATACCAGTTGTACAGATAATATATCAAATCTAAGCATACATGCAAATAAAAGTGGATATTCTACCAGAAGAATTATACAAAACAAGAGACATAAATCAACACCAGATTTAACATGGTTCACCTAGTGTGGGCTACGTCCACCAAGAAACAAGCCAATCTATTATCCAAAGCTTTGACAAGATATACAATGAAGATTTACAATCTTCTACACTTCTCAGATGTTCAGTACTTTCTTCCTTCAAGATTTTTTGATTCTTCACCAAGAATTCTCTCTCACATAATTATCTTGTAATTATGATACATCCATTACTTCTAAACCCTAGCTTTTATGCTTATATAGTCATTTATAAACTTAGGGCACTTAGCCATGCAATTACATCCAATAAATCTACTTTAATGCTAAAAATATATTTAATTCCTAAGAGTTAATTAAAACTTTCTCACACAAACCGATCTATTAACCACGACCACGCTTTATTATGCACGCAGCGGGTTCCTTTTCACGACTGGATTGACTAATGCCACTATCATTAGCACCGACATATCAAGTGGAGTGTAGTTCCAACTTCTCCTTTGGTAATGGCTTCCATTAGCATATTTGCATCTGGTTCTTACTCGGATGAATCTTTTCCGCATTCAACTATCCATCCTCCAACACCTATCGTATGAAGTGATATATCAATCCGAATGTGTTTCGCCTCTTGAATGAAATGCTTTGAGTTATTTGCCAAATGAATTACACTCCTATACTCTCACTAAATAGTTTACAATTACTTTGTTCCTTTCCCAACTTTCCATGAACCTACTCATCCATATCATCTCCTTGCTAGCCTCTGTAGCACTAACATACTCTGCCTATGTAGTAGAAAAAGCCACAACCTTTTATAATCTCAAAATATAGCTAACTACCATTCCACCTACTGTGAAAATATATCCAGTAGTGCTCCTCCTACCATCCAGATCTCCAGCCATATCCGAATCAACATAGCCATGTAATGAAATATCTGAACCTCCATAGCATAACTACATGCTAGATGTCCCTTTCAAATACTTGAGTATCCATTGGACTGCTTTCCAATGCTCTTTACCTAGATTAGCCATATATCTACTCACAAATCCCACTTCCTGTGTAATGTATGGTCTTCTACAAACCATAGCATACATGAGACTTCCAACTGCTGAAGCATATGGCACTTGTGTCATGTTTTTGACCTTTTCTTGTGATGAAGGACAAGATCTTTACTCAATTTGAAGTGTCCAGCCATAGGTGTGCTAACAGGTTTTGCATTCTGCATGTTGAACCTTTCTAACACCTTGTAGATATAATCCTCCTAAGACAAATAAAATTTCTTGTTTTTCCTGTCTCTATGTATTTGCATGCCAAAATTCTTTTTGCAACTCCCAAATCCTTCATTGCAAAACGTGTGAGCTAGATTTCTCTTAAGCTCACCAATGTCCCGCATACTAGATCTAAAGATAAGCATATCATCCACATACAATAACAAAATAATATAGCTCCCATTTTCAAGCTTCTTGAAATAAACACAATGGTCAGATTCACATCTCAAGTAACCATGCTCATGCATAAAAATATCAAACCTCATGTACCATTTCCTTGGAGCTTTCTTGAGCCCATATAGGCTCTTTTTCAACCTACACACTAATTTCTCCTTACCTTTGACTTCATACCCAAGTGGTTGTTGCATATAAATCTCTTCATCCAAATCACCATGAAGGAAAGCCATCTTCACATCTAGTTTCTCTAAATGTAAATATTCTATTGCAACTAAACTCAATACAATACAAATAGAAGTCATCTTAACAACAAGAGAAAATATTTCACCAAAGTCAATACCTGTCTTTTGTGCAAATCCCTTTACTACAAGCCTTGCCTTGTACCTTTTCTGTCCACCCTCTTCTTCCTTAATTCTGTAAACCCACTTGTTCTACAATGTTCTCTTTCCTGCTGGCAATTTAACAAAATCCCAAGTCTAGTTTTGTTCCAAAGAGTTCATCTCCTCATCCATGCCATGCTCCCACCGAATGTGAGTTTTATCCCATTTGCTTCTTCAAAGATTTCTAGTTCACCACTATAAGTCAATAATAGATAAAATAGAAAAGTTGAAAATCTTTCCTTTTACTTACCCTTTGTGACCTTCTCACAAGAGTTGGCAAGGTACCAGCAGGCTCAATCTGGACCTCCGGACATTAGGTCTAAGCATACCGCTTATACGGATAATATATCATATCTAAGCCATATATGCAAATAAAAGTGGATATTCTACCAAAAATTATACAAAAATCAAGAGACATAAATCAACACCCATTTAACGTGGTTCACCCAATGTGGCTATGTCCACCAAGAAACAAGCCAATCTATTATCCAAAGATTTGACAAGATATAAATGAAGATTTACAATCTTCTACACTTCTCGATGTTCGACTTTCTTCCTTCAAGCTTTTTTGATTCTTCACCAAGAATTCTCTCTCACATAATTATCTTGTAATTATGATACATCCATTAATTCTAAACCCTAGCTTTTATAGTCGTTTATAAACTTAGGGCATTTAGCCATGCAATTACATCCATAAATCTACTTTAATGCTAAAAATAGATTTAATTCCCGAGAGTTAATTAAAACTTTCGCACAGTAATCGATGCCGGTTAACCTTGACCGACACCAGTTATGTTTGACTTTAAAACAAGTTACTTTTCCTCGACTTGGGTCGACCAACGCCGCTTAGCCCCGACCGACGTTGGCTCTTCGTATTTTCCAACAAGTTCCAATTGCATGCTAAAATGAAGTAATTAAGCTTCACAACTCAACATCAATTACAACCTCAAAATCTTTCCCATGCAGCCATGGCATATATCAAAATAAATAATCAAAAGGCCGATGTACGAGAGACATCAATCATTGGCCCATTTGATGTCCAGGCTGGTCTCATCTGTATACTCCTCTCCTTTATCCTGGCACCCTACCATCATCTATCCACCCTCTATTAGTCTAGGTCTTGCCTCCTCCTAAATGCGGTGGGTCGGGCCTCCGTGAACTACCGGCCTCACCCTAACCCTATCTATGGGTGCATCGGCCTCCTGTAATCTCTACATTATGCATGTGATATCTCATCCTCTCACTTGAGGCCTGTTGTACCATGTACTCTACATAGGAGGGGATATCTATCCCGGAAAACAGTCAAATGATCCTCGATAATATTTGGCCTCATTCGGGTATCCCTAAATCTCACCATCAAGACTGCATTGTGGGGGTGTGCATAGGTCTCACAGAACTAAAAGCTTTGTCCTTACTACTAGCCTCGGCCCCTATACCTATGAACCCTACCCTCCTCCCTATACCATGGGACCCTATCCTATTACTTCTGTAAAATGGGACCACTGTCTTGGGCCTATGAGGGTGCACTATGTTGTGACTTGGGCCTATAGGGGGCGACAATTTCATGAAATGAGCCTCAAAAGGCAACTGGCCTGCATACCGATACCTATGTATGTAAGGTGGCTACCTACCCTCCATCACCATCCCTACCCTATGTGGGCACCTGTCCCTATGCTACATGTGCCTGTAAGGCCCCACACTCGAGCCTATAGTGTGGTAACTGTGCCTCGACCACCTATAAGCCTGCCCTTATAACACTATGATTTGGGCTCTGCAAAGTGGCCACCGCCTATAAGATGTCCCGCTAAACTATAATCGTGGCTAGATTAGGCTTCCTTGGCCTCAGTGGTGCATCCAGTAGCTGCGCTTCCCACCACTACTTGTATCTATCTGTAACCCTAGCATCATCAATCCTTTGGTCCACTCACCTGCTCCTCCTACCCTTTCGGCACCATCGGTTGTGGTAGAGGCATAGGCCTCTCCACGTCGTCTCTCTTGTACTTTGTGGGAATGGTGGAGGCACATCCTAGGGCAGCCCAAACTATTGTCTGACCCTATCAATGGGTATCATCTCGTGCTTTCTAGCATGGCATCCCTCTATCCATCTAAGCAGTTATAGCTCATCTAACTCCACTTCCATCTACCTGTATGAAGGGAAGCCAACATACAACCTCCAAATGATGTCACTCTTGAAAACCCCTCTAGTACATGCCTGTAGTATGCTACATCGTGTGTAGCCCTAACATCCTGCGCGATCTCAACTATTAGGAACCTAACGCCTATATCCAACTCAAACCAAGCCCACATTGAATGCATCAGGTTGAGGCATACCAACTGGATGCACACATATGATGTGCTCATATGCCCAATAGTGAAGTAGAAAGGTACATAAAAATGAACCTTTGTATCCTCCCATAGGCCCATAGATCTTTGTATAACTACACCAAGAATGTTGGTGCCTAATAAAAATGGGTCCTATCCTCCATCATGTCATGGAGAACCCCATCATTTCTCATGGGAATCTCCCACCCTCTGCATCTAGAACATGAAGCAACACACATTGCCTCCATGATTAGGACAACCAAATTCATCTCCTGAGGATGGGCCACGTACATGTCCCCATAGCTCAGGCTCGTGCTATGGTACCTCATCTCTGCCATCACCTCTCCACTTTGTCAACATCAGCTCCTCTTATTCTCTCGAGGAAATATAATAAACCTTCTCTCCCACTATAGGTAGCCACAAGATGCTGTATACATCCTCCAGGTGAATATGATATCACTCGTTGGTAAATAAAATGTATTGGTTATTGAATCCCATCTATCAATGAGTGCGACCATCAAGCTTGGCTCTTGAACTATATTTCTATAGCGTTAGATCCTAATCGGGCCAACGTACATCACATGTCTCCACTACTCTACAATCATGCTCAATTGTACCACTAGCAATAGAGGTGGTACTGCTTTCTCATCCACACTGGTCCCTAATCTACATCCAACAAACCACAACATTGTTAATCCTTGACCATACCCAACATATCTCTTAATCAACCAAAATCTTTCGCAAGACCCTTACTACTTACTACCCCATAACCACATCCCAACCCTAAATACTACCCCTTTACCCCCCATCCTAATTTCACATCCCTCAACTCATACATATTTGTACCTATTACCCTAGTGATTCTAAATAAACCTTCCTTTATATCTCATTACCTATCTTTCCCTCCCACCCTATCTCTTTTATTGCCATATTTTCCCTAGATTCGACCAATCGATCACTATTTACCAACATCACCATCATAACTAGCATCGGTCACCTAATACTTGACCATGTGGTCAAGGCCAATGGATGTTGGCCACCCCTAACCGACGCCGCATGTCACACAATTAAATACCAAACCCCCACCAAATTTTCTCACAAACAACTTAAAAACCTACTCTACCCTACCCAAACCTACCCTAACTTCATTCCCACCCCTATTTTGACTATATTGGACCCCCTCCCCCATTCCATTCATTTTACCTACAAATACAAATTCATTTTCCACCAAAACTCCCTTTTTTACCCAACCAATTTAAAAAACAACTATTTAAACAACAAATACATAGATCAGATAGAATCCTACCTCATCTCAGTGCCTTCGGCATGGTGGTATGTCTCTAGCTTGCATCGGTGGTCCACCCGATCCCTCTCCCACCTTTGTCATGCCCAAATCAACACCTCACCTCCAAATGAATGAAATCACTCAAACCGATCTCATGGACCCACCAATCAAATTCCAATCACCTACCATGTAGCTTACCACCTCATCTCTACACCTCATCCTATTATTTTCCAACTTTCCTCTTCTCCTCTATCATTTTCCATAAATAGCTACAAGAAAAATGATTCCGTAAAAAGTGGAATTTTCCTTTTTTAGCCCCAAATCGACATGACCAACATCGGTCATATTTTTTCCCTACCCAACCGACGCGTCGGTCATACCAAACCAACATCAGTTCATTTTTAATCGGCATCGGTCTCTTGCTATTACCATTTCCACCCCAATTTTCCCATTTTGACCTCAACTCATTATTTCCCGATACCCTTTGAACTTACCCACACTTATTGCCACCTACCTACAATCCCAACCTACCCCTACATTTCCTTAGTTGCGTCTCAGGATTTTTTAATTTACCTATACTTTGGCCTTACCCGTGCCATGACCTATTTACCTGGACTGACCTACTTGGTGTGACCATTGACCTTATGTACTCGCTATACCTTGCGATGTTGTTACCTATGTTGTTTTAGCCTAATAACCATACCTTTCCTATTGTCATACCGTTTATCTTGACCAAACCTTTAGTGTGCTAGAACATACCTAAATGTTCCTACACTGACCTATGTTGTGTGTCTGACCATATCCTATACCTTGGATACCTGACACACTTCACCCTTGTTTGGATAAACCTATCGACCTTGGACGATGTAGAGTTTGAAAGCTCACAACCCGTACCGTGTTGTAATCTCTACGTGCATTTGATTGCCACTACCCATTACCCAATTTGACCCTGGCCTATTACCTATTACCTAATTTAACCATTACCCATTCCCAATTTGACCCGACCTATTACCTATTACCCAAGTTGACCATCACCCTTTCCCATAGTATTCATACCCTTCCCCACCTACCTTCATTTCCACCAACTACACATTTGTCAAACCACTCACCGATTCCGTATAACACCTCATCAATTCCTAGTTTGAGGGGATCACCTTCACCCACACATGGGGCAATCACTACCTTTTTTTTAGCGTCTCTTACCAATACAAGCTATGTGACAAAAAGGGGCAAAATGTAGACACCAAATTTGGGTCACACTCCCCTTTACCCCACATGTATATTAATTTAATTACCTATAATTAAATTAATTCCCATTCTCACAATATTCATTATTTAATTACCTTAATTGAACTAATTTCCACCTCACCTAGACACTTCATCATAGACCTATTCATAGCATGTTTCCTTTTAACTAAGACTTAGTCCTACTTACCTTAATTAACTAAGACTTAGTTCAACCCTAAAATCACATGCCTATTCTTCCTCTAACCGCATGCCCACTTATCTAAGCGCAATATCCCATTTTGATCTGTGAAAATGGACAGAACTGGCCAAAAAAAGATTGCTAAGATCTGTCATTTTTAGCAAACCTAGGATTTCCCACCTTAATCGACGCAAGTCACCTAAAATCATCGCTTACCTTATAGTCATTTTGGGTAACCTTTGCTAGAGGTTGGAAGAATTATTCAATTTTTGGAGAAGAGATATATGCATGCAAGCATGCACCAGAGCACTCTTACACATCTAGACATCCTGAACCAACACCAAACATTGATATGAAGGGAAAGTATCTACGGTAACGTTCCGAGAAGCACGGACATGGAACTAACCACCAGTTCCATGAATCAACCATCACCTCCATCCAACCACCAGGTCTGCGAGTACAAGTAAGTACCTTTAGATCTGCATCTTTCCATAGTTAGTTAGATTAGTTTCTTTATCTCTGTTTGGGAGTCCTAGTCTCCTTTACATCTCATCACCTCTCACCTTCCTACCAATCCCTCCACCTAACCACCTACAACCTCTCAACCCTCCGTACTTGACTCTAAACACCTCTGAGTATTCCCAACATTGTTATCAACTTCACCATTTTCTATCTATTCTATGTGTAATCACAGAGAATCATCAAAATCTAACCTTATTAATTCCCTATTAACTTGATCCTACCGATGTCGGTTAGCCTAAACCATCATCGATATCCTCTCAACCGGAATCGAGTCATACAAAATCAACGTCGGTCTTTGTATTTGGTAAATCGCATGTAACAACAACCTCATAACATTCACCCAAATAACCTAAACCACTCAAAACTTGAACTGGCCTATTCCAACCACCGTATTCACCTTTCTAACTTCCGGATATGATCACAACCTATCCTGTTAGAATATATTTTCTTATTTTACTTAAATGAGACACCTAAATTAGATTAACTATAATAGGATATTATTGGTTTACGTTATTTCTTGCATTAAGTTGTGTTAAATCGTGGATTGACAGGTGTTATGTTCGTGGAGCCTATTTGCATGTTAGAATGTGGTACACCTTCATGTGTTACACTCGGGTATTTTACTGGGCGGTCCCACTCGTCGGTGAGCGGGTCAGGGGGTGAAGCCCCCAAAACAAATTTTCATGGGTGGTTTATTAACCCATGGGTAATGGGTAACCGTTATGGGTTGTTTTTGGGCCCATGGTTTTTTTGTTTTTTCCCATTGTTTTGATACCCACGGTTTTTTCCCTTGGTTTTGATACCCACGGTTTTGTATCAAAATGCTTAAGAAATTGTCTATTTATATGGTATTATGCATATGATAGAGTAACAAGAAAATGTATTACAGATGTGTTTTGAATTCGGGTGTGAATTCTGTAGAGTTTGTTGAGCATAGCTCCAAATGGATCTGGGTATTATATTGAGAGAGTGGAGGCTTGTAATAAAATTTGAGCAAGTGATTCTTGGTGGACGTAGCCCAAATTGGGTGAACCACATTAAATCTTGTCTCTCTGTGTTGTGTTATTTATTCTGCACTTTTATTTGAGATCTGTAATATTTTTTGCATATTAGTTTCTACTTTTTGCGATTCTATAAGGGATTATTCCACATATTTTATCTCTTATTTCCTAACAATTGGTATCAGAGCCTGGTTTGGTTTGCTAAAGTGTTGAATCGCAGGGAAAGTTTTTAGCTTGAGTGGGAGCTATGGTAGATGATGGAAGATCTAGGGTTGATAAATTCAACGGGCAGAATTTCAGTCTTTAGAAGATGCAGATGGAAGATTACCTTTATCAAAAGGATCTTTATACTCTATTGTCTAAGAAGGTGAACAAACCCTCGAGTATGATAGATGCGGAATGGGATTTGTTGGATAGGAAGGCACTTGGGACAATCCGGTTGTGTCTTGCATCTTCGGTATTATTTAATGTTTCAAAGGAAAAGACTACAAAAGATCTAATGGATGCATTAGGGAAGTTGTATGAAAAACCCTCTGCCTCTAACAAGATATTTTTAATGAAAAAGTTGTTTAATATGAAGATGTCTCGAGAATAGTTCGATGTGAGATCATTTAAATGATTTCAATACGATTGTGAATATGCTAGCTTTGGTTCTGATAGAATTTGATGAAGAAGTTAGGGATTTATTAATTATGTGATCTTTACCTGAGAGTTGGAATAGCCTAGTAATGGCGGTAAGTAACTCGGTTCCAGCTAACTCAAAGTTGAAGTTTGAGGATGTTGTAGGGGTGATTCTAAGTGAGGAAATGCGAAGAAAAAGCTCAGGGAATCTTCTACTTCATGGAATGCTTTGACAGTGGAAACTAGAGGGAGACAGAAGAATAGAGGAAACCGTGGAAAATCAAAAGATCGGGCAAGGTCAAAATCCAAAACAGATTGTATCTTTGGAATTGTGGAAAGCCTGGGCATGCAAAGGACTGTTGGGAGCTTCGGGATAAGAAGAAACAACAGGAAGAAAACAAGGAGGCAAATGTGGCAATGGGTAATGTATGTCAGGATGCTTTGATTATTTCTTTGCACAATATTATTGAATCTTGGGTTTTAGATTCGAGGGCTTCTTTCCATGCTTCTCTATATAGGCATTATTTTTTTGATTATGTTCAAGGAGATTTTGGGCATGTTTTTCTTGGTGATGATGAGCCTTGCAGTATAGTTGGAAAAGGTTTTGTTTAGGTTAAGATGTAGAATGAGAATACTTGGCTATTGAAGGATGTTAGACATGTGCCTACATTAAGACAAAATTTGATATCGGCAGGGCAGTTGGGAAGTGATGGTTGTATTGTGATATTTACAACTAACTCTTGGAAGGTTACCAAGGGTGCTCTTGTGGTGGAAAGAGGTAAGAAGGTTGGAACCTTGTATTTAACCACTTGATAGTACTAATGATTGTAATCTTGTGGCTTGAATGCGAGATACAACATTATGGCACTATAGGCTAGGTCATATGAGCCATAAGGGCATGAACATCATAAAGAAGAATTTACCTCAATATACGAAAACAGGTTTGGATTTTTGTGAGAAGCTGCATATATATGGGAAACAGAAGCGAGTAAGGTTTCTCAGGTTGGACCTACGAAGAAAGAGAGTAAGTTAGAGTGGTACATTCGATGTGTGGGGGCCACTCGGGTATCATCTCTTGGGGGTTCAAGTTATTATGTTACTTTTATTGATGATGCAATAAGGAAAGTTTGGGTTTATTGTATTAGAAACAAATCTGATGTATTTGACACTTTTGTTAAATGGAAATCCTTGGTAGAGAATGAAACGCAGGTCTTAAGCTAAAATGTCTCGGGTGAGATAATGGAGGGGAATATTGCGAAATGTATTTAATGATTCTTGTTCTAAGAATGGAATCCGTAGGTAAAAGATGCAGTTCGGGAACTCCGTAGTAGAATGGGGTATCGAAAAGGATGAACGCAGAACAATAATGGAACGTCTTTAGGAGCATGAGGTTACATGCGGGACTGCTCTTTTCTTTTTGGGTAGAAGCGGTGAGCACAAATGTGTACTTGATAAACAGAGGACCCTCAAGTGCCTTAGATGGAGGCATACAGGGAGGCATGGTATGGTAAGAAAGTTGATTATTCATTTCTTAGATTCTTTGGATGTGAGGTGTTTGTTCATATAGACAAGGATGATAGGACCAAGCTAGAGGCTAAATCGAAAAATGTACTTTCATTGGTTATGGTGGTGATGTCTTTGGATTTAAATGTTGGAGTATTAAGGACAAGAAAATCATTTGATCTAGGGATGTGGTCTTTAATGATAAATTCATGTATAAGCAACATTTGCGGGAAAATAGGGAAGAATCCAAGAAAAATATGCGGTGGTAGAGGATCTTAGGATGGGAAAGTGACCCATGAATCGGTTCGGGAACCTACTCAACAGGAACCCCAAACTCCTACATTAAGGAGGTCTTCTAGGGTAAGAAGAGAACACGAACGTTTTCTCCTTCTCTTTATTATTTATTATTCACTAATAGTGGAGATCCATAGAGCTTTGATGAAGCAATACAGGTAGATGCCAAGAAGAAGTGGGAGCAAGCCATGGATGAGGAGCATCAGGCTCTCATGGAGAGCCAGACATGGGATTTGGTGAAGCTACCTGAAGGCAAAAGAGCATTACAGAACAAGTGGGTGTTTAGAGTCAAAGACGAAGAAGGAGGAAAGAAAAGATATAAGGCCTAGTTGGTGGTCAAGGGGTTTGCACAGAAACAAGGTATAGATTTTGATGATATTTTTTCTCCTGTAGTAAAAATGACTTCTATTAGAATTGTTCTAGGAATAGTTGCAGTAGAAGACTTGCACTTAGAACAACTTGATGTAAAGACTGCATTTCTCCATGGTGATTTGGAGGAGGAACTATATATGTAGCAACCAGAGGGATATGAGGTCAAAGGTAAAGAGGAGATGGTTTGCAAACTGAAGAAAATCTTGTATGGCCTGAAACAAGCTCCACGTCAATGGTATAAGAAGTTTGATAGCTTCATGATGGAGCAAGGTTATATCAGATGCCATTCTGACCATTGTGTGTATACAAAGAAATTTGAGGATGGAAGTTATATTATCCTGTGTTTGTATGTTGATGACATGTTGGTTGCAGGTAAAAACATGTAGGAAATAAAAGTACTCAAGAAGCAGCTAAGTGAATCCTTTGCTATGAAGGATTTGGGTGCAGCCAAAAAAATCCTTGGTATGAGGATATCTCGGGATAGGAAGGAATGGAAGCTAACTTTATCTCAGGAAGAGTACATTAAGAAGGTCTTGGAGAGGTTTAATATGCAGGATGCTAAACCGGTTGGGACTCCTTTGGCAGGCCACTTCAAGTTATCAAAGGAGCAATGTCCCAAGACAGAGCAGGAAAGAAACTAGATGTCAAAGGTACCTTACTCATCGCGGTTGGCGATTTGATGTATGCTTTATGATGTGCACTAGGCACTGATATTGCCCATGCGGTGGGAGAGTGTGAGTAGATTTATGAGTGATCCAGGTAAAGAGCATTGGCAAGCAGTAAAGTGGATCCTTCGGTATTTGAGAGGGACCATGGGGATAGTTTTGTGCTACAGTGGATTAGACACCACTTTACATGGTTATGTAGATTCAGACATGGCTGGAGATGTAGACAACGGGAGGAGCAGCACAATAGGTTATATTTACACTTTGTAGGTGGGACAGCGGTGAGTTGGATTTCATGACTACAGAAGCTGGTGGCTTTATCAACCACGGAGGTGAGTATGTTGTTGCCACGAGAGCAAGCAAAAAGAGATGATTTGGCTACAACAATTGCTTGAGGAGTTGGGGCATAAGAAAGAGAATGTAAGCTATATAGTGATAGTTATAGTGCTAAACACCTAGCTAAGAACTCTGCTTTCCACTCCAGGATGAAGCATATATAGTTGAGATATCACTTCATCAGGACAACTTTGGAGGAAGATAAGTTGAAGTTGGAGAAGATTCATACCAATCGAATCCTACGAGACATGATGACCAAGGTGGTCACTGAGGATAAACTAAAGCTATGTTCGGCTTTGGTTGGCCTTCGCAGATGACAGTGAAGGGTTGAGAAGCTTGCTCGGTGGAAATCAGTCTCCAAGTGGGAGATTATTATGTTTGTGGAGCCTATTTGCATGTTAGAATGTGGTACACCTTCTATGTGTTACACTCGGGTATTTTTACGGCGGTCCCGCTCGCCGGTGGCGGGTCGGGGTGAGGTGAAGCCCCCGATGGAAAAAGGGTTCGGGGCAAAGCCCCAAAGCAAATTTTCATGGGTGGTTTATTAACCCATGGGTAATGGGTAACCGTTATGGGCTGTTTTTGGGCCCATGGTTTTTTCGGTTTTTGCCCATTGTTTTGATACCCACGGTTTTTGCCCTTGGTTTTGATACCCACGGTTTTGTATCAAACTGCTTAAGAAATTGTCTATTTATATGGTCTTATGCATATGATAGAGTAACAAGAAAATGTATTGCAAATGTGTTTTGAATTCGGGTGTGAATTCTGTAGAGTTTGTTGAGCATAGCTCCAAATGGATCTGGGTATTGTATTGAGAGAGTGGAGGCTTGTAATAAAGCTAAGCAAGTGATTCTTGGTGGACGTAGCCCAAATTGGGTGAACCACATTAAATCTTGTCTCTCTGTGTTGTGTTATTTATTCTGCACTTTTATTTGAGATCTGTAATATTTTTTGCATATTAGTTTCTACTGTTGCGATTCTATAAGGGATTATTCCACATATTTTATCTCTTATTTTCTAATAGACGACCATCTAGGAAGTATCACACTTCTTGGATCTAGCATACGCTAGGTGGTCCACTAACTTATATTGTTTAATATTCTTCTTATGGTCTTGTTTTTAATTTCGGTAGTTCTTCCCATCAAAAGGAAGTTCTCTCAATCAAGCACTAGATCGGGAAATTAGAACACATGCACTCTACCTTCCACCTTCATTCTCAAGTATTCCTCCTCACCATTACCCTATTTGTTTTGCTCATACGTACGCAAATTATCGAAAAATACCTAGGGCATGATTCTTACACACACTCAACGAACTACATGGATTATGATATGTAGTGTAATGCTTGATTGTAAGTTCACTCTTAGGGTGACCATCGAGGTCGATCGGAATCCCCATTCTCGCATCTTTATTTTTGGATTTGATGTGGTTTTTGGGGTTTTATAGGTGATATCTATTTTGTAAGTTGCATGTACCTTCATATATCAAAGAGTGAACAGAGGCAATCAACAAGAAATAATTGTGACACCCCTCCAAAGATTAAAAATAGATTTTGACTATTTTTTGCGAGTCATGGGTTCCCAGTAGTAGTCTTGGGTGCCCAAGTGCCCCTGTCACATCCATGGGAACCCATGTCCAACATCATTCATGAGCTCCAGAATTTATCTTGAGTATTTACGACATTGTTCACCTCTTGGTCATCCATTTTCCTAGTCCAAAACACTTTTAGATCAAGCTCTTAAGTAATTTTTCTATATCTCTTGGTTAGGGTTTTATACTTGCTTATTTGTTTGCGTCATATTGTACTTAGCAGCCGTATATCATAGTTTACATCAGTTACTATGTAATTAGTGTTTAATAATTATTTTTTTGTTAAATCACTTTCTTAGGAATTATGTAAATGCTAGTATGCTTTTAGGACCTAGAAATGCACCCAAGTACGCGATTTAGTGTCTACAAAGGACAAACTGTATTATCCATCCACCGAGAAACATGATTCATTTTTGAAATATTTTGTTCCAACCTCTTTGCATTGGCCAATATAATACTAGTGGAATAATGTTGATTACAATCCTATTGAATCTTCCTCCAAGCCAATAAAAACACTCTTGATGCTCAAGTAATAGATATCACATCCCATTTTGCATGCTATTCATGGAAATGGTAATGCAAATTTTTATACAATAAATGATGTAATAACATGGATGTTATGATGTATAAGTTAGTTGGAAATTATATGTTATATGGAAATTTTTTTATTTTTGAAATATATTATTATATGAAATGTAACCTAATAAATTCCCATTTATTAAATGAGGTGAATGTAGGAGAAGGTACCCCCTCACGAAAACACAAGAGATCAAGAGGAGGGAATCATTGGGGAGAATTTTGTAGATCAAGAACATTGGACTTGATACAAAGAAGGTAAAATTAGAACCACACACACATGCACTTTGGATGGGGTTGTGTAATTAACTTCTAGCATATATGATGAGTCTAAATATATTTTTGTTGTGTATTGATTTTGGATATGATGTTTTGTCTTGAATATTTTATTTATTGCTCCAATTTGGAGCACGTGTGATAATATACCTACTCAAATTACGTTGAGGTTGTGTACTACCACCGACATAATCCAAAGAACATTCATCGTCACCATGAAATTTGGAATTTAGTTTACTCCTTTTGTTTTAAATCATCAATTTTATCAACTTCACATGGTAATAAACTTCAACGATTAAGTTGATCTAGTCATGAGTCTTAGCTTGTACCAAATATAATGGTGTAGACACTCATTTTAGTAATTCATTTCTTGCCACAATTAAAATTGTACAATGCCTTTTCATTAGTCCACACTTATCCAAATTGGTCAATCATGTTATCCCTAGTCATATCCCATTCATTTTTTCTTGCACACGCAACTCATTTGTTCACACAATGGTCATATTAGTCCATAAAATCAAGATAAACCATCACACAGTATAATCTCAATTTTAAAGCACTCACACATGCATCCTGGACCAAAAAACCTAGAAAAGGCCATAACATATGCATGTTATGGCCCTTCCCATCCATTTTTCCCTTTCCCTCCAATTAAACTTTTATTAATTCAAATTCCTTTGGGACACTTCTAGTTGGCCTTATTTGATTTTTCTAAATCTATAACGCATATATAAGCTAGTTATTCATCCATTATCAAAAAGGATATCATGCACACTTGGCACCCAAAGATGCTAATGATCACACTAAGAGTAATCATAAACAAAGTCATTCCAAGACTCACTTTAGCTTCATATACTCTTCATATTCATTCTAGGGAATTCATACACTCATATATGTAAATACAAGGAACATATCGTCATTCCAAGTCAAGCTAGTGCAAAAAGACTTCTTGGCTATCTAGGGTTTTGAAGGATAAATAAGTTGCACAGTGAGCATCACATAGTTTCAAAGGTCCAAATCTCATAAAAGAGTAAATAAGAAGATGCTATATAGACCCAAAAATTATTAGGAGTAGAGTATTTGAAGGGATGTGAGCATACATAAAGGGCCATATTGGGGGTACGTTTTGACCCATGTCATCCGCTTTGGCCCGTGCAACAATTTAGGACACGGTTTCAATAGTGAGTCTTTATAAGTCATTTACAGCTTGTTTTAGTCATTGGACCAACCCATATCATCACACAAGGAAGGATATTGGTTAATTCATCTTATCTCTCTCATTGCAAGTGTTTTATCTATTATTGTTTGTCATTTTTCATCATTGTTTAATGGTTATTCATGATATTGTTGCAATTAGCTTTGGAAACTAATTGATTAGGATAATCTACCATCGATTATTACCCCCTAAGATATTAACCAATTTAGGTTAAATCATTTAGTGAACCCGAATATCAGATTTATCTTCTCCTACTCTCTTGAGTCATTTTCCTACATTCTATGGTCATAGGGTTTCTAACAATTCTCTATTATTTCACATCATGGATGAGGCTCCTCCATTGTATATCCAAGTCAAAAAATTAATACATTGGTCAAACGTGTTCTTTTTGATAATGAATCTTACCTTAGCATATGAAACATTTCTGTATAGACCCCATCACCACCATTCCCATTCCTCCTTCACAACCTATTCCATATCACAATATTAGTACATATGATGTTGGTCAATCTAGCACTCCTACTCCCTCTGCTACTTCTACATGCATTTTGTCCATTCCTACTCATACTATTGATATCCTATCACCCACCATGTCTACCTCTATGGCTACTACTTCTCCACCTGTCATGGCTCCTCTCAATTCTACATCTAGCTCCACCCCTACCAATATCCTTGATCATGTCATCCAACAAGATAATGCTAACACTAATGATTCTAATGATGAGGTTGATGTTGTAGAGCTTAACGATGACACATTGCACAATCTTAAATTTACTCCTATTGAAATAGATGAATCCTACTTCCAAGATACTTTTGTTGTTATTGGCCCTGGTGAATATCAATTCAAGAAACCTCCTCCTTCTACTAATGTCATGATACCTTTTCGACGGTTCTCCATACATTGGACATCATACCACCTCTTTCCTCTCCCCATGTTCACTCTGCACCATGGTTCGCCCCCTTCACATGCACTCTTTTCATACATGAATCTTATTGGCCTCACATTCCATTTGACCCTACTTGCTTTGACACTGTTTACATGCATGATGACTTAGGTTGGCTAGGATTTACACTTTTGATCTCCTCCCTCCACCTCACTCTCCTCACCTTTATCATGGATGTATACTTATTACTATTTCTTATGGCCTCCGCATCTTCCATTTATCATTCTTCCTTGCACACACTCCTCATTCCTCTCCACTCACACTTGGGCATGGTGGTGATGAGGTCTATCTGAAATATGGTAATCTGGATCCTAATCATAATGATATCATATTCACATGATCTCTATTTGTAATGATCCATTTCTTAGCTACACTCAAACTCTCACTTGATGGTATGCACATGATTTTCCTTAACCTCCTTTACTGATGAAGAATATGCTATGGGCACATACCATTTATGCCATAAAGGCTCTTTATATGACCAACCTCACACTATTGCTTACCAAGTCTCTAATCCATATCCTATTGGTTACAAACCTGACACTAATGATCTTCTAGATGAGTTTACTTACTCTATCCCTACATCATACAATTGAGGGGCATCACACTTCCCCCTTCCCTTCCTTCAAGATGTCTTCGGTCTCTATTGTCACACTTAACACTATGTGCTTCATGACTTGTCTTTCTACCCATTTTCAAACCCTTCAATACATGAATTATATCATCATTACCCTATGACATGCTCTAGTTCCACAGTTCATACTCAACTGCTGAGGGTATAAATTTGAAATGAACCTCATTGCATTCACTTTTCATGCTCTATGCTTCATGATCCATCTTTCTAGCACATATTATCAAACCATTTCTTGATGACACACTCTTTTTCTATGGTTAATTCTTGATTATTGAGGGTATTTTATAAATGGACCTCATCTCATACACATTTTTGGGGGCACATTGCTCGCATCACATTCACACATTCCATACCATTCCATCACACTTGTACATTACACTTATATATCTTGGTTTCACTTAATATTTCTTATTTATACTACTTATATGATGCACTTTTTCTTATTATGCTAGTCAAATACTTAGTATTTCATTATCTTTACATATATACACATGTGCATTCACTTGGTTTTTGCATTGAATGCATATCTCTTGCAGGTTATTACACGCTGCAATGATGTTTAGCCCTATAAATTTTTCCAAATCCACCAAGGCTCCTAAAGTAATATACCTTTACTACTCTCACACATTACAGTGATATTGTTTCATCATTTACTACTACTTTCTAGCACATTACCTTCCATTGATACATACATCCCTTGACATACAATTTATCTTGCTAACATGCTAACATGTGCTTCATGTGTAGAATTTTCTATGCAATATTATTTGTCACCATGGTTTTATGATACATTACTTGTTTTCCATTGCTTTCTATTGTATATTATTATTTACGAGCTATGCCTTATGTCTTATATGATCATTGTATGCTTTTGGCTTCTTTGGATTTGATTGTCTTGTGACATCGTGAGTGATGTCCCATGTATGAAACCCATTTTTGCAGTCCACTTTGTTTGTACATTTTCTTGATTACATTTTCTTCTATTGCAGGTTTTTACTTTTTCTACTAACACATGTTTCTAGCCACTTTGTTTGTATGTGCCTTGGTTTCTACCATGCACATCCCCTACCCTTGTTGGGACACAATACAAAACCACATCAAGTCCTCTCTTTTAGGCCAAACACTCCTATAGTCGTCACATGCACCCCAAATGAGGGGCATACATTGGGTGAATAAATCACCCTACAACAACTCAAGGCTATAGTACATGAACAATAAAGGAACACTATCACAAAATGGCCTAGAATATGACTTTGTCCCTTTGTACAACACAAACACCAATGCCTAGAATCGACAGGTAATGCCTCGAGCGCTTGTGTCCTCCCATGGGTGCTAATGTACTTTGGAGGCACATACAATTATATTATCATATCAACACAATCTAATGAAGTCTTCAAATAAGTTTCATGGTTACTAGCAAATTCTTCCAACCACCAAATACATTTTATCTCCTTTAATCGGTACAACTCAAAACTAATTCGAATAATCGAAATAAAAGGGACAATAGGAAAAAATCGGGGATGTCCCATTTACGGTGTTGTTTATTAGGAAAATTTATAGGAGGAGAGTAACACTAGACCTCTCTCCCCAACACTTGCTATTTTGCATGAGATTGCCCAAAAAAACTTGCACTTGGCATGAAATCACCCAAAAATTCATACTTGGTGTGAGATCTCCCAAAAACTCACACTTGGTGGGAGATTTCCCAAAAAACTCGCTATCGGTGTGATATCACTCAAAAAACTCTCTTCACAATATTTTAGGACACATTTTTATCATGTACACTCTTTTACATCAAGTGCACACTTTCTTTTACTACTACTTTTACACACTTTTACATATTTTTGCATGATTTTCTTAAAATTTTCATATACATGACTTTGAATACCCTTTTTCTCTTCTTTTGCAAATTTTTCCTTAATACACAACAAGAATCAACCTAGAACAATAAATACAAGCACAACAATAGGTAAAATCAACACATACGCTTCACCCCTAGGGTCACTTTACTTTCCTAGTCTCCACGTTTCACTTTACAATCTTTCCATGCTTCATGTGTCCACTCACTCGTTGTTTTCCACACTCTATAGGATCATAAGGTATACATATTTTATCTACTTTATGTTATTGACTATTCACTCAACAACATAAAGTGGGGAAAATTTATACAAAAAATCACACACTTGGGTACATTTCTAGGTCCTAAAAGTATACTAGCATTTACATGATCCTAAACAAGTAAACTAGTGGTTGTGACTATCTTTGGAATATTTTCTTTGTCTCTATTTTTCTATTTGGTCTTGTAGACTGTACAACCTAGTCAAAACTTGATTGATTTATATTTTTTATGGTTTCGAGACACTAGCACCCAATTAGGATAGAAGCACCCAGGCGCTTATGTTCCTTTTGGGTGCCCCTAACCCTTTTCTACCTTAACTCACTCTTTGGGTATCTTTTATATTTTGGGCATATTTTTCACTTATGGGTCAACCTTCTAGTTTTAAATTACATAATTCAAACAAGATAATCATATAAATACATAGTTATGTGTTCAAAATTGTGAACAAGGAAATAATTTTTAAAATCTATGAAACAGGGTAAGAAACACTCAAGAATCCCCAAAGCTTCAAACAAATAGTTCAATGGACCATTAGATAAGAGATAAACAAGGATTTATTACTTTTGCATGCATTAAGCTTGAAACAAACAAGTAAATCTAACATATCTAGTTATCATCTACTCTTGAAAGCTTTACAAATGAACCTAGATAGATTCTAAGCAATCAGTTTATGATTATGAGAATGGAATCTCTCCATTAATGGATAAAGAGCCACATGGTTTCTTCCATTTACTCAAACTTGAATGGAAATAGCAAAGCAAAGCAATATTATCTCAATATGACAAATGAAGAAAATCTCTAATCCTAGCAATAATACTATAGTTTAGCCTAGAAAGGGGAAGTGTTCTTAGGAAATGAGAGGGGGTCTAGTCCTATTTATAGTTTTGGTTTCCAAAGATGGAAAGGTTTGGGTGAATGTGGGACAAAAGGATAGTCCAAAAGTCACTTTTTGGCTTAGAAAAGGTCAAAACATGATTAAGACTAGTTAATCTAGGGTTAGGCTAATTAATCATGATTAGTGAGAAATTAGGAGTTTGAGAGGGTTGTGAGAGGACCACTCAATCCAATGAAATGGATTCATTGCCAAGGAAGCTAGTAAAAGTGGTATAGATAAGGATTAGAAGAGCGTTTAGTCAAAATGAGGCTATAATAGCCTGCTTAATTGGTTTACAAGAGGAATACAACCAAAAGAGTGTCATAAGAGGGGAGTTAGATAGGTCTAACTGACGGTGTGTCATCAATTTGCAAGGAGTAGAATAGTTAGTGTAATATTAAGAATAATATTGGTTCAATAAAACTACAGGTGTCTACATTTTCCCCTCTTTGGGGTGGCGTAAGCTACGTCACTTCAAAGAAAGTAGACAAACATGAACAACTAAAAAGAATTTGAAGGGGTGGAAGAAAAATTAGTAGGGTGGAGAATGCCCCTCGAGTGCTAACAGGCGATGCAAGAGGTCAATCAATGATAAAAAGATGATAGAAAGAAAACAAAAGAAAGAAAATATCAAGGGGAGATATTGAGCAATTAATAACTTTGTTTGTGTACTAAATAATATCAATTATATCATATTGCTAAAAATATTCATCATTGTCCTTATCAAAATAAATAATGAACAAAAGTGTAAAATGACATGAAAATCCATATACAAAAATTTTCCATTGCTATAAATACCAACTCCATGTAACATACAAAATTCAATGTAATACGAGAAAGTAAAAGATTCCTAACTCCATGCGAACATACATAATGCAATGTAATATGAGAAAGTAAAAAGATAACCTAATAAAGAAACATAATGTAATTGTTTTGTTATCAAGCTTCAGTTTAAACCTATTCGAATTAACAACAAGGGTTAATGATGGTTCCCCAAGCAAGGATACATGCAAGGGGAATAATGGAGGACACTTGGGTCCAATGAAAAAGTATTGTGCACTATGAAATAGTACCGGGAACTCATTTTTCCCAGTACGAGAAAAATCATGTAGACTAGATTTGTTAATGAAGGTAGATCAGAATGATCCATGAGTCATTGATGATGAGAACAAGAAAGAACCAAAGAACGACGTTTTGTAGGATGATTTTCAATTTTTAGAAGTTTTAAAACATATTTGAATGTTTTGATTTTTCTAAAATACTTGAATTTTTTTGTGATTTTTAAAGTTTTCTAAAACTATATACGAAAAGAAATATAAACGTGGATGCCCCCAATGATAGATGGGATGTAAAAGGGTAAAATTCCATGCACATGCGCAAGAAATTGAAGATGCAAAAATGCCCCAACATTAGGTGAGAGTATTCAAAGGAAAACTCTTCACGTGTAGAAGTTATATCATCGCCAATATGTATAGGTTCAATATGATGATGAAATTAAACCCAATGATGTGCTAGGAAGGAGAAAGGATGCCCCCAACATACGTTGGCTAAGAATCACATGATAGAAAAGAAGTAGAAGATTGATTTTTTGAAAGGGACAAAGGTGTCCATAAACATGGAAAAAAGGTAATCTTATACACATGGATGTTCTGAATGAAGTAGAAAAATTATGTGAATCATATGAATGTATCTTAGAAGCCTCGCGATGAAAAAGTGATTAGTCAAAGACACAAATCGTGAGATGAGATATGGACTAAAGCAAGAGTCTGAACAAGGTCCAAAAAAGACACTTGGTAACATACTAATCTTATTTACTCATAGAGATCCAATGTGTGCACATGGAAATTAATTACCTCTTGAAGGGAATATTTAATAGGAAACAAATGAGGACAAACTAGCCAATGTGTAGGAATGATTTATTTTGAAAGTTGATTTGTGAATGGAAAGTGGAAGGATAACCATACATTGCTCTCATCAAACCAGATACCATATCCTTGATGGAGATGTATTTGATTCTAATCACAACATTTCTCTACTACCAGCTAGGCATCTATAGCCCCAATAGAGATTATTGGAAATACCCCAAGAGAGAGTTATATATCAATTTTCTTTTTCTTTTAGCATTTAGCTTTTTTATGAAATAGTCTATATTACTTAATAAAATATTACATTCTATCCACAAAAATATGGATGGTAAAGGGCACAACCCACGATCAAACTAGCCGACGGATAGGAGACTAATGTAACATGCCCAAGGAGCATTTAGCTTTTGACTTTTGATTGATTTTGATTCTTTTTGAAAATCTATTTCAGCTCTCTTATTTGACAAGGGGTTAAGAACCACATATGGCTTGATGGAAGGATATGGAAGTGATTGTGATGAAGACATTGGCTAGTGTCAACAAATATGTCCAAAATTTCTTTGCAACAATTTTATTAGATGTTGAGTGTGATAGGATATCTAAGATGTTAGTCGTTCTTTAATTTACCAAGGTGATAAAAGACCAAGGTCAAACAGATACCATAGAGATAACTATCACAAAATGTGTGCGAATAGACTAACCAAGATATCATCAAAGGGATGAAAATGGTGGATGAATTGCAAAGGAATGGAATGTAGGGGAAGAAAGAACATCCATGTGTATGTAATACCTAATTACAATGTTTGATCTTTGTACCTATGATTTTTTTGTTTTCTCAAATTTTTTGTATTTTTTTGAATTGTTTTGATTTTTAGATTTTTGATGGTTTTTGGAAATTTGGGACCAATCAAAGTCACTCCGTGTGATAGTATCCCACAACGATGTTTTTAATTCCTTGATAAGGGATATTAAGTGTGTTTTCTTATCAAGAGTCATATTATCTCCGATCTCAATGATCATGGTGAGCTCGTACTCAACAAATGACTACGATTTATCTTGAAACATGGATTTCATATGTGGGAGCTTGAGTTACCTATCCAGAGGTGGTTTATGCACTTTTCACCATATTTGATGGTTTCATTGGTGTTATTTCTTGAATCGCATTTGATTTACAACTTTAATATTGTTCAAGTTGTTGGGAGCTTTGGAGCTCTTTGCGTTTAAAATAAAATAAATAAAATGTTTGGGTTTCTTATAAATTGACACATGAATTTTATGATCCGTAGAGAAGTGGGAGAAGAAAGTGGGCATTTATGATTGATGATAGGAATAGTAAGGATGATGAAGAGATTTCCCTAAGTATTGATAGAAGAGGAACACGATGGATGAAAAGGATATGGTCCAAGAATTGAAGAGGATGAGCTACCAGGAGGTGAGCCAATGATAGAAGATGACAAAGGGCTGCTAGGATATGGCCTAAGATGGAAGAAATTAGGCTATGAGGACATGGACCAAGAATAGAAGATGATGGTGTCCCATAGATGGAAGAGGATGAAGGGCTACTAGGACACGGCCCAAGAATATAAGGTAATGAGATACCCCAAGGTGACCCATAAATAGAAAATAATGGAGGGATACTAGGATGTGGCCCCGAATAGAAGAATATGATGAGGGAATACTAGGGTGTGGCCCAAGTATAAACGAGGAGGGACTACTCGAGAGGTGTCCCATAGATATAAGAGGATGAAGGGATACTAATACGTGGCCCAAGAATAGAAGGTAATGGGCTACTAGGAGGTGACCCACAAGTAGAAAATGGATGGCTACCTGGGGTGGCTCTAGGATAGAAGAAGATGATGGGATACTAGGGTGTGACCCAAGGTGAGATTTTGATTAAGGAATGATTATAGATAAGGAATGATTTGGAAATGAGAAGATAGGCCATGGATCAATGCTAGACCCTAGCATCTCATCATGTTTATAGGAAGGTGAAGATGGAATAACAAGAAGAAGAATCAAGTTCCATGACTTTAGGCTCTTCCTCTACGTTCTGACAAAAGGGATCAATTTATTCTTCCCTACACACGAGGGTATCAAGATCTAGAAAGAATCCTTGTTTACAATCCTCTATAGGGACATCTTTGTGTAGTATGATTTTTCCTTCATTTTTAGAGAAATCAATTAGTAGAGGTTGTTGTTATTCGACCATAGGAAGTTGACTAGAAGAAATTATTTCAATAAACATGGAATTTTTAGAAGAAGTGTGATGATTTAGATGAGGGAATACTTAACCCTATCACTCCCATGAAGATTTTTGATAGTTCTTTGAAAATATATCTTAGCACATGGCTTATTTCTAATGGTTCGATGTGGTCACAGACATTGATATTTAGAAGATGGATGAGGAAATGGTATGATATGGTTGAAAGGGATCAAGGGCTGAAGAGGGATTGAAGTTGGAATGATAGCAGAAGATGACTCAAGAGAGGAAGTATATTTGGAGGTAGGTGTCTCATGAATAGATGATTTGGATTTGGACCTAGGTCATTTTTCTAGAAGACAACATGATGTAGGAAGGAAAGTAGGATCGCATAGCCATCCATTAATTTGTGATGTAGGAGTCAAATTGGATGATTGAATAGAGGAATCTGAGTCATGGAAATCTTTAATAGAGGAAGGGGTCATTGAGGCAACTGATGAAGGAGGTCTTGTGAAGACAGGAGGAATGTGACTCAAGAACCAAATTAGATGTTTGATCAATGGAACTTGGAGTCACACAAGTCTTTAAAGGAGGAAGAAGTCATTGAGGTGATTGGGAATGAAGGTCCTTCAAAGAAAGGGAGGACCGTGATTTAGGATTTGATCTAGGGGTATCTAAATAATAGTTAGGATCTAAATCTTCAGAATAAGAGTGGGAATCTGAATGGTAGTTTGATCTCAATCAAGAAGATTGGTGGGAACTCGAATAATAATTTGGATCAAAATCATCTAAACCATAACACTGACTATGAGTTGAAGATGGGGAACAAGGTACCCGAACGGGCCCTCTAGTGTGAAGAACCAAATGAGGTTTACTTGTAATGGGCCTATTTTGATGTGAATGCCTAAACCTAGGTTCCGTATTGTTGTAAGTATGAGGAACCGCGTGATAGTTAGTCATTGTTAGCATTGTTTAGGTACAAATGCCTAGATCTAGATAGTGTGATGGAACTCCTTCAAAGGGAAGTTCCATGTCGATTTGGGCAGCATAACAACAACCAACTAGACATTTTGTAAAGATGGGGATGCTTGTGTAATTTTTCCAAAAGGGATCTAAGGAAAACATACATCGTGATAATGCAATTGTGACAATCTAACAAGGTTTGGATAACAAGTTGCAAGTGCAAAGAATCAAAGGCTTAAAAGGATTGTCCTTAGAAAGGATAAGTCAATGCGATGAATAAATCGTAAGACACAATCACACAATGTTCACCCTAAACCAACCAAACAATGAAGTACTTCCTAAGTGACACCAAATAATAGTTTGACACATAAGATGACCAACGAAGTGTCACCACTTATGTCAAGTTCAGAAGCGAACAAGGCGTAAGTGATAAAAAAATAGTTAAAGTGATTCCCAAACAAGGTACATGCAAAGTGAGTTTTAAGTCTAAACAAGACTTATCTCTCAAAAATTGGGGGTTACAAATAATGAACAACGTAACAACACCACCAAGATACACTTAACCAAACTCGTGAAAAATTAAGGTGTTTGTATCGAAATGATATTAATACGATGTGCATCAAGTAACAACGACACTTTTCAAAAACAAGGTAATGTTCAAAAGTAAACCAAGGCAAAAGTATACCAAGGAGTTGTTAAAAAGCGCGTAGCGTAACGTTACAGTCCAAACACTTAAGCCAAGTTTATGAGGAAAAAAATGTAAGTATCAAAAATGTTACGACATGATATAAGCAATGTAACCACTCAAAGGAGAACCTAATGAAGAACCAAGCCTAACTACAAATGATGATCTTGACTTGGGTATCAAGATCAAATGGCTATCAATGACGTAAAGATGTACCCACACACTTTAGACATTTAACAACCCAGCCACAAACATGGATGGGCATAAACAGACACAAAATTGGTGATACAGTCAATTGACAACACTCGTATAGTTTTGCTCTTTTGATCAACAAAGTGTCAAAAGAGAACAAAGGAAATAGACCAAGTGGGGTGAAAAATGTTTGGCGTCACTTCAAAGACGCAGTTTCACCTCATCTTATGGCAAGTGAAAATGAAGTAAAAGTGATGTCACACAATTTTCACAATGAAATAAACTTAGATCAAACTTAAGAGGACTATTTTCCTTGTTCGAAAAACAAGGTTTTGAGTCCAAACAAGTTGTCACTTCATGAGATTTGACAAGACGTGATAATGGACTAGCAAAGTGGGCTCCTTGACAAAATGGATTTCCTAAGTGGTTCACTCAACTAGGTGTCACAAGTTTGTCTAATGCAAGCTTGATTTTCCAAGGTTTCCCAAGGATTATCTCATATTTACTTTACCCCCTTCTAATACAATGAGCAACTAGTGTGTTCAATTGTATCGTCACTGGGGTCATGATACGGAAAACTTTGACTCTAAACTCACAATGTATGACTAGTCAAGTGGGTAAGCAAAGCACTTCTTGTTTCATCCACAAGGTTACTCAATGGTGGATTACTTTAGGGTTCCTAGAACCACCCCCATTGTTTTAGCTTAAGGCATTATTTGAAATGGGTTATGTTCTAGTTGAGTGGATAGGGATGTTCCCTTTTCCGAAACCTGCAATACAGTGTGATGTATGTGTGTTTTTTTTTATCTTGTTTAACTTAATGTGGTTTTAAGTAGCACACCATTTGGCAACCTACAATCAAACATGTGTTAATGGTGTTGTGTTTCAAACCTCCTTTATTTGACAAACAATTTTTTTCCTATACGTCTGAAAGGTTAGTAATTTTCTAAAAGGATCACAATATCAAAAGAGAGTTTATGTGTTGTTTTTTATTCCCAAGGTCACCAAAAAGGTGCGAGGGAAGAGCATACACAATGTGACAAAATCAACTACAAATAAGTAATGGAAAATACTTGAAGTAATTTACACAAATGACTTCGTTTTAACCAACTTGAAAGATTAATCCATTATGAAGCTCAAATCAAGTGTTTGGAAAGAAAGAAGAAGGTTTTGGAAGTATTTTTGGTTCCCAAGATCACCTATAAGGTGTGAGGGAAGAGCATACGTGCTTTGAAAACCTCTATCAACTAAGAAATGAAACACTTAATTAATTTAATCAAAACAAGACTAAAGAACCCTACAAACAACTGTTAAGAACCTGCAAACAAGTTAGCAAAAACCAGAAACTTTGATCTTATAGCTCGTGAAAAATTTCAACTTTTAACACTGATGCCTACATGCCCAGTCCAATGTATACATGTCCCAACTGACGGATATGTGCCCTATCCAATAGGTACACGTGTAGAAAGAATGTGTCTGTTAGGTTTGACACCTACGTATCATAAATATGCATACGCTAAGGTTTCGATGGATACACGGCCAATGTAAAATGTAAGGTCAACACAGTCTTTGACATATTCCTACAAGTCTAGAGGATTAGGTACACCTACATTTCAACACATATGCATGGGACAGAATGGATATACATCCCTTTGTAAAAGTTTGATTGCTCAAAGTATGACTTGACAGATACGCGGCCAGCTTGATGCATATGTGCCTATTTTGACAAAGATGCATCCTTCCAGGATACCTACACAAACCCCCTATAAAAACTTCAAAATTCATGGAAACAAAAAGTTAAAATATTAAACAGGTTAGTTTTCAACAATGGAAGTCTATTTCTAGCTTAGACCCATTAAATGCCTTAGAAAAAGGAAGAAAAATCCCTTTACAAATGTAAAATCTGTTAAAAGACAAGATTTTAAAACCTAGAAAGCATAAAAATGGTTAGAAATGGACATGTAAAGCCTAGAAAAGACTTGAAAAAGGACTATGGAGTAAGTCCCACCATGTTCCAAATGTGAACAAGGAAACAATTTGTAAAAGCTATGAAATGGGGTAAGAAACACTCAAGAATCCCCAAAGCTTCAAACAAATAGTTCAATGGACCATCGATAAGAGATAAACAAGGATTTATTACTTTTGCATGCATTAAGCTTGAAAGAAACAAGTAAATCTAACATATCTAGTTATCCTCTACTCTTGAAAGCTTTACAAATGAACCTAGATAGATTCTAAGCAATCAATTTATGATTATGAGAATGGAATCTCTCCATTAATGGCTAAAGAGCCACATGGTTTCTTCCATTTACTCAAACTTGAATGGAAATAGCAAAGCAAAGCAATATTAGCTCAATATGACAAATGAAGAAAATCTCTAATCCTAGCAATAATACTATAGTTTAGCCTAGAAAGGGGAAGTGTTCTTAGGAAATAAGAGGGGGTCTAGTCCTATTTATAGTTTTTGGTTTCCAAAGATGGAAATGTTTGGGTGAATGTGGGACAAAAGGATAGTCCAAAAGTCACTTTTTGGCTTAGAAAAGGTCAAAACATGATTAGGACTAGTTAATCTAGGGTTAGGCTAATTAATCATGATTAGTGAGAAATTAGGAGTTTGAGAGGGTTGTGAGAGGTCTAATCAATCCAATGAAATGGATTGATTACCTAGGAAGCTAGTAGAAGTGGTCTAGAATAGGATTAGAAGAGGGTTTAGTCAAAATAAGGCTATAATAGCTTGCTTAATTGGTTTATAAGAGGAATATGACCAAAAGAGTGTCGTAAGAGGGGAGTTAGATAGGTCTAACTAATGGTGTGTCATCAATTTATAAGGAGTAGAATAGTTAGTGAAATATTAAGAATAATATTGGTTCAATCAAACTACAGTGTCTCTACAAAAATAAAGGACCAAACATTAAGCATTACTATCATCACCTAATCTTGCATTAAAAGGAACATAAAGCACTCCAAGGCATTCATCTAGCATCCATTCAAGGAAAAAGGGTTGCAATAACTATGCATACACAACATAGGAAGGGGAAGTTCATTTTATTCCATCCATACATTCTACTACATTGCTACATTCTAGCTACAACCCGTTATCAAGTGCAACTTGCACAAGGGCATCCTAGGGCATAATTTCTACACACACTCACAAGAACTACATGGAGTATGAGATGTAGTGCAGCTATTAGTCATATTTTCACTACCGGGGTGACCTTCGAGGTCAATTTGACTCCCCATTATTTATTTTCCTTTTTAGGTTTGATGTGGTTTAATGGCGTGTGTAAGTGAACATCTCTTTTGCAGTTACAGGGAACCTTAGGCGATCCAAAAGTGACTACTATGTGATAAATAGGAACAAATGTGACACCCTTATTACACAAAAAAATAGATCCGGAACTTTTAACCATCACACGGAACCCAAATTTATTCATCGGCACCTGTGTACTTTATCCCTGTCTGTTGGAGGCACCCCTATCCACCATTGTTCATGAGTTTGAAATTTACTGAGAGATCAATTATGAAATTTTTACATATTTTTCATCTCTTCTCCCTACTCGGATTGGTTCCAGTTGCATGGTCATTAACTAAGTCATCTTTCCTCTCTCTCTTGCTTAGGGTTTTATACTTTACATCTTATTTTGCTTGTGTCATTACTTTTGTACTTTATGATTTATACATCAATTCTCGTTGAAATATTAGATTTAATTTAATTTGAATTAAATCTAAGTATTATAGAGTATCTGATGTACACATGATAAAGTAAATTAATGACACAAACAAACTAAGATGTAAACTATGAAACTCTAAGCAAGAGAGAGAGAGAGAGGAAAGATGACTTAGTTGATATCCACGCAATCTAGAACTAATATAGGAAATGAGAAGTGGTGAATAATATGCAAACAAATGAAAAAAATCATAATTGATATTTGTAAATTATGTAACTCAAAAACAATAATAGACAGGTGTCTACAACATGACATGGGTACTTGGGCACTAACGACCGGATTTGGGCACCGTGACTTGCAAAAGCTCTAGATTTATTTTTTATTATATCACAAGTTATTCACAATTGCTCTATGTTGATCACCTGATGTTTGCACTATGATTGCTGAAGGTACCTATAACTTGCAAAAGAGAAGTTCACCTACACAAGCCCACAAACCACATCAAACCTAAAAAGAAAAATGTAAAAATCGGAGTCGATTGAACCCTGCGGTCACCCCAAGAGTGAAATTATGAGAGAGTGATGCACTACATCTCAAAATTCATGCGCTTCGGTGAGTGTGTGTAGAATTTATTCCCTAAGATGCCCTTGTGAAATTTGTGCTTGATATCGGGTTGTAGCTAGAATGTAACAATGTAATAGAATGTGTGGATGGAATAAAATGAACTTTCCCTTCCTATATTTTATATGCAGAAGTATGTAGTCATTTTCCTTGAGTGGATGCTAGATGGATGCCTTGGGGTGCTTTAGGTTCCTTTTGAATGCAAGTGTAGGTGATGATAGTAATGCTTAGTGCTTGGTCCTTTATTTTGAACACATAACTATATATTTATATGATTCCCTTGTTTGAATTTCGTAATTGAAAACTGAAAGGCCAACTCATAAGTGAAAAATATTCCCAAAAGATAAAAGAGACACAAAATGAGTGAGTAAGATAAGAAAGGGTTAGGGGCACCTGGAGAGAGAGGAGCACTGGCGCTACTACAGTCTTTCTTTGGGAGCTAGTGTCCAAAGCCATGAAATATAAATAAGTAATTTTTAGTCAAGGGTTATAGGGTGTGTAAGATCAAATAATAATCAAGAGACAAAGAAAAGAGGCCAAAGATAGATTCCAACCACTAATTCCTTACTTAGGAATCATATAAATGTTAGTATGCTTTTAGAACCTATAAATGTACCCAAGTGTATGATTTAGTGTCTACATTTTCCCCCAATTCATGTTGTTGAATGAATACTCGATAACATAAAGTAGATAAAATATGTGTACCTTATGATCCTGTGGAGCGTATGGAAAATATTGTGCTAAATTGACAAGTGAAGCATGGAGACTAGGAAAGAAAAGTATCCTCAAAGTGAAGCATATGTGTTGCTTGTACTATTGGTGTGCTTGTATTTGTTATTGTAGAATACTTCTTAACATGTATTAAGGATGTACCTACAAAAAAGAAAAAGAGTAGTCAAAGTTTTGTACATCAAAAATCTAAGTAAAGTATGTTAAAGTGTGTAAAATTAGCAATTTAGGAAAGTGTGCACTTGATGTAAAATAGTGTAAACGATAGAAAAGTTCCCGAAATGTCAGAAGAACAAGTTTTTAGGTGATCTCATGTCAATAACGAGTTTTTTTATCTCATACCAAGTGCAAGTTTTTGGGTGATCTCATGCCAAGTGCGAGTTTTGGGTGATCTTATGCCAAGGAGCAAGTGTGTTGCGAGAGTTATTTAATAAAATCTAAATATTTTATTAAAATCTAAATGCAAAGATCTCTGTTATAACTGATATACAATGAAATACAAGTGCTCGGCAATTTATTTGATCTTTATATGAAAGAAAATACAAGAGATAGGAGCTTACCTTAAATTTTCTTATCCTCAAGTGAGTCTCAATGGAGAATGTGATGGAACCAGAGCATAGACCATCACAATCAGGCTCATAAAAATGTAGAGATTCTTACAATAACTAGACACGAGCTCGTGGGGGCTAGAGTTTGTTGAAAATGTCAAAACTGGTTTTGATATCGTCGCTAGGGTTTCACACTTATTTGCCTTTGGTTTCATGTATGTCATATCAAGCTTTTCAGGGGTACCCAGAAACCTACCCATGAATATCCTCGTGCAAAACCCTAAAAATACATCAAATCGTAAAAAGAAAGATACAAAATGAAGGTTTGAATTATCCTCGCTTGTTAACTAGTGAACTTACGACTTAATGTTGCACTACATCTCGACTCAATTTAGTTCTACATCCTTGTGTGTGCAACAGCCTCCTAGTTCACCCTCACACCAATGATGCCAATATATTGGGCGAGCTAGATAAAATTTAAATATGTGGATGGAATAGAATAAACACCCCTTCCTATACAAAGTGTATGCAAAATAATGATCCCAAATGTAGTCCCTTAATATATGTAGATAGATATCTATTGATAAGAATTTCTGCCCTTATTATGGTATGTATGTTGTGTTTATATAGGGATCTCTTGCTTGAATTTTGACACTAATGACCCAACATGCCGACTAGTACCTTAGGATATGAGTGGGAAAATTGAAAATAAAGAACGTCAAGTTTTTAAAATAAAAGCAATCATAAAGAGGACATGGGCACCCAGGATGGATAAGAGTGCCTATGTGTTAGTGTCTAGTCCTATGTGCTAGTTTCTAGAGATAAATGACAACAAATGAGTGGAGACTGAATGACAGAATCCCTGAAATTTGACCGTAATCTGGTGTATGAGTGACAAGTATGAAAGATAAAATCAATAGAAACCAACAAGACAAACAGATGGACTAGGGAATGGGTCACCAAAGTGAATAATTTTCTTATGCAAGATCCATATTTAAAACAAAATACTTGGCAAGATAGTAAATAGTAGTAATTACGTGACTTTGTGTCTACATTTTTTCCCATTTATGCTATTTGAATGAAATTAAAGTAGTGTAAAGGAAGTAAGGAACATACTTGGAAGAAGTTTGGAGAAGCCCATGTTGCATAAGTATGTGCAAAATAAGAACATATAGAGTGGCGAACCATGGATCATCGTGTCAATCCATGTGGCATAATAAGAGACATGGGATTTCTATGAGGATCACTAAGTGAGATTTATGCTTTCAATATTGAGTGATTATAGATTTCAATTTTTGGATAATGGAGATGAGTTGGGGTAAGAAGTGATCGGTTCCCAACCCGATTTCGTCAGTGTGTGAAAAACTAAGGATTTTGGAATCCTACCACTAGAGGAAGAGTTTAGGAAAAGAGGTCTAGTTTTACTCTCCAAATTTAACTACATCCTTAAAAGGTCTATCCACTAAAGATGAAAAAAGACCATATTTTGTTCATTTGGATCCATTTTCATTTATTTCAATCAAACGTGAATAACCCATATAGGAGCAGTATAGGAAAGGCAATAACATCTCATTTCTCCCACTCCAAGGGTGTCTCCACAATGTGTATGAGATGGCTTCCATGTTATGTCATTTGGAAGTAGTAGAAAATCAATAATAACTTCCCATGTTAGGTCATCTGGGAAAGTGGTGATATAACTCCCAAGTTAGGTCATCTGGGAGGATACATACGATGTGTTGTGTCAATTGTTTGATGTGATTTCGAATAGTAAAATATTTTTATGATATTTGAATGTATGTGATTAATTTTATAGATTACCATGGATAAATTTTGTACTTGTTCCCACCATATTAGGTCATTAGGGCGAATCGCTAGAAAGTGGTGTGAAATTTTGTTTAATGTACGAGTGAATTTTTTAATAATGAGAGAGTTAGAAATATAAAATGATCACGTAACGATGTGAGGGGGATTATAGGATTCCTTGATTGTATGCCCCCCTTACATCAAAAGGAGGAGTGATGATGAGAATGAACGTTGAGTCGAAAGTAAGTGTGTAATGATGTAATAGTGAATGTATGATAGGTATCACAAAAGTGTGTGTATATTGAGTTGAAATGATGTCAAGGAAGAATATAGTGTTTACGGAATATGTATGATACGATAGTAGTCATAATTCTGAAGAGAATGATGTAAATGAGATAAGAATTAGAGTAGGGATGCTCTAGATATGATTGAAACTATGTGATGTTGATTAGTTTGGAGGATATGTGTAAATAATAACAATAGTGTGGTAGGAAATCGAAAGTTACTATAAATTGTAATATGAAAAAGTGAATAGGAAACTCATCCGATTATTGTGTGAATGTTATTTGAGCTCTAGGTGTGTGAAAATGCCTCAAGCGAGAATACCGCAATTGGGTCGTTTTGAGATGGCGGCGAAGTTGTGGCATCACGTACAACAACTAAGCTAGTAAGTGTGAATTTTGTCAAAAATTGTGTTGAATTGGGTTATTTTTTGTGAATTTTTACAAAATTTTAGTTTTAAATTTTCTTGGTGTTTTTGACCTAGGCAAGAGTGACGAAGGCACTAATGACCTTTGAGACACTAACACCCATGAATGGGTGCTAGTGACCTGTGCCATGGTGCTCAAGTCCTACTTTTGGGCATTGGTGACCTAAAATGCTAGGGTTGATCCCAAAGTCTTGTAAATGTTAAAATTGATGTTTGATGATGTTATAGGTAGGTGTATTTACATATATATGTGATATGATATGATAATGTGTTTTTGCTATCGTTTTATGGTTTGTAGAGGGATATCCATTCATGATAATTTTGTGGTGGTCACCATTTGAGCACATTACTAGGATTGGGATTGTTAGATGATGAGTGGGATATTATAGACCGTGTTGACCTATGACACTAGCGAGGATGGGGTATTTCCCCAATAATATGCCTGTGATCACAACATTGTGTGAGAGATGGTGTGTAAATACTTTCACATTTTGTTTTCCTACAAGGGATGATGACAGTGACTTTGGAGGATGTGTATCGCATATTATGATTTTCTATTATTAGTGAGAGGGTTCAAGTGATGGCTATAGATGATGTGTAGAGACAGATGAGGGTTGTTAGGTGATACTTTACAGGGACCCGAGAATATACCGAGGTCCACATCAGGTCTGGATGTTATACTCGAGATCAAGGGTTCTACGATTGTGGAATTTCATTGTTGTTTTGATTGCTTAAATTACCGACCATAGTGAAGGGTGGTGGTGTAGGCATCTTGTATAATATGCATGACATTTTTCATCGAGATAGAAGAGGAAGAGATGAGATATGCTTGGGAATAATGTGTATTGACCCACTTTAACAGGGATTTGTACAAATTTACGCAGGAGGAACACGAGGGTGGGATTGGAGCTACCACATTGTTACATGTATCGGCCTACGAGCATATTGTAATATTGAGGCCAAGTGGGCCACGTGTAAAGTGGGCAAGACCAGATATATTTCCTAGGAGATGGGTAGGTGTTCACAGAAGAAGATGGATACAAATACCTATAGAGTGGTGTTAGATCAAATGGGGAAAGAGGCTGTAACATGGAAACCATACCACCACTACAGAGGATGACTAGAGGATGTAGTAGCACTACAATGTATTTCGTGAACTATGTGGCTAGAGGATTAGTTTTCGTGGGTGACCGATTTATTTTAGGCGAGTGTGTATCACGATAGTTTGGTATGTCCTAAGATGTACCCGTAGAGCCATATATATGGGTGGGGGCATTAGGGAACTAAGGAGGGACAAATCTAAACCAGGTGATCCATAAAATTCTACTTTGAACTCTACAAAATCACACAACTATGATGTTCTATTTTCAAATTTGGAAAATGACATATTGCTTGAAGATTAGAGCTTTAGTGACTGATTATCTAGTGCTATAGAAATGAAATTACAGAGAATAGGAAAGAATTCAAACTCTAAACACCATCAACTTTATCCTTAACCGAATCGCTAATTTGAGGGAAACCCAAATTGGGAAGGGAAAATTCTCTTTCTTCCCACTTGTATTGGCCAATAATCAAATTTTACAAATTACAATAAGTATGAAAAGAAGAAACAATGTAAACCTTCTCTCCAATTACTTTCTTTCTCTGTTTTCTTACACCTTGCTCCTACAATTCCACTCCAACACTGAAGAATCTCTGCTCACTTACTCTCATATAATTAATACTTTGCTTCTTGATCTCTCTGGATCTTCGAATGCCCCAATTCTCTTACTCTTCCTTGTATTTATAGCCTTCTCCCATGTCCTCCCATGCACTGGAGAATGGGAAAGGTCGGGGAGGGAAGAGACATAGGCTCTTCAAATTTTTGTCCCTTCATGCTCCATTTTTATTTTCTGTCTGAAAAGTGTGAGGACCACTACCCTAAGTAGACCGGCAATTTCCGAATGCTGCCTTGGTTGGGTGGTGGTTCTGCATTCGTAACCTCCATTTACCTCATTTTTCTTCATTTTCTTCAATTCTCCTTCTTGGTGCTGATGGAATTGATGAAGTGGTGTGTTTTTTTGGATCCCTATGGATCATACCTCCCCTTCTTAGGAGGCTTTTGGTCCCACAAAATATTAGTGGGGGAGTGGTAGAGGAATCAACTCCCTCTCTTACTCCTTCGAGTACCATTGGGTCTTCCTTGGTGTCTTCTCTCATCCAATCTACCAAGGCTCTTGTGGATCTCTAGTTTGTTGCTCTAGTGCTACATCCTCCTCCAAGTTGCCTCGAGTACAATCCTCTTTGGAAGGCAGCTTATGTATGTTTCATTCTTTGTCATGCATAGATGGATTTAGTAGGTGTGAGATTTTGTAACTTTGTATCGCATGCATCTGCATAAAGTGTGACCTGAAGGTTTCTTTTCCAACCTGATCAAGTATGTAAAAGGTCCCATATTGTAGTGGTTTAGTCCTTCTTTCTTGTCTTTTCTCTTGAGAGGGATTAGATGAATCCTCTCCATGTATGTTTGCTGATATATTCACCATTATTCATTTTATCTCCTCTTCTCCTCAGTAGCCCCATAGTCCGATCCAAAGTGAATCAATAGGTTGATACGGTGATTACATAGCAGAAGTTTGTATTACTCCTTGAATGAACAGTTCTTGTGGTGGCTTCTTCTGTAAAAACTGACAAGTGTTATCCAAAATGTTTGTGCTCTCAAGTCCATTTTTATTTTCTTCTAATGAAAGTAAACAAAACTGATGATTTTCTTGAATAAGTCTTTGTGCTTGGTTGACACTTACCATAGCCTTCTTTGATTTTCTCTGGTGTTCCTAGATGTTGAAACTAACTTCGTCCTTGACCCATCTATATTGATTCTCCCTCCTTGTGAACACAACATCCCTGGCATACAAGTAAGGACTTTTGAAGACAACATCAAATACATCAAGTGGAATGATATCATCCTCTAATACATCAATATATTGGGTATTTATCCCAAACTGAAACTTACACTTTCTTGTTACTGTATTTCTACACCCTTCTTCACCCATCCCAATGGATATGGATGTGGATGTGAGTAAGTCTCTAGACCAAGCTATTCTACAACCGCATCGAATTCATATTTGATCGAGAACCAGAATCTACTAAAGTGTTAACCTTAGTCTTCTTGATTTGGATTTTGATTTGAAAAATCTTACTCATCTCTTCTTCTTCTATTTCCCCATACATGTTAGTGGCCATGCATCCCAGCCTCTCGTCTACATCTGAATCATCCTCAATATCCACCTCTCCTTCTTTCTTCACAGTGGCCATGTATTTCTTGGAATCCTTGGTTCGGTGTTTTGGGTGTAATTCTGGATGCAACTTCCAACATGTGGCATTAGTATGTCCATTTATATCACAATTCTTATAGAAATTCTTAGGATATTTACAAGTATGCAAAGCAGTAGCGGCATGTTTACCTTTCCATTTACCTTTGCTACTTGTCTTCCCTTGTTCTTTTTCTTGTTGATCTATTGACTGGTCTCCCTTTGGCTTTGTTTCTCCTTGCTTATTCTTGTCATTAATGTAGTATGCTTGTATAAAAGATTCATTGAGATCCTTAGGCTTCATGGAGATTACCTTCCTCCAAAGTTGAGTTTGAAGTCCTCCCAAATACTTGGTCAGAATGTCCTCCTCCTCCAAGTATATATTAAGCAACATGGCTTGTCTCTAAAATTCCGTAGCATAGTCTTACATGCTTTGAACGCTTCTTCTATCTAAAGTACCACCACTTAATCATCATGTTAATATCATGGCCAATAGGATAAAATTTATCTCTAAGTAATTCTTTAAAACCTTCCCAAGTACTGATAATATGATGTTTCTTCTTCTCACAAGTGGCTAGATGGGTTTCCCACCAAACCAGAGCATGACCTTCCATTTTGAGACATGTAAAGGTAATCCTTTGTGCCTCAATAACACTATGCACACTAAAATAGAATTCCAACTATTTTAGCCACTTATCAAGCAATTCTACATCTACTTGTCCTTCAAAGTTCTTTATTTCCACTTTCATTTCAACTTTAAAAGGTGTATGAGAAGATTTTACCTTCTCGCTTACAATTGGCATCTCTTCTTCATGCTCTTCTCATTCTTCCTCTTAGCATATCTTTCGATACCAAATTTTTCTTCTAGTGCTCGAGCCACCGATTCTATGGAATCTTGCTTAACCAAAGACATCTTTTACAGATCTAAAATCTCTTCTTGTTTTCTATGTAACCTATCGATCATTGTATCTAGAATTTTGACTCTACGGACCAAGTTCTCTTCCTCCATTTGAGCTCATATTCTCTGTTTCCACTTCTTTGTAGAAATATCTAGCTCACAAGATAAAACTTATTGACCTTTGAACCTTTTCACCGTCATACAAACCACAAGAAATAATCAAATTCCACAGTCCTAGATATATAATCATCTCTAATACAAAAATGATCTCAGAAAATTCTACTTTGGAACTGTAGAAATCACACAATTATGTTGTTCTACTTTCAACTTTGGAAAATGATATATTACTTGAAGATTATAGATTTAGTGACTGATTATCTAGTGCTATAGAAAGGAAATTTCAGAGAGTAGGAAAGAATTCAAAATCCAAACATTAACAATTTTATCTCTGGGAAACCCATAATTTCAGGGAAAACCACAAGAATGGAAACTGCTCTTTCTTCCCACTTGTATTAGCCAATAATCAAATTTTATAGATTACAATAAGTATGAAAAGAAGAAACAATGTAAACCTTCTCTCCAATTAATTTCTTTCTCTATTTTCTTACACCTTGCTCCTACAATTACACTCCAACACTGAAGAATCTCTACTCACTTGCTCTCATATAATTAAAAATTTACTTCTTGATCTCTCTGGATCTTTGAATGCCCCAATTCTCTTACTCCTCCTTGTATTTATATCCTTCTCCCATGTCCTCCCATGCACTAGAGAATGGGAAAGGTCAAGGAGGGAAGAGACACAATCGGGTGCTTCAAATTCACGTCCATTCATGCTCCATTTCTATTTTTGTTTGAAAGTGTCACAACCATTGTTGCCCGATCGATCGGTAGTTTCCATACCATTGCCCTAGGCCGGGCAGCGATTCTCAGTAACTATCACTTTGCACAGTGGCGGTTCTTTCCAGAACCTTTGTTTACCTCATTTTTATTCATTTTCTTCAATTCTCCTTCTTGGTGCTGATGGAACTGATGAAGTGGTGTGTTTTTCTGGATCCCTATGGATCATACCTCCCCTACTTAGGAGGATTTTGGTCCCATAAAATCTTAGTGGGGGATTGGTAGAGGAATCAACTCCCTCTCTTGCTCCTTCGAGTACCACCGGGTCTGCCTTGGTGTCTTCTCTTGTCCAATCTGCCAAGGCTCCTGTGGATCTTTGGTTTGTTTCTCCAGTGCTACATCCTCCTCTGAGTTTCCTCAAGTACAAGGGTAAGTGCCAAGTTGGGGGACAATTAAGTGGACATCAAATCCTGAATTTTACATTAAAAACAGCAAACATCAAATTTAGTCTTCCGCGGACTTGAACCATGCCGAAAAGTAAAAACTATGTCATAAAAATGGTACCATTGCGTAGGGGAGACTATTATCTTTGTAGAAATACTGATTTTAAAGTGAATAGAAGAGGATAAATATCATTTTATATTTTTTTACTAATAGTAGGTCTTTAAGACACTTTTCCCGTGAATGTTTATGTCTCACGTTTAAGACTCGCAAAATTTGTTTCACTTATTATAATGTGATAAAAATTATACCATCCTAACCGTGGTGAAATTATATACATGTTCAAAAAAATTTATTTGATTTCAATATTTTTGAAAAATTTATGGCGGGCAAACGGAAAGTGCTCTGTTTTCTTTATGTTTTCATACCACTTTCATGGAAAAAATCATAAAAAATAAAATATTACTCAAAAAAATACAAAATAAAATCCATCCCAAGATAGATAGTGGCATATAACTTCTCACCAAAGGAAAAATATATATATCAATTTTTGGTCATCCAAATTGTGGGCAAACGGACTATAATCTTATCGGTGTTTTTTAAAAAAAATACAAGTCATTGAATTTTGAGTGTTTAATATAGCTAATCTTGTCCATTTTTTACAAAAATTAGTATTTTAGAAACTAGATTCTAGATGCTATGATTCATATTAATATAATTTTGTCTAATTTTGAGTGTATGTATTGCTAATAATCCCTACAAGTTGATATTATGTTGTTATTTGCAATATGATGTCCATGGATGACCCTATATTTGTCCATCAACTTCCTGCACTTACCCACAATTCTCTTTGGAAGGCAGCTTATGTATATTTCCTTCATGTCATGCATAGATGGCTTTAGTAGGTGTGAGCTCTTGCAACTTGTTATTGCATGCATCTGCATGAAGTGTGGCCTAAAGGTTTCTTTTCCAACCTTTGCTCAAGTATGGCGAAGGTCCCATATTGTGATGATGAGATATGATATATAGTGATGTAGTGATGTATGAGGGGGCTTCTCCTAATGTTGACATATTTTTAACTATGATTTTGAATGATATATATATATATATATATATATTATTGTCATATGTTTGTTGTATTTTATGTTTATTTATGTGATTATTATTATTGTTGTATTTGATGTATGACGGTTTGATCATCGTTATGTTGGTATGTTTGGCAATACATATTTTTGATGTTGAGTAGTGAATAATGATGATTAATGTGATTATGGATAGATAAATGATGAGATAGTGTATTGTACATGTGAATATATTTGTGATGAATGGTAAAGTATGTATAAAATGAATGATATAAAAGAGTATGTGAATGAGATGGTCATAAAAGTTTACTTAAGCGCGTGTGAATATGATGAAGAGGGGGAATGATAATAGTGATGCCCCTAGTATATAAATGATAAGGTTCATTTATATAAGACCCCTCACCAGTTAAGAATGAACCATAAAATAAGAGTGCATCATCAAGAAGTGATATGGTAGTGTAGGGAAGATAGATATATCGATATAATGTGTATAGAAAAGATATGGTGAGGTCCTTATTGTGATAGATCCCTAAATAGTCATGTAAGAACCATGAGAACAAAATCGCATCATTGGGGGTAAGGTGAGAAAATCACCTACCAAAAGCAGAGCGTGGAGTGGTGGAAGCATGTGGAATGGAGGCAACATGAGCATATGAACCAAAATGAATGCCTGATGAAATGGTGCTAATGATGGGAGATGGAGTGGTGGGAAGTGAAGATACCGATGGCTTAGGAAGCCAATGTGTAGTAGTAGCATTGCGTAGCAAATGAGATGGTGTAGTAGTGGATGAATGATATGGAGAGCATGCATGAACAACAACCTGTGGTGGTGGATGAATAATGACCTTAGAACTAGATGAATGAGATAATTCAATTGGAGTAATAACACACTTGCATGGAAGTGGAGACATAGACCACTCACAAGAGAGATAGAGAGAGAGCCAAAGGAAATGACACCCTTATCTTCTAATTGTTGTAATCTATCATGAAGGGTGCAACAATCATTGTCGCGATGGACATTGATACAATGATAGTTGCAATAAGTTTGATCAAGTTCGTTGTAAGTGATGAGGTGGATGATACTGATTAGAAGGTAAGTGAATCCAATGCTTGTCAAGCAAGGAACATAGTATATCATTAGGTCGAGTGTGATGAGAAAAGTGTAATGACTCTTGTGAAGGAGATGCAAAAGATTGAGGTGGAGCTCAATGTGGTTGAGGTGATGAAGGACACTTATGCAATTGAGAAGACTAGACTTGCTTGCAAGGTGAAGGAGATGGAGACCATGGAGGATGCTCAACAGATGGGATTGGAGAAGAACTATATGATGCAGTAGTAGAAGTGATAGTAGGAGGTTGTATAATATGTTCAACAATGAGATCTTAATCTAGATCGATGACCTTATAGCATAAGAGTGTGATTGAATTGCTTGTATCATATTACAAGCATTTTTTAAAGTAGGAATCAAGCCACGACAAAATATGAATTGTTTTTCTATGTCAATGCACGTGAAAACTAACTGATGCATGCAAGCATTGAAACATAAAATGTAAAAATTAATGGGCTTTGTCTTTCCTTGATTTAAGCCAGGTAAATGATCATATGTGACTCTAGGGCCATTGTTAAGTATAAAGCGTTGAAGGAAGGCCTCTTCCATCTCATAATAGGTACTAATAGATCCAAAGGGTAGGTGTATGTACCATTGGAGAGTGTCATCGAAGACTATGGTGAAAATCTTTTAGTAATAATCAATCATTAGAAAAATAAGCCATAGCTAAACGATAATGCTTAATATGTAAATTATCAAAGCCTATGATCATTGTCAATGAAATGTCGTTACAACCTATAACAATCGAAGAGCCCTTTGAGAAGTGGGAAATATAATTAGTTGGCCCAATTTCACCAACTACGTAGAGGAAAGGAACACATTATATTATCGCATGCATAGATTATTTGACAAGGTGGGTAAAAGCAACACTCACAATGGATTACACTATAGCTACAATAACAATATTTTTATAGGAAAATATCATTAGTAGGTATGGTTTCCCAATGAGCCTTACCAATGATAGGGATAATCATTTTTGAATGAGACAATTAGAATATTATTGGCAAAATTTATGGTATTCCATCATAAGACTACCCTTGTCACCCACTAGCCAATGGGACCGCAAAAATGCTTTTAAAATATCTTGAGACATACATTGTTATGAAAAAATTGATGTAAGTAGAAAGGATTGGGATGAAAAATTATCAGCTATTTTATGGGCATACATGACTACATACAAAATTTTGAATAAGGAAACACCCTTTCAATTGGTGTTTGGCGCCAAGCAATTTAGCTTATAGAGTTCATGTTACCCTCCCTGCGTATTACACGTAGAGGAGGAATAGTTGATGAGAAGGAAGTGGAGGAATGCATTGATAAACTGATGCAATTGGATGAGCAGCGAACAATTGGATGAAAAATTCAAAACTATAGAAAAATCAAGATGAAAGGATTAACACGGTAGGCATATCAAAAACATGTCTTTTACTATTGGTTGGATGGTGTTCCTTTATTGCTCTAAGTTTATGTCCCACCTTGGGAAGCTCAAAGTTCATTGGTGGGACCATTTAAAGTAACCAAGATACTATAATTAGGTGCATGTCGATTCAAGTACGGGATGGCACCATGTTACTCAATTACTTCAATGGGAGTAGGTTGAATCCCTACTATAAATAAGTTTTTTTTTGTATGTTTGTAATAAGGCAATATTGCCACTAGAATAGTCTTCCTTTTAGATTTGTTTTATTTCTTTCATTGTAATAAACATGTTCGTGTGTAGGAGCTGATCATTATATTCTAGACAGATGTGTAGAGGACAACACATGCTTTTAAGTGTGGGGTAGGTAGGTAAGGTGTGCGGGAGAAAAGGGTGAAAGGAGCACACTTAGGAGAAATGTAAGGGTGCTTGGGAAAGTATTATTCTAATTGATTTGATATGACACATGTGTGTGGATTGGTGGATTTGCTCGAGATATGCTTGACTTGTTGATATTTCTCACATGAAACCATGATGGAAGATGCAAGTGTGTAGTATAATGTGAGGGAAGCATCACGAGATGGAAACTACTTGGAAAGTAGTGTGGAAGAATGTGTGTAGCACAAGAGGGTGCACACAAGTGATTCTCTAGCCTGGAAGTAGAAGCGTGCCGAGGAAGGTTATGAACTACCTTACACAAGAGAAATCTTGTAGAAAAATGTGGGAAAATGCAAGAAAAAATAGGAAATTCAAAAAGACGTTTTAAATATAAAAAGTGGTAGTAGGTAAAGTCCAATTAATGTGGTTGTAAATTGACAAATATATAAAAGTAGGGCAAGAAAAGTAATTCTTACCTTACTATTTGAGAGCTTATGCACAAAATATCTCTTCCAAACTAAAAACTAGTACGAAGTGCAAACCAGAGGTAACCAAAGACATGAAGAAGAGATAATGAGCATAAAAACTTGAGAGTAGATAGCTCCTTTTGAATAAGTGGAAGCTAGCTAATGAAGGGTTTGGAGGCAAGGAAATGAGCTAGGGTTCAAAGGTAAAGGGAAGAGTTAGGGCATAATGACTTGTGGGTTAAGGTAGGGCAAAAATTTGGAGTAAACGAAGGTAAATAATTAAGTATGAGGAGTGTATCACTACAGGAATGATTTGAGTAAACAAGGGTTTGACTTTAAGCACCTAGGGTATGCAAGTCACGGGTTTAAGGATTAAAGCAATAAGATAATATAGGATATATAATGTGTTGATCCCTTGATAAGACTAATTAGTTGATGTGCGAAGGGTTTTTCATACGCCAAAGAAGACACAAAGGATCACACCCAAGTAGCTTCAGGAAGGTGCAAAGGTTCATGCCTAGGTAGAACATGTCCAGGACTTAGCTTTATTTTGGGCCACAATGAGTTGAAATGAGGAACACATGGAAAAACGGAAAGCATGTTTTAGGATATGATTATCATGATAATATTAAAAGTTGTAAAGTGGAGTTAGTTATGGTTTAGCTAGCATTTGCATGTTTAGGGTACTTGAGTATGGTGGGGCATGATGACATTTGGCATGTGGTTTTCTCTAAAGTGATGAAGAGACAAAGGATGGAAGTTTCCCCTAGTTTTCTTGTTATGTATTGATTTTCACGGCAAGAAGTAAGAAGAAGGATGAGAATAGAGATATCTCAGCAAGAGATGTGTGAGAATGCTTCTTGAGAAGAATGACTATAGGGTTAGAATGTTATTATGTTGATGTATCTGGTCCATTTATGGATCTTGTGATGTATTTGGATACTGTAACAATGGTGGATTAATATAATGGTGTTTGTTCGAATATCAATGCCCAATGGATCTAAATATATGTGTTCTTTATTATGTTTATGGTCTAGATCTGATTCCTACATGTTGTTCTTGATGTTCATAGTCATAATATTGTTCATCTGTGTATGGTTTTAGTTCTTTATTCTTGTTATAATATGTATGCATTTACTATCGTGCATTACTCATTATTCATGGTAACATTCTTGACAAAGCTCACATAGAAGGGGGTCATGAAAATTCACGCACCTCGTGAGCTCCCATTTTAGGCTGAGTGATATGCCAACACACCTGGAATTAAAGGGTTAGGAAAAGTGACTACAACTTGGTTTCGTTACTAGGACCTCTTTTGAAGTTGTTGTAAGAATGGTGTATAATGGCAGAACGCTTGACCTTGGCCAACGTGGAGACTTGAATTAAGAACAAAGAGGATGATTTTGTAGAGAGATTTAACATTGGACATGAGTTTAATGCACGTATATGGGTAGAGGAGCATATGTATCATGAGCTCTATGAGACGTTTCTTTTTTTGTTTTCCAGTAGAACTGTATGAATGGTTATCAGCGTATGCATCGAGGAAAAGTTGGTATTATCGACCTCATGTTTGGACCCAAGAATATTATCAGTGGCTTCATGATGCTGATCTGATCTGGACTCATGTTTTTGATTGTTGGTGGAGTGGTGTGTTGACTAGCTACACATTGGGGTACATGGTTTCTACTTATTCTTGCCTAGAGATTGTTGAGTTCGAGTTCTTGCAAGAGTTGAGAGGATCTTTCCGATTGATTTACCGCTAGCCATTAAGATCTTGATCATCACTCTGAGTTTAGAGGCTTTTCCTATAGCTATATAAACTCCCACTAGGCATGGGGTGCAGAAGCAGGTGTGGCAAGAAATGGTGGATCCTATGGTAGAAGTGGAGAGAGAGGAAACATGGATCAAGTATAATGAAGCTCAAGAGAGGGAATTTCTGAAATAATGGGAGATTACATGAATGATGGATGTATGGAGGCAGAAATTGAAGGAAGTATTTGAGGTTCACATAGAGGACATGCAACCTAAGCATTCTATGCTACCTCATCATGGAAAGCATGAACCCCCTTAACTTCATATGAGAGCTCATTGTGTGAAGAAATGAGATGAACCGTAGGCACACATTTGAACCCACTGGTGATCTAACCCTTGCGCTTAATTTTCTAATTCCCGAGAAAAATATTACTAGTTTGGCTAGTGTTGGTGGAATTCATTTATGGCCATGCACACATTTTCTGTGTTTGGTGGTATTCGTTAAGCGCGTCATTTGGACAAGGTGTGGGTGCACAGAATGTGGGTATCACGTCTAGAAGTAGTTCAACTTCACAAACTGTTGGAGATCATTTTAGCACAATGGTGGGAATGCATATTAGCATTAATTCAAGCCATGTACCTACTACATGAGGAGGATCTAGAGGATCTTGTGGGTCTAGAGGATCAGGAGTTAGTAGAACTAGTGGATCTGGTGGTGGAGGAAACACAGGAGGGAATCAAGGTTCTGGATCTAGTGGGTAAGGACCACAACCCCATCAATAGGTATTTTATGAGATGTCTCTTCATTTTCCTAATTATAAAGGTGTTGAGGATGTTGTAGAGCATGTACACAAGTATGAATTGTTATGGCACGTGAAGGGGATCACTACCCCGAGAGAGGAAGGTGAGCTATTTTGGAACTACGTTGCGGGGTGTGCGCATATCCGGTACCAAAAGTATGACCCATATTAGATGGAAGTGGATTATACTACGCTACATGATGCCTTCTTGGTAGAATTTTGTATTCCTAAAGTTGAGAAAAATAACGTAAGCACACTCAAGGATATTCAACAGGGTATAGCGGAGAGTGTGCAAGAGTATCATGTGTTCTTTAAGACTCTCTTGTCAAAGTTATCTTATGATATCCATCCCTCTCAACATGCTCAGTGGTTTGTGGGAGGCTTCATAACACCTTTTAGATGAGCACTTTCACATAATAATTTCACGGATCCGCATGAGGCCTTGGAGGTTACTCTACACACTAAGGCTGTAAGAAGCATTGATACTAGGGTAAGTCCCTTTTAGAGGCACAGATTACTTCCATGGAAAAGCAACTTGAAAATTTGTCTTTGAATTCAGCACATGAGACTCGAATGGACTTTGGTGTACATATTGTGAAGTAGAAGACACACCAAGGATAGTTACCCTCAAAATTTGGTGTGTGCCATGTCGTTAGATTGTGAAATCTATCATGGGGATCATGATCCAAGTAGATTCCGTTGTTACAATGCACACTCCATAAGAATGTGTCTTGTTATTGTAAGATTTGTACATCTACTACTCATGATACTAAATATTTTCGGTTGATAGACTATATTCATGATGCAATTGATATTGGTGTGTGTCAGACCACCGTTGCAAAACAGACTAAAAATGAGGGGTCGCATGAAGGGCATGAAGATGGTGGAGGAAGGAAAGAAATTTTCATGGAGGATCCAAAAGTGTAGTGGTTGTGGCAGAGGAAGGAGTGACTTCCCCCATGGGACTTATTTCAATTGTGGATCTACGGATCACTACAAGTGTGAATTGCTAGATTTGCTATAATGCTCGTGGTTCAGAAAGAAACATAAGTATGAGGAGTGCCCTAATTTGTATGATCACATGAGCCATAATCAGAAGAAGGACAAGGGCACATGAATGGTTAGTGTAAAGCACATTGAGCCTATGTTCATGCCTAAGGTAGCACCTAATCATGAGTTAGAACCTATATTAGTAACTACACGCGCTAAAGTTGTGCACGCCAGAGAAGTACCAAAGCAGAGGCCTCTTATTATAAGGGAAGAAGTATTGCATGGAAAGTACCCTGATCCAAATTATTTGAATGAGATTTACCAGAGACTATGGAGGTTATTAGGAGTTTACAAGGAGATATTCAGTGTTTGAAAGAATAGTCATAGAAGTTAGAATAGGAAAATAATGCTGAGATCCCTTAGAAGGACATTGATGATGTCAAAGAGGTATGTAAGATGCTTTGCACCAGAAAATATCATTCCCCTATTAGGAGAGTGGTTGAGAGGAAAGATACCGCACACTGGAAGTGAGTGTGAGAGGTAGATCTTGTATGCTAATTTTCCCCTCATAGTCTTGATTATGACAAGGAAATCATGTTGAATGTGGTATTTGATGGATGGCTCTTAAGAAACATACTAATTGACACAGGTGCGAGATGTTAATGTTATCACTCTGATGCGTAGAATCAGATGGGGAGACCACCATTGTAGCCATATTTGAATGTGTTGTACATGGTGAACAAAAAAAGATATGTCCATTGAAGTTTCAAGAATTCTTCCATAACCATTCAAGGGGCCAATTTCACTGGGGATTTTGAAGTCTTGGTGTTTTCCAAGGAAGATAGTTTTTCAACATTACTTGGACGCCCTTGGTGTTATGCGAATAATGTTTATTTATGCATCAATAAGGGATACATCAGTTTTGAGAACAATAAGGAGCGTGTAATTATTCCACTAACAGATGGGAGGTCTGAACCTTATGTAGAGCCTTTGGGTAAGGAGGACATGGATAAAATTTATGTGCACACCATTAGAGATCCAGAGGTTATTGAGCCATCAAGAGAAGGAGTCATTCAGTGGGATGATGCTCAATCCATGAGTGATACGACTAGCATTGCATGTGATAATTGGGTGCATGGGACTTATGAATTGGTTGGGAGATAATTTAAGGGCATTGTGACTCGAGTTGTCAAGTTTTGATTGGTTAGGTGTCTGAGAGGAAGGTAGTTACCAAGTTACATTGGAGAAGGTAACCCTGATGTCTTTTTACATGTTATGGAATTCAAAGGACCTATGAGGTATAATGGAGGAATATGCTTGTTTATACCTTGCATGGAATAGTTGTGCATTGTTGGATGACCCATCGTGATAAGCTTATAGAGTGAAATGTAGTAAGAATCGCGTTCTCTATTAGGTTTCTCTGAAGCAATACACCTTCAAAGATATGCGACTACCATAGGAAGGAATCCACCTCATACCATGTTTAGGAATGTGAGAAAGCATGGATAGAAGGTCTGGACACTTTACCACCCTCACTTTGGGTGCATAGGTTCTATTCCACCTTGTAAGGTTGTGTGTGCGCATGGTATGTCTTTTCAGAGTTACATCTTCAAACAAGAAATTGGCAGGAGTTGACAATGGTAGGTATTATTCATAATTTTGAGTATCTATCTTCTAAACCATCAGTGAAAGAAGCTTTTCAAGTAGTCAAGTACCTTACTCTAGAAGATAGTGCCAAAGTTAAGGACCTCATCCTAGATTTTCTAGGGAACCTAATTTAGAGGCATGCTTCGTAGAAGAAGAAGAAACAAATGAATTATAGTTTGAGCGCGCCTGCCTAGAAAAAGAGAAAGGAAAAATGGTGTACCTGATAGATGATGAGGAAGTAGAGAACCTAGATGTTGATCATACAGAGGGTAGGCGCAAAGTCTTGAATAGTATATATGAGAATCCACGTGTTTACCGCAAGCCTTTAAAAACAAAGAAGGTCAACATTGACACAGAAGTAGAACCGAAAGAAGCAATCATTGGTGATTACTGGCATAGGCCAAGAGGTTTCAAAGATAATCAAAATGTTACGTGACTTCCAAGATTTATTCCCATGTAGATACCATGAATTAAAATGGATTCATCACTTGTTGGGAGATATGCGGATTAAGTTAAAAAAAATTGCACACCCGATTAGGAAGAGGCCTTATAGGATGAATCATAATTTGTGTGAGAAGGTGAAAGAAGAGATTGATAAAATGTTAGAATCTAGGATCATTGAGGCCATTGAAGAGTCTGAATGGGTTATCCCAATGGTGATTAGTATCAAGAAAGATGGGAGGATAAGGATCTGTGTGGACTATAGAGATTTGAATGTTGCATGTGTGATAGATCCTTTTCCAATGCCTTTTACTGAGGAAATCTTAGAGGGTGTAGCAGGGCGCGAGATCTACTCTTTTACAGATGGATTCTCAGGGTATCACTAGGTAAGGATTGTAAAGGAGGACCAAGAGAAGACTAATTTCACCACTAAATGGGGAATTTTTCTTACATGGTTATGCCCTTTGGACTTAAGAATGCACTGCTATATTTTCGTGCATTGTGGTGCAAGCATTTCAAGACTTTATTCATAAGTTTCTACAAGTCTACCTGGATGATTGGACAAAGTGTATGGATTGGTGAAAGATCATTACGACAACTTGAGATTGATGTTTGAGAGGTGTAGATAGTTAATTATCTCTCTAAACATTAAGAAATGTGTCTTTTCTACTCCTTTTGGCACATTGCTAGGTCATATTATTTGTAAGGAAGGTTTATTAGTGGACCCTACCAAAGTTGTTGTTATTTGGGTTTGGAGGAGACTACTAATCAAAGAACAATGCATGGATTTTTGGGGCATATGGGTTACTATAGAAAATTCATCAAAGGCTATGTAAGGATTTCCATGCCTTTGGAAGAATTGTTGAGGCATAAAGGAAAATTTCACTGGGGTGAGGTGCAACAGGTGGCTTTTGATATGTTGAAGGAGAGGCTTACTATTGCACCCATTTTATGATTTCCCTGGACAAGCCCTTTCATGTGCATGTAGATGTGTCGGGGATGTAAATCGAGTAGTTCTAGCATAGCCTAGAGAAGGGATTTTTATCACCCTTTTTGTTTTGTAACCGTAAAGTTAACTCCAATTTGAGTAGAATTACACAAAAATTGAGTGCGGCGTTGTCTATGATTTATGTGTTGCATAAGTTTAGAAGCGAGTTTTTGGCTACTTTATTTATCTTTTACATAGATCACATAGCACTTAAGTATTTGGTAAACAAGCTTATTTTTAGGGGCACATATGTCATTGGATCTTGTTATTTTAGGAGTTTGAATATTCAATCGTAGTAAGACAAGGAAATAGCAATTGAACATGACCATCTTTCAAGAATTACTTCAGGTGAGGACACATAGAGCATTGAAGATATAATGTCAAATGCACAGTTGTTTAGATTACAATGTGTTCCCTCTGATTTGGAGGATATTGTTGTCTTTTTACAAACAGGTGTGGCACCTGACTAATGAAGAGTATAGAAAGAAAATAACTTTCCATTTGCGTCACGCCTTATATGTTGATTGGTGGAGATATATACAAGCTTGGTTGGGATGATATTTTGCGTTGGTGTGTACTCAAACATGAGCACGTGGGTATTATGGAGGAATCTCATGGAGGGATTGTTGGTGGACACTATGCAGGGTGAGCCACTATGCATAAGATTCTGATGGTTGGCTTGTGGTGGGAAACATTTTACAAGGATTTCCAAGAATATGCCAAGAGTTGTGATAAATTCCAGTGCCTTGGGAAGCCTGGACATAGAGATGATATTTTGTTGAGGCCTATAGTAAGTGCGGAACCTTTTAAAAATGGGAAATTGACTTCCTAGGCCTTATATCCCCACCGACGCATGCAAGAACGGGTCACACTACATCATTACTTGTATAGATTATCTTACAAGGTGAGCGGAAGCAAGTGCCTATAAAGGATTACAAAGGCAGCACTACTACAACAAGGTTCCTTTGGGAGAATATCATTAGCAGTATGGATGTCCATTGAGTTTAACAAGTGATAGGGGTACTCATTTCTTGAATGAGATTGTTAGAATATTATTGGTGGAAATTATGGTAGCCCATCATAAGACTACACCCTATCACCCACAAGCTAATGGAATTGTTGAAGCTTTTAACAAGATTTTGAGCCACACATTGACAAAGATTTGTGATGTTGGAAGGAAATATTGGGATGATAAAGTTTTTGTTGTACTTTTGTCATATAAAAAAACCTAAAAGAGACTGAAAAAATCAACACCCTTTCATTCGATGTGTACAGAGGCTATTTTACCGGTTGAGTTTACGTTACCATCCCCGTGTATATTGCGCACGCGAGGATTAGGATCGGTGAGAAAGCACTTGAAGAGCGCATAGAAAAAATGATGCAGTTGGATGAGAGGCATGTTATAGCTTTGATGGACCTAGAAGACAAAGAAATCAAGACAAAAGGCCTGACATGATCGACACATTAAGAACAAGAAGCTTGAATTTGGGAAAATGGTTCTTTTATATGACTCCAAGTTTTTACATCATCCTGGAAATTTCTAAGTGCATTGGTTGGGGCCGTATGTTGTGACCTATATACTTTAATCAGGTGCTTTTAAGTTAGAAAAATTGGATGGCACATGGTTTCCCAATTTCTTTAATGGGAATAGGTTGAAGCCCTATTATAAATAAGTCTTCTTGGTGTTTGTAATAAGGCATTGTTGTCATGTAGATTAGGTTTCATTTAATGCATTTTCCTTTATATGTGTTTCCTTTTTCATTGATATGCTTTGTCTTTTTAGTCATTTGTTGTGTTGTGTGTTAGCACACCAGTAGCTAATTAAATTTTAAGTGATTCCATGCGCAGAGGACCACGCATAAATTTAGTGTGGGGTGGATTGAAGTATAATGCAGAAATGGTTGGTGCATTTCTAAGGAGGTTGGATTAGTTGAAAACTCTTTTTGGGACATTGGCACAGAGGTAGAAAAATGGTTTGTGTTGTATGAAAATGTGTTCTAAGGAAGGTTGAGATGATTGAATACCACGCGGAGAGGAAAATAAATCACTTGGTGTAACATGAGGTAGGTGGCATGCATGGGAAACTACTTAGTGGATAACACAGAGGTTAAGTACTTTGGTGTAGTGAGGCATGCAAAGGAGGTCTATGGCAGTGAAGTAGTGTTAGCACGTTAGAAGGTTACGATTGTAGCATGCAAGGTGGGGTCATGGAGGTTTACTTAAGTGTAAAAGGTGCTTTTTAAAAATTAATGTTAAGATGCGTGGGTCGAAAGGATGGTGAGGTCATGGAAAAAGTATAAATATGGGGGTGAGGGTATTCATTTTAACTACCTTGCCTTTGAAATTTTTTTGTGCTCTCAAGCTATTAAAGTGTGATGAGGGTGTGATAAAGAAGCAAAGTACTTTGTGAACCAATGGCAATTTGCAAACTGTGATGAGACCTTGCGGAGTGGAAAGTGGAGTAGACAGTGAGGTAGCAAGGGGTTGCGTAGAAATGAAGTTATCAACGTCAGAGAGCTCGGGAAGACAAGGAGAAGTTGAACACCTAGGGCACATAGTAAAGAATTGAAAATGGCACCAAAGAAGGCACAAACCAAGAGATTGGTGGTGGAGAAGGAGGAACTCATTGAGATATACTTGGAAATGCAGTACCCTTGGGTGTAATTAAAGTAGAAAAGTGGAATTCAAAGCTATATAGGTGCAAGATTAACGAGTTTAACCATAGAACAAAAGAACATGACAAGTTGATGCGGGTGGATCTATTTAAAGATGTTCTAGGGTTAGACGAGCTTAGAAACCCTAAGGTTGATGACTCAGTGCAATAGGAGTTACATAAAACCAGAGTTTTACAGATATGGGAGCTTCCCCTCTTCCCTAAACCTGCCTTTCTCTTCAAGGGGTTAATTTCGTGGGTGCATGAGGATTTTTATACTTTTCGGGGAGAATAATTAAGATTACAATCCAGTTGATAAGGAGAGTGACAGGGCATGTGGAACACTTTGGTGAAGATATGATATTTGACCTATGTGCCAATGCAAAATTGAAGAATTGGAGAATCGGTTGAATTATGAGAAAGGGGAAGGGCTCAGGTTATCTCGAATCTAGATGACTCGGCATTAAGGTTTATAGCCTAACTTATCAGCTACAAATTAGGCACATTAGAACGTTGGATTATATAAATAGAATATTCTTGTACATTACGTACAAAGTATCAAAACAAGCACACTATAACTTTTCACAATTAGTTGCAAAGAGTATCATTGAGGAAGAACAAGTGCCGAATAAAGATGGATCAAAATTCACATGGGGGTCCATCTTACTATTAATTGTATTTTGGTAAATTAGTGTCCCCAATGGACTAGATGGGAACATGTGGGTTTACCCACCGATGCACTCATCTCCAAAGCAGGTGTAATTTTTCATAGTTCACTTATGATGACTCCATCAAGAATGCATATAAGGCCCGGATGAACAAATGGTATGAGAGACTATGTGAGGCTTTCGAGAATGAGTGGTATATCCCGCATGAGTTACCAGAAGTAATAGGGGACCAGGTGAAGTTTTTGATTATGCAACACTTCAACTTGGAAAAATTTAAGATGGCCAATGGAGAAATGGGGCCGTGGTGCAAACTTCTATTTGCATTCACTGCTAAATATATGAAGTGTGCCATCAATCGGCTATAGGATGTGTAGAAGCTGACCATTGATGTTGACAAAGTGGAATCTGATGTTCACACCCTTTGCGTGACCTACAAGTATGATACAAGTATGGCGTATGTCAAAGTCTTGGAGCAAGACTTCCTACAATTGCAACTTTAGATCAATGTCACCATCGAGGGCTTCATCCACTAGATGTTCATTCAATTGCACCCTAAGACACAAGGAGGAGTTGAAGTGGAGGTTACAGACTCCAAAATTTCAAATCCAAGAGAGGCATTGATCCCACCTATGAAATTGGATAAGGAGAGGAGGAAGAAGAAGAAATTGAAGGGAAATTGGAAACCTCTAAGAAAAGGAAGTATTATACGAATCAGCAGTAGTCGGGCAAAGAGTGGGGGCATAGGTACATCACAATAGGGAAGCACCGAGGCTTCACAACCAAAGCGTGAAGAAGTGAAGTAGCCTGAGGAAGAAGAGCCACAAAATAAAAAGTCTAAATTAGATGATGTCTCTAGTTCTACAAGAGAGACAGGCTCAGAATAAAATGATTACTAATTCAGAGAGGAGGTCGAGGTAGATCTCGGGGAGGAGAAGAGAAGGGTCGAGGAAGAGGCTAAGGCTGCAATTGATGCGTTTGTGAAGGTAAAGATGCCTAATGCAAAGGGACTTGTGAAGAGTCCTGTGAAATAAATTTCACCTACCCATCCCACCAAACCAAAAGAGAAGGATAGGAGAGACTCCTTTGTTATTAAGGAGGATAAGGGGTTTGTTGTAGGCACAAGCACCCCATGGAAGAAATTCTCTAAGTGTAAGGTGGAAAGGAAAAGGTGGATGCCTAGATCCCTCATATGGACTTTGTGGATGATCCCACAAAGGTGTTATGTACATGGTTCCAGAGCACCCTTGCCCCAGAGAAGTTACATGTTTGGGATATCTTAGACCAAGATGGGGGTGTAACGAGGACCAAGAAGATGATAAGTTGGAATCTACATTGTCATGCGAGAGGAGCCCGAGTTCGAGGTCAGCAATCATGCGATCGAGACCATCCATTTAAAGAAGAAGAAAGGGGTGACTTATAAAGTGGTGGATCCAATCCACCTTATAGATGAGAAGGCATGCAACACGCTACAAAATATGTCCTCAAAAGTCGTAAGACAAAGCTTGGATGGAGGAGCAACTGTTTGAACCCTAGTCGCATATCAGAAAGGGAAGGAAAAGGAGATAGAAATATTGTGCAATGGTTTAAAAGGTGAATAGTAAAGCAGACAAAGGAAGCATATGATTGACCTAGCACCTTGGTTAAATAGGTCTTAGGATAATGTTAGGAACCGGTGAGCCAAGCCGACAGATTATCACGATGAAATATATTATTTGGAAGACTTAGTGGGGATGTTGTTGGTCAACATCAAGGATGCAATGGGGCTTATAGTAGAGGAGCTTACAAAGGAGAAGGAAAACAACAAGATTTTTGTTGAGGCCCAGATTACTAAGTTGGAGGACTTTCTCACCCAACTCAAGGAGGTAAACATATTGGCATATAGGGGCTTCAACAGTTGTCAAAAATGTGAGCCCATTATTGATGTGCATGTAATAGATGAAGAGGTCATCCTCAAGGCCTTATAGGAGAAGGTCCTAATAAATAAGATTGAGCATGCCCAGTTGATAATTAACACCACAATGCAAAAAGGATAAGATCAAAACCAAGTGCGAGAAGATGGAATTTTAGATTGGTGAACTCTAAGATTCTATCACAAAATGTATGGATGAGTTTGATGGAGTTTGTGTGGAATCAGTGGTGGTCATAGAGAAGCTCAAGGGTAAATTTATAGAGATTACACCAAACCAGGTACCTAGCATAGTGGAGGAGCTGCTTTGAGAAAATCAATTGTTGAACTGAAGGCATGAAAGAAGTTAAAGGTAGAGATAGATGTGGAGTTCCCTGAACTCCTCCAGTTAACCATTTAGAATGTTGCAACATACAACATTTTTTCCTTAGCCAGTTTTTGGATCAATGGAGTTTTGTTCAAAGAGCGTGAAGAATTTCCGTGGATGGCAATCAAACTAGTGTGGGGTAATTTTGAGCCCCTAATAAGACTAGGTAGCTGAGGCGTGAAGGGTTTTGTTGTGTGACAAAGAGGCACAAAGGCTCATGCCCAAGTAGCTTCAAAGAAGGCGTAAAGGTTTGCACCTGTGTAGAAACAGGTGTTTGGTACTTAGCCATATTTTGGGCCACATTAGGAGTTGCAGAATAAGGAACACATGGAAATACGACCAGGTTTGGTTATGGATAAGGCTAAACATGGAGACTTACAGCCCAAGGAAATCATGTTTTAGGATATGATTATCATGATAATATTAAGAGTTGTAAAGTGGAGTTAGTTATGGTTTAGTTGGCATTTACATGTTTAGGGTACTTGAGTATGGTGGGGAATGATGACATTTGGCATGTGGTTTTCTTGAGTGATGAATAGGTGGTGGAGGGAAGATTCCCCTAATTCTCTTGTTATGTATTGATTTGCATGGAAAAAGTAAGGAGGAGAAGAGAGAGAGCTCAGCGAGACATGCATGAGAATGCTTCTTGAGTAGAATGACTATAGGGTTAGAATACTATTATGTGGATGTATCTGGTCCGTTTATGGGTCTTGTGATGTATTTAGCTACTGTAACAATGGTGGATTAATATAATGGTGTTTGTTCTGAATATCAGTGCCCAATGGATCTAAATATTTGTGTTCTTTATTATGTTTATGGTCTAGATCTAATTCCTACATGTTGTTCTTGATGTTCATAGTCATAATATTGTTCATATGTGCATGGGTTTAGTTCTTTATTCTTGTTATAAGATGTATGAATTTACTATCATGCATTACTCTTCCATTCATGGTAACATTCTTGAAAAATCTCACATAGAAGAGGGGCCTAACGCCTTCGCACGCCTCGAGTGAGCTGCCAGCGCCAGGCTGCATGATATGTCGGTGCATCCGTAGTTAAAGGGTCGGAAAAGTAACTACATAATGACACCAAATAAGATACCAAATACCAAGAAGAATACATAAGAGTCCCTCAACGAATGGTTTTATGAGATGCGATACTCGTAATAAGTAGTTATAGGGAAACCATGGGCGTCATAGTTGATGAAATGCAATATTAATGAATACAACCACCGGCGCAATCACACGAGGCGACATTAATAAGGATGTCTTACAAGATATGAATAAAGGGACTACATAAGGGAAGATATTCCTTGATGATACATTGAGAAAAACCTTGGAAGGGGTTGGGGTGCTTCAATCATATGATTTACCCTTCTTTAGGAATCTCACACACCTCTTTTAATGGTTAGTGTCACACATTCATGAAGATTTATTTTTCTTTGCGGGTTAGAAGATTTGATTAACGCCAAGTTGATTGGTAGAGTTACTAAGTTGTGTGACATTGGGGGAGGTAAAAATTTATTTTCGTAATGAAGCAATAATAGAGGCAACAACTAAAAATTTAAAATACCATAGGGGAATCTAAACCCTAAGCATTGAGAATATTGTTGACCTAGAGACAAGAGTAGTTGTGTGATTACTAATTTGTAAGTTAGGTGCCTATGAGAGATGGACAAAGGTGAATAATAAATTCCTACATATTACACACAAGATGGAGCAAAAGACTAATTATAGCATTTCCTTGTATATAGATGAAGGAATCATTGAAAAGGAAAGCACCCAAATGGAGAAGGGAGGTAAGATTACTCGGGGTTCTATTCTCTTGATGATTATATTTTGGGAGATAGGAGTGCTAGATGGTCTAGAGGACAACATGTGGGAGCACCCCATCAAAAATAAGTCTCCATAGAAAGTATTCTCCAAGTATAATTACAATGGCATAATTTCAAATATGTATAAGGTGCACCTTGAAAAATGGTACAAGAGAATGCATAATGCATAGAAAAATGATTGGTACGTACTAAGGAGTTGTCATCGGTCTTAACTATGCATGTGGATTTTGGAGTGATGCAACACTTCAACCTTGGAATATTTTTTCTTAGCAATGGGGAGATGGTTCCATGTTGCGAACTACCATTTGTATTCATAGCTAAGTACTTCAAGTGCATGGTGAATAGGATCAAGAATGTGCAACACTTAAATTTTAATGCAGAAAGGGTAGATGTTGACTACCATACGTTGTCAAGATATGGGTATGTGTCAAATGTAGCATATGTGGAGACCATAGAGATAAAAACATGGATCTGAATCTAATTATGACTTTGGAATTTGGGAAGGAGGCCTACGAGTTTATATTTACCTTTGGTCAGACACAAAATATATGCACTTCGGTATATTTCTAGGTTCTAAATCATAATAATGTATACATGATTCCTAAGAAATAAAAAATAGTGGTTGAAAACTTATTTTGGAATTTTGCTTTGTCTCTTACACTTTTATTGGCCTTACATTTCATACAGCTCTGTCATAATCTTATTGATTTACCTTTTATGGCCTCGAACACTAGCACCTAGTTAGGACAGAGCGCTCGTGGGCTCCTATCCCTCTTTTTTGCTCTTGACCTTTTTTATTTTCTTCTTACTCTTTTTGGTTTCTTTTACTTATTAGTCACCTTTTTAAACTTTGATTCAGCATTTCATTGTCAATTATGAAATTTAAACAAGAGAATCATATATATACTTTTTTATTGCTATCAAATAAGGGTCCAAAGAATTTAACCATTATTTATCACCACCTAATCTTGCATCAAAGGCACAAGAGAACTATAGAGCATACATCTAGCACAAGGACAAGGGTTACATCAATTTGCATACACATCATTGATAGATGTCTATTTTGAAGGTTACAGTATGAGCAATGACATTATAACAAAACTAGAGAGATAAAGAGAGATCAAAAATGAATATCCTCTAACCCAAACAATATTAGAACCTAAGCATCCGAGCGGAGACACAAGTGCTCGGGTCTAGTCACTAGCACTCATGCGCTCCTATCCTCATGTGGGTGTTTCCATCCTTGACATTTTTATGGTTTCGAACCATCATCAATCCTATTAGACATTGTTTCAAGTCTATTCCAGCAGTTTAGTCCAGATCATCTCCAAGTTACACGTAAATTAGCTAAGTCTTCTTCCTCTCTAATGTGATTAGGGTTATACATTTTTTTATTCTTATTTCTTGTCCACTACTATACTTTGTTTCCTAAATATCATTCATTAAAGTACATTGCTCTAAAATTAAGTTTTAATTTAATTTATATTAACTCATTTGGTGAACCCATTCGTTTGAACCCTACCTTGCTTCAATGGTTGAGAATTATGAACCCTTTACCGATGAAGATCTCCATGATCTCCAGGCTCATATTGTTACACACCCTCAAGACCTAGATCTCTTATTAGTCATTTCTTGTGATGAAGCCACACGGTTAGCTGAGCTCAACCCTCTAATCTCCAATGATACTTCTCTTCCTATTGTGACACTTCCTCCTCATTCCACCACCGCTCTTCCACCTACATCTATTGTTCCTGTTTTTATGCCTACTCCTACCAATCACTTTACCCTCCCTATTACTTCTCATACATGACATGCCTCCTCTTCGGGCACCCATGACCTAGCTTCATTATACCATGATTTGCAAACCCAAATTCTCCAATTACAACAAGCCTCTTCATCCTTCTCGCCATCTCTCAATTCCTCATTCCTTCATATCCCTTTCATACGTGGCATCTCCTCTTATTCGTTACCTCCTAACTTTGTTACACCTAAGCTTCCCACCTTCAATGGCCATGGTGACCCTCAAGAGCACCTTCGATCCTTTCATGTTGCATGTCTTGACTATGTTGATGACCTCACTTTTTGGCCAAATTGTTCCCTCGAAGATTACATGACTATGTTATGCAATGGTTCTATGATCTACCTATCCATTTGGTAACATATTTTACAGCTCTAGCCGATACATTCCTTGTTCATTTTTCCTTTGATATCGACATTAAGATATCCTATGCACAACTAGCTAAAATAAAACAAGGATCCAATGAACATCTTATGGACTATGTTTTGTGATATAAGAATAACCTTGCTAAAATGACCAATGTCCTAGTTGATTCAGAATTGCAAGATCTATTCATTCAAATTCTTTTGCCTCCACTCCAAGAGAGTGTCATTTTTGAAACTTCTCCTTCCTTTGATTAATTATGTCATACACTCAAATTGCATGAAAGAAAATTGCTATCTATGGGAAAATTGAAGTATTATGATACTTCCTCCTCATCTTCCAACAATTTTCAAGCTAAATCTACATTCAAACCATTCACTAGACCTATCAATGCTCAAGCTACTGTCAATTTTATTTCTTCATCTGTCAAGATTCAATTGCAACCCACAAGGTGCACCTTTACTAAGCTACCTTACACACCTTGGTTCCTATTACCACAACTCATTGAAAGAAATCTGATTACTCTCCCTCCATCGTTAAATCTCAATCCTTCTCACCCAAGTGGGTGTAACTATGATGAAAATGCACATTGTAATTACCACCAATGTAATTTCCACTATACTGATCATTATTTCAAGATCAAACATCTAATTTAGGATCTTATCATGAATAATACCATCAAGCTACCATCAAGCTCCCAAAGCCATCTACTTCCAAACCGGTCAACAATAATCAAAATCTTAAAATCTTCAATGACCCATTACCAAAACATGACAATCCAACTATTGATTCCTCTACTAACCATACATATCATGTTGTGCCTCCTCCTTCATCGGAGCCACTTGATTTCCTCATTACTACATTGACATGCCACCACCAGTTATCACCTTCTTGGATCATGATTACCATGCTACATTTTCCTTTGATTCATTGTATATTAATGCTTCTATTAGTACTTACACATTCAATAACAATTTGGTCCATCCCTCAAACTTTTCCAATGCATGCTCCATGGCACTCTTATTAGCCATCAAATGTCCAACCTCTCAAATCACATTTCCAGCCCCTAATTCTTTTGAATGTGTCATCTTTCCCATCAATGTTGGGTTCCTTACCATACCTACAGCATTCCTCGTTACATCTGAAATAAAGGGTTGTGACATGGTCTTAGGTCTTCCTTGGCTCTGAACTACCTAGGTTATCCCTTCCATGGTTCACTTATGTCTTAAATTCATTCATAATAAGAAATTTGTCACCATCAAAGGTATTCCACCATGCACACCATTACCTCGGCCCACTCTTACCTCTATTTTAGCACCAATCACAACATCTATGCCTCCTACACCTCTCAAGTCTAAATCTATCTCTGCACCTATCTCTCCCATTCATACACGACCTACCTCACAGCCCAATCATCCTCTCATATCCATTAGTCAACCTCATAGGCCCGAGTCCCCTACTTAAGCAACCCATTCTTATAGGTTTTCTCCACCTCCTTCACCACATCGGTCTCCCTCACATACACATAGATATTCTCCTACACCACCAATCTTAGACCATTGTCACATGCCTTCTCTTTCTTGGATACTAGCTAAGGAGCCCTCACTCTTTGCTATCGTCGAGATAGCTTTCTATCACTTATACACTTGGGGGTAATGTAATTTCTCCTTCCCCCTCCTCCATTACTAATTCATTTCTCTATTGTCTACTCATAGCTCATTTCATACACTTCACACTCCTTGCTTGATGATAAATCTTTCCTAGCATCTCATTGCAAACACAAACAACACACTCATTACCCAATGATGCACTCTTGTTCTATGGTTCATGTTTTACTGTTGAGGGTGCAATTCTTCCATAAACCTCACTTATCACATCTTGGTTACTCTCTCTCACTTTGTGATTCATAACTATATTTTTGAGCACTACCACATCTTTGGTTCATGTACTTTAACTTCATTACATGATGATGCACTCTTTTTCTATGGGGCATACTTGACTATTGAGGGAGCATTCTTAAATGAACCGTATCTCTCTAAAATTCATTGGGGGAAATGTGGCTCCTCCCATATTCACATCTTGTATATCGTATCACACCATCATCTTCACACAACATTTACACATCTTGGTTGCATTTACTCTTACTATCTTATTCACATGTTACACTTTGTTTCCTATGCTAGTTGGATACTTAGTATGTCATCATATTTTTATATACAGAGACATACACATTTACTTGGTATCTTGAGGTGAATGTAGGACTTTTACAGATTCTCACATGATGCATGATACTTGAAACTTGCTCTTTACTAGTCCCACCGAGGCTCCTAGGGGCATCTACCTTTTTCTACTCTCCTATTACACATCACAGAGTTCTATCATTTCGAGTATTTAATACTTCTTGTCATTTAATTTTCATTGATATATATATGCTTTGACATATTACTTATCTTTCTAACATGCTAACAGTGCTTCATGTGTAGAATTTTCCTTACAGGATTCTATATAACCATGGTTTTCTGTCACATTTTTGCTTGTTTGCCATTATTTATGGGCTATGCCCTATGTCTTGTTTGATCATTATTTGCTTATGGTTGTTTTGTCCTTCATTTTCTTATGAAATTATGAGCAACATCCCATGTATGTAACCTAGTTTTTGTGGTACCTTTTGTCTTCATACTTTCTTTCTACATTGTATTCTATTGCATGTTAGCTCTTTTTACACTAACACTTGTTTCTAGCCTACATTGTTTGCATGTGCCTTAGTTTCTACCATACACATACCCTACCCCTACAGGTATATAATCCATGATATGCATATCAATTTCAGGTCCTCTCCTTTAGGCCGCATCCTCCTACATTCATTACATGCACCCCAAATGAGGGGGCATTTATTGGGTGAAAAAATCACCTTTCCAAAGTAGTACAAAACTTTAGAACATAACAACACAAAGGCAAAATTGACAAAAGCACATAGTTACAGTAATGGTCCGAATCGACTTGGACCAAAAACTCAAGACATACACTAACGTCTAAATACAAGCAGGAATGATGTGCACTTGTGTCCCGGGGTAAAAGGCACACAATTTCTCGAAGACAACATGGTTTTCAGCATTCCTGATACAAGATGCAGTTCTACAAAGATATTAGGCACTTGCCTTGATTACAAAAATTCATCCATTCAATTACAAATGATTACAATTGGTTACAAATCAATGTGTTTCATCCGTAGTGGCACTTATTTGACAAGCATCGTGGATGTAGATAAAAATATACCTCTCTCCCTAACACTCTTCTCTTGGGGTGAGATCACCCAAAAACTCACTCTTGGTGTGAGAACACCCAAAACCTCACCCTTCGGCAATAAGACACTCAAATCCAACAACATCTCTAAAGAAAACATGACAAATTTCTATCCTTTATTCTCTCATACATCAAGTGCACTCTTTCCTTAGATTTTACACACTTTCTACTTACTTATACACATGTTACTATGATTTTTCATATACGGGACTTTGAATACTTTCTTGATCTTCTTTTACAGGTCCATCCTTATACACAATGAGTAGCTCACATCAACAAGCACAAGCTCCAACAACACACTACTACACATATGATTCACCCCTAGGGTCTACCTCCCTTTCTATTTTACACACTTCACATCAGATCACTTCATGTTACTTGTCCACTCAGCACATTATCGGCTACACTATTATCTATAAGATTACAAGGTACGCATCTTCTATCTACTTTATGTTATTGAGTATTCACTCAACATCATAAAGTGATGGAAAATGTAGACACAAAATCTATACACTTGGGTACATTTCTAGGTATCAAAGCATACTAATGTATACATGATTCCTACGCAAGAAAACTGGTGGTTGACGACTTTTTCGAGCTTTTTGCTTTTTCTCTTACAATTTTATTGGCCTTACATATCTTACACATATGTCAAAATTTTACTTGATTTATATTTATGGCCTTGGACACTAGCACCCAATTAGGACGAAGTACCCAGTGCTCCTGTCCCTCCCGGGTTCTCCTAACCTTCTTTATCTTCTTCTTACTCTTCCGGGTCTCTTTTACTTATTGGTCACCTTTTTAAACTATGGGTTGTCCTTTCGGTTGTCAATTACAAAATTAAAACAAGGGTATCATGTATATACTTAGTTATCTCTCTTAAATAAGGGACCAAGCACTATAAGCATTATTTATCACCACCTAATCTTACATCAAAGGCATAAGAGCACTACAAAGCATACAACTAACACACTCTTATAAGGGAAAAGGGTTTTATCAATATGTATACACATCATAGGTAGATATCTATTTTGTAGGTTATAGATATGACCAACAACATTACAATAAAAAACTAGAGCGACAAAGAAAGATCAACAATAAAGCTCTTCCAGTCCCAAAAATATCAAAACATGGGCATCTAAGCGAACACAAGTGCCTAATCTAGTCACTAGTGCGCAAGCACTCTTTTCCTCATGTGGGTGCTTTTTTCCCTAACATTTATATGGTTTTGAATCCTCATCGAGCCTATTAGATGTTGTTTTTAGTTTGTTCCGGAAGTTACTCACCCATATCATCTCCAAATTATGAAGAGACCAACTAATGCATCATCCTCTCTCATGTTCTTAGGGTTATACATTATTCAATTCTTATTTATTGTCTATTATTGTACTTTATTTCCTAAATATCATTCACTATAATCTGTTACTATTAAATTAAGGTTTAATTCAATTTAGTTTAAATCATTGTCTAAAGCTTTAAGATGGAAAACAAGTTGACGTGCACAACATTGAGGTTCCACACCACCAAAGAAGTAAATAGTGAAGGTTCCTAAGTGTAGGCACAAGGAGACTCCCCCAGAAGAAGAAGAAGAAGAAATTGTGTTGGATCATAGTGCTAGGATAAGAATGCATAGAAGGTACCATAAGGCAAGCACCTCGCGTGTTCCCGGAGTATCACCAACTAAAGCACGAAGCCTAGTCTAACAGAGGAGAAGCCTCGTGAGATACATGAATTGGATTAAGAAGAGGAATTAGAGAAAAAATTGCAAGAGGATGAATAACCTTTGCAAGAAAAAGATGAGCCTAAGCAAGAAGAGGAAAAAGATCCTAAGCAAGAAAAGGATATGTGTGACGCGCAAGAAGAAGAAGAGCACGAGGGTGATAAAGAGCATGAAGAGGAAAATATTAAGGAAGAAGGGAATGATGAAGAATAAGGTATTGGATGAGGCCAAGGTACCAATGAAGTAACAATCCATGTGCAATTCAATGTTATGCAAGAGACCCCTCGGAAGTAGTGCGCAAGAGGAAGAATGCCAAGACAATCCCCACATGTACCAAAAATGTCATACATAGATGATCCTTCGAACACATTAAGGGAAAGGTTTCAGAGCTCCATACCCATCGGATATTTATTTTGTTGGGAATTTTTTGATAAGGCCAAAGCTCACCCATACACAAAAATGATACTATCTTGGAGCTTATAAACTCATATGAAGGAGCCGAGTTTGAGGTTAGCAAGGATTCGATTTTGGAGTTGAAATCAAAATTGGGAGATTTTCATATAATTGACCCTACCAAGCTCTCAAAAAAAAAAAAGTGAGCAACACTCTAAACAAGATGGTCGTCAAGGTTAAAAGGCACAATATCGATAAAGGGGCCATAATGAAGAGAATGCATAGGGATATATGGTGCAAGGATCTAATAAATCATAAGCTCATTGAAGAATTTATTGATGAGAAGAGAACATCGATGCATACAACAAAGTAGTTGATATTATCAATAACATCACGCATTCATGTGTAGATGTTTTGATGTAGGCCAAGCCTGATCATAACACGAGATGGATTATTTAGAGGAACCAATACACTTTTTGATGATCAAAGTAAATAATGGGTCGGGATTACAGCGAGAAGAACTAGAAATGATGAGCAATCATAAGAAAGATAAGAAAATTTAAGAGTATGTAACACTTAGCGTGGAGTTAAAGAAGGTCACGCAAAAGACTAAGATAATTTTTATGACTATCGGGATTTTATAGTGATCTTGAACATGCACATCACAGATGATGAGGTGGAGTTAAATAAGTTTCAGTCCAAAACAAAAAAAAATATGGATGAGCATGAGAATTTGATGCAAGAATTTATAGGGAAAAAGGAAATTATGAAATCCAAGTGTGACACAATTGAAGAAATGCTTAAGGAAATCCAACCCATGGTGATGTGAAGGATATATATTACGGAGGGTCTTGCATCAAATTGGGATGTGGTGATCAAGGAGCTGCTAGATAAGATTGATTAGTTAACTCTAGAGAAGATTCCAAGTATTATAGAATCAATGTCATATAATTCTCACAAAGAGCTCGAGGAATTAAAGTAGTTAGAGAATGTAATAAATAGATAATTCCCGAACTCCTACCATAAATACAAGCTTGAATTTTGGACATGTGTGGAGGAACACATTCTTCATTCTTTGATTCATTAGGGTAATTTCCCATATTATTTATTCTTTCATAATTTTAGTTGTAATTTTGAAACTATTTTTGATTATCTATATTGTCAAGGATGGACAATACTCCTAGTGTGGGGTAATGTTGGGTTGAGAAAGTGGCTAAGTATAATCCATGTGTGAGAATGTTGGAAAATTTGTGCAAGATTGTGCACATGAACCTTAGGTAAGTACCAAGAGGTCACGAGGAACGCACAAAAGCACGTGCGAGAGTAAGGAAGTAATACAGTGCACAAAGGTTCGCACAAAAGATAAAGACATCAGGGCACAAAGGTCCATGCATAAGCAAAGATAGGTTCCAAGAGTTAGGCAAATTTCTAGAAAAGGCTAAAAATAGGAAAAGAAAAGTTGGCGTACCAAGCAAGAAAGGACCAGTATTAGACTTGGAATAAATAAAGCACATGTAGGTTGATAAACACGCATGCATGATGATAAAGCACGAGACCTCTAATTATAGGATTGAAGCATGGATAAGATCAAGCTATTTATAGCACAAACTAGAGAATAAAATAGAAGTGGAGAGGTATGTAGTCTATAGTTAGGCAGCTTGTTATTATAATTAAAGCATATAAGCGGTGAAGGAAAAGTTCCCACCATGTATAAATATGTAGGTGTGCACATTGTAAAATCATCATGTAAATAGTAGATAGATATATGAGTCATGTTTTATATGTGATAGAGTCTATATGAGGTGTACACATTGATGTTGAATATGTAAGATTGTGTTATTGTGATGTACTTCTCATATGTTTGTAATGGGTAATATTATATGGGTTGTCAGGGTTAGCAGAAGTGAACATGGTGTAATTGGCATTCAAATCTTGTTATTAGTCATTTATGAATAAATTATCAAACTCTTGTTCTTAATTATGTGTTTTCAATTACTTTATCTTTTACCTTATGTTGTGCAATAGTTTTTGATGAATCCACATCTTACATGAATAACTAAAGAGGGACCTAGTAGTTGTATGCACTTTGGGTGAGCACTTGGACATTAGTCTGAGTGAGATGCTAGCGCACATGACAAGGTGTTGGTAAATAAAATACTATAGCCATCTATGTGCATTATGTGGGATATTATTAGAAAAATTCAAGATACGTTAACTCTCCTAACCGATTTGAGTTAGTGACATAATATTATGATATTAGAATATCATTTAAAATTGATAGAAATCTTGAAAAAACTTTTTATTTGACTTACATTACTTAATGGTTAAGTTATGGAATTATCATAGCCTTGAAATAATGGAACACATCGTAACTTTGAGTTAAAATAAGAAGTAATAAGGATTTGTGAATAGTTATTATTTTTCTATGACCTTACTTAATGTATCCTCCTGGTGTTTGATATGAACTATTGTACAATTAATCTAGGTGTACGTATATACACTTATACATATAGCTTATACCTATTGTAAGCACCCACTTTCACCACACAATTTTAATATTAAAATTGCACTTGATTACACTAATTTCCCATCATCACCAATTAATTAATGACCTTATGTTAATTAACTCATATTTTCTTCTTGGATGCAAATTGACATCACTTCGTTAATTAAAAGTCCATTTTTAATTAATTAATTACCCATTATTAATTAGTTACCCAAATCCTCATCTTTTATTTAATTAATAACACTTTATGAATCAAATATCACTCTCGAAACCCTCCGATTTAATAAAATTTAAATCTAAGATAAGGACATTATTGATCGATAACTATAACGGTATTCAAGTAAGATATAATTATAGAAATACAAGAAAGAAGGATATATATAGTTTGTAAAATGACTGAGCTTGCCTCCGTAGGTCTAAACTATTGCTAGGTTGGTGATTGGTCTAGAAAAGATAAATCTCATATAAGTAAGTTCTGATTCAAAATTATAATTTGACGATCTCGGGAAAAGAATAACCTGGGAGAGAACATGACCTCCTAGGACTTAGCATTTTTCCGGCACTAGTGTATGTGGAATAGCTTCAGTCCTCGTACTTTTGTGTTGTTCCTTGTTCATTATAGGGTGTGTAAGGTTCATAAGAATTCTTCTTAGCCACACTTTTACCTATAAAAGAAACACTAGCTACTGCAATACTCAAGTGCACATTACATGAATAAATAATGCATGTTCTTGAGTCGAGACCGACCTCGTGAGTCACCCCAATACAATTGTCACCAAGTGTTGCACTACATTTCATACTCAATGTAGTTCTGGTATGTGTTTGATTGGAATAGTGTCCCTTTAGCTAGGTTTTCCTAGTTCCATTGGTACAAAATAATAGTGGGCTACCAATTCTTTATCCCAATGCAAATTGTGTGGTATGGAATTTATAATAGCTCCCCCTATGTAGTGAATAATGTAGTCCTTTAATGATGTAGTAGATTGGAAATATTTATCTCCTTGTGGTAGTAAGTTCCTCTTGAAATTCTTACCCCTCTAATGAGGTTAAACAAGTCATGTATTTATGTCTATATATATATATATATATATATATATATATATATATATATATATATATATATATATATATATATATATATATATAATTCAGTCATATTTTTCCTTAACAAGATAAAATCTAACTAAGGGTGATAACATAAGACAAGAAATGTAACATCCAAAAATTTGGAAAAAGAGAGAAAAAGGATAAAAGCACATGGGTGTTGTTGTTCCTAATGGGAATTTCAGTACAGGGTGCCCAAAAGGAAAAAATTATGAAATCAAAGTAGGCTAGGATGGTGGCTGGTATGTAAAAATGTAAGTTGTAAATCAAAAATAACAAGCAATAAAGATGAAAAGAATAAAAGAAATTTTACAGAAAATTAAAGGGTTGTTAATGAGTAATTCTCTTACTTAGGAATCATGCATATAAATTAAATAATTAATGGCTATATGTACATAGTAAGTGTGTGATTTAGTGATTAAATTTTCCCCCAATTTATGCTAGTGAATAAGGATTTGGTAGCATAAAGTAGAAAAGAAAGCGTACCTTAGGGAGTCAAAAGAAGATTGTGCCCAGTAGCATGTCAAATGAGTGTTGTAGTATGTCGAATGGAATAGTGAAAAATGTGTACCGTGGAATTCCAAGGGAATGGAATGATGAGGATCATGTGGGTGACTTTATGTGCATGGAGTGATAATGATGTGTGCATGTAGTTCCTTGGAATATCATCTTTTTCAAAGCGTTCTTGAGATTTGCTTCATGGTTTCTTGTGTGTTTTTCCTTCATTGGGATAGGATAGGACCTGAAAAATAAAACAAGTGTATTCAATGATCATGGTAAATTCAATTGAACTTTAACTTGAAAAATATGTAAAATTGGAAATGTGTATTGGAAAAAGCTAAACCAAGGGGTTAGAGTACACCTAAAATGAAAGAGAAAGGGGTAGAAATTTGTTCCTTCTTGTAGACTTGTTTCTTAGGAGCTGGTTGGAATAATATGAAGGATTTGGGAATCTTGTCACCAAACTAGGGATTTGAGCATCCTGGCACTAAACTTCATATTTAGGCATCCTGTCGCCACTAAGGGAAAGTGTATTAGGAGAGCTCATAGGCTTTTCCCTCCAACTATTAACACTTCCCCACAAATAAGTACCACTGTATATGATCAAAAATCTAATTTATAACTTACCTTAGGTGACACATTGTTCAAACATGTCATTTTCTTGCATATTCCTAGGTGCCACTTTCTTATTTGGATCCTACTCTAGTTCCTACTTTAGTTCTGAGTGAGTAGTTAGTTCCTTATTTAGTTCTTATTAGTAATTTATTGTAATTTGAATATGATTGTGTAACTAATGATATTGTAGAATACTAGAATTGTGTAACTATTGAAACTACTTTGTAACTATTTGTGCCCCCAAAACAGGAGCACCCACCCTTTCTATATGTCTTGGTGGTTCTATCCAGCTATGAATTTGGCCAAGTCTATTTCAGGACATGTTATGTAACGATTACTACTTTGATCATGCTAACTCGATTATGTAAATGTTGGGAGATTAAAAAGGTTCACCCGATGTTTTCCCCACTCATTTGGGGTGCATGATATGAACAAGAGAGAGAGAAGCCCAAACAATTAAGGTTTAAATTGATATATGGATTAATGTAGGGGTAATATGGATTATGCATGGTAGTTACCATGGCACAAGCAAAATAATTGGAAAATGCTAGCATACAATTTTTAGTGCCAAACAAACAATGCACAGGGAAATAACAACTAGTGAAAGCATGTCGGAAAAATAAAAAACAAGTACACAACTAGTAGTTGGTTGCATACTCGAGGATATCAAAAGACAATCGAAGTCATAAAGGCTTGTGCAAATAACATAACAAGCAAAGATACAACATAGCCCACAAATAATAGCAAACAAGGTATAAGAAAATCAAACAACCATGATTGGAAGGATTCCTACAAGGAAAATGATACACATGAAGCACCCATTAGCATGTTAGGAAAGATAAATAGTATGCCACAATGTAAGATTTGAATATAGGAATGAAAATGTGAAATATTGCAATGATAGAACCTGATAGTAAGTGGGAAAAGATAGATGCCCACAAGATCTTTAGTGGGACTGGTAATGGATAGGTCCAAACATCATACATCGTGTAACAACATGTAATTGAGATGCATTTGCCTCAACATACCATGTGAATGTACATGTGTGTATTTTTGGAAAAATAATTTGTCACATGGATGAATTAATTGATTTTCACCAAAGACTCCAGGGACTATGTCCCTCATCTTTGTGATGGGGAGGCTCCCATTTATTGAATACATATTAAAAATATCATAGGTGGCCATAAATCTTGGGATCACACAAGAATACTCCATTAGACCTATGGTAAATTTCTTACACCTAGTGCAAGGGAGGAATTTTCTTGAGAGGTGACGTAAGGGGAGGAAGAACTTAGGAGAAATGGGGGTTAATCTTGTAAATAGGCACTAGCAGAGTTTCACAAGTATTAACTAGAATTATTCCACACTCAATTAGAATAAAATAACTTTGCTAACAATGACAAGACACAATAAATCATGGACATAAAATTCCATTAATCCATTCATCAAAGGCACTAACACCTTCCTTGGTTGTATAAGATTATCATGTGAACAAATTTGAAAATAAGAGAGATAGAGGAAACATAGAGAAATGAAATGGAAGAATGCTATATTTTTCTTGCTTCTTAGTAGTGCAATAGTTATCTACTTAGAGACTCATAATTAACAACCCTTTGGAATGAGGGATTCATATTTGAATATTTTTACAAAAATACCCTTCTCATACTCCCACATGCATTTTCACTTACCTTTATAATTGTGACCTTTCATATCCCTAGGGAAGAAAAGCGAGCCCATTTTTATTAATTAAATGAAATGTGTTACAATGTTTGACTATAGGTCACATTTAAATGAATGAGATGAAATAGTGAAAAGTAGACCCCCTTAATGGAGAATTAGAACATGAGAGAAGAGAAGAAGGGTGAAAGAAAGAAGAAGGGAGATATCTATGCCAAAGGAGATGATGCATACGTTGATAAAAATCCACAATCGAAGGACCACGAGAGAGTGCTCCTAGAGAAATATCATTTTTTAACTCTTTACTAAAGCGAGCCACCATCAGGTACTAATTTTTATGTTTGAAGAACACACATGAATATTAAATCCTTAAGCCAACTCTCGAAGTTTTGTTGATGTTATTATATTGCTTAAACCAATTTTGGTGCTCCTTCGCAGTGTTTGAAATAGCACACCTAATCTCTACAAGGATTCTAAGGTTTCCTCATTGAAGGATAAGGGATCTCCTGCCTCTTTCCTGACTAGTTCCTTAAATGGCTTCAAAATATCATTCATCAAGGAATTCTCATTTACCGAAGGTGCTCCACACTTCCTTGCTTATGTTTTCCTGCATCTATGAAGTGATCTCATCATAAGAATCCATCTCATCAAGATCATTGTTCAACATCTCATATCGAGAAACCAACGTTCAAGACCAAATTGGAGACATATTCTTAGTTATGGATTTGAACACATTTTTTCCTACCAACACAAAAGAATCAAGGTTCCCCATCTTTGTTACCAACAAAAACACTTGGTCCCAATGAATATTTTACTTATCAATTTCATCTTTAGTCATCCTTACTTTCACAGTAGTGGTAAACATGAACTCAAACAACGAAAGAATATATGGAAACAAAGTTTTACCTTTCTCGAGGATCTTGTCCACCCATTTGTCATTGGCCCTCCTGTTGATTTGTGGAGTTCAATTACTTCACTTAGCATGCAATGGAAACTTGCTGGAAAATGCAAAGAACCATCATCGATTAAGGGAAATTGGCATCGGTCACCCATGACCGACATCGGTCAAGTATGACCAGCATCATTCGAGCAAGGGAGGAACCGGATGTGGTTAGGTCTAACCATCGTCGGTTACCTATGCGAGGATGTTTTAATTAACTCTCGAAATTAGATCTATTTTTAGCATTAAAGTATATCTATTGATTGTAATTACATGGCTAAGTTCCCTAAGTCTATAAATGACTATATAAGCATAAAATCTAGGGTTTAGAAGTAATGATTAACAAGAATTAGAAAGAACTTGCAAAATTTGGTGAGAGAGAATTCTTGGTGATGAAGCAAAATCTTGAGAGAAAGAAAGTATTGTACATTTGAGAGGTGTGGAAGATTGTAAATCTTCATTGTATATCTTATCAAAGCTTTGGATAATAGATTGGCTTGTTTCTTGGTGGATGTAGCTTACACTGGGTGAACCACGTTAAATCTGGTGTTGATTTATGTCTCTTGTTTTGTATATTTATTCTGGTAGAATATCCACTTTTATTTGCATGTATGCTTAGATCTGATATATTGTTTGTACAACCGGTGTGCTAACCCCAACAATTGGTATCAAATATTTGTTTGAGGGTTTTGTGTGTTGAAAAATTTACTCACAGAGGATTTTCTAATTTAGTGGGAGCTACAATGAATGGCAAAAGAAAACAAATACAAGGTAGAGAAGTTTGACAAAAAAATTATTAAATATGGAAGATGCAGATTGAGGATTATTTGTATCAAAGAGATTTGTATTGACCGTTGGATGAGAAGTCTAAACCTATGAAGATGATGATGAAGAATGGAAGATTCTTGACAAAAAAATCTTTGGGATCTATAAAATTGAGCTTGGAAGCATCCGAGGCTTCCAATATTACAAAAGCGGCTTTTACTAGTAGAGTTAATGAAATATCTTGCTAATTTATATGAAAAACCTAGTGCTTCAAATAAATTTTATTTAATGAAGAAACCATTTAGTTCTAAGATGCATAAAGGTGGATCTCGCATCTAGTCATTTGAATGATTTTTGATTTATTGTAAATCAATTAAAATCAGTTGTTATACCATTTGATGATGAATTAAGAGCACTTTTATTCTTGTGTTCTTTTCCTGATAGTTGGGATAACTTGGTAATGACTGTTAGTAATATAGCATCTGTTGATAATATTTTGAAGTTTGATGATGTAGTTAGTATAATCTTGAATGAAGAAATTTGCAGAAAGATTACAGAGGAATCATCATCTGTAAATGCTTTGAATGTAGAAAGCAGGGGTGCAAAAGGAGAGATCTAAGAGTAAGAGTAATGGGAAATCAAAGTCAAGGGATAGCATATCTAAATCCATAAGTAAGGGAATTACTTGTTGGAAATGTGGAAAGAAAGGACATGCAAAGAAAGATTGTTGGTCAAAGGATAAAGAGAACCAATAACTTGAGACAAAGGTAAAGAAGTAGATCTTGTTGCATCGAGGTAATGCAAGATGCTCTTATTATTTCTTTAGATAGTAGAATTGAATCATGGGTTTTAGATTCGGATCTTCTTTCCATGTAACCCACGATAACGGTTTTTTTAAAAATTATGTCCAGGGAAATTTTGGGCATGTTTATTTGGGTGATGATGAACCTTGCAGTATTAGTGGTAAAGGGGAAGTTCATCTAAAATTACAAAATAGAAATACATGGGTATTGAAAGATGTGAGGCATGTGCCAAGCCTCAGGAGGAATCTTATTTCTGCTGCGGTGAAACTAGGTGAATCAGTTTGCATAATTACTTTTACAAGAGACTTTTGGAAAGTCGCCAAGGGTGCTTTTGTTATGGCAAGAGGTAAGAAGGTAGGAACATTATATTTATCTACCTATATTATTGATTCTTTTTCTGCATTATCTACTTCAGATTTAGATGCATGCATGTGGCATAATCGGTTGGGTCATATGATTCAAAAAGGAATGCAGATATTAAAGGCTAAGGGTAAGTTATCATATTTGAAAGATTTAGATATTGATTTTTGTGAGCATTGTATATTTGGAAAGTAAAAGAGAGTGATATTTCTCAATGTTGGGGCAACTAAGAAGGGGCAAAAATTAGAACTTGTACACTCGGATGTGTGGGGACCAACTCGTAGCTTCTCATGGAGGATCCCAGTATTATGTTACTTTCATTGATGATGTTACAAGAAAGGTATGGGTTTATTGTATTAAACGTAAATCTAATGTTTTTAGACTTTTAAAATATAGAAAGCCCTTGTTGAGAATGAATCAAATTCTAAGTTAAAGTGCCTTATATCGATAATGGTGGTGAATATTGTAGCAAAGGCTTTCAATGATGATTGTTCGATGAATGGAATATGAAGAGAAAGAATGGTTCCAATAACACCACAGAGAACAAAGTGTTGCGAGAAAAAATGAATAGGACAATCATGGAACGTGCTTTAGAAGTATGAGAATATATTTTGGGTGCCCTTACAATTTTGGGTGGAAGCAGTTGATATAGCGGTTTATTTGATTAATTGTGAGCCTTCAAGTTCACTAGATGGAGGAATACCCGAGGAAGCTTAGACCGGAAAAGAGGTACATATTTCTTTTCTTAAATTTTTTGGTTTAGAAGATTTTGCACATGTTGATAAGGAAAATAAAAAAGGATGCAAAATCCAAGAGATGCACTTTCATTGGTTATGGATCTGGTGATTTCGGTTTCTGTTTTTGGGATTTAGAGAATTCTAAAATTATTAGGAGTCATGATGTTGAATGGAATGAAAAGAGAATGTACAGGGATCAAATTTTGGTACACAAGGATGAATCGGTTGAGAAGTTTTTGAATGAAAATGAACTCTCAAATTTAAAATTATTATCGACAGGGTTACACAGTAACCGGTGTCGATTGACCCCTGACCGACCTCGGTCAAACAAACCGGTATAAGTTATAGAGGATCCAAACTGGCATCGGTTAGCGTAATCGACATCGGTTAGAGGTGGCCAACATCGGTCCATGTTAGATTTGTATAGGAATGTCCATGAGGTCCAGGTTTGAGCAATCGGGTACCCCAAAATCCTGTGAGAAGGTCACAAAGGGTAAGTAAACATTCGAAAGATTTACACCACTATTTTATTATTATTATTGACCGATAATTGTGAACCGAGATAACTTTGAAGAAGTAATGCATGATAAGACCCGCATCCAGCGGGAGCATGGCATGGATGAGGAGATGGACTCCTTGAGCAGGGCAACCGACTTGGGATTTGGTTAAGTTGTCGGCAAGTAAAAGAAAATTACGAACAAGTGGGTTTACGATTAAAGAAGAAGAGGGTGGACAGAAAAGGTACAAGGCAAGGCTTGTAGTAAAGGGATTTACACAGAAAGTAGGTATTGACTTTGGTGAAATATTTTCTCCTGTTGTTAAGATGACTTCTATTTGTATTGTATTGATTTTAGTTGTAGTAGAAGATTTGTATTTAGAGAAACTAGATGTGAAGATGACTTTCCTTCATGGTGATTTGGATGAAGAGATTTATATGCAGCAGCCACTTGGGTATGAAGTCAAGGGTAAGGATAAATTAGTGTGCAGGTTGAAAAAGAGCTTATATGGGCTCAAGCAAGCTCCAAGGAAATGGTACATGAGTTTTGATAGTTTTATGCATGAGCATGGTTACTTGAGATGTGAATCTGACCATTGTGTTTATTTCAAGAAACTTGAAAATGGGAGCTATATTATTTTGTTACTGTATGTGGATGATATGCTTATTGCAAGATCTAGTATGCAGGACATTAGTGAGCTTAATGGAAAGATAGCTCACACATTTTCTATGAAGGATTTAGGAGCTACAAAAGAATCGGTGGCATGTGCAAATACACAGAGACAGGAAAAACAAGAAATTGTATTTGTCTCAAGAGGATTATATCTACAAGGTGTTAGAAAGGTTCAACAAGCAGAATGCAAAACATGTTAGTACACCTATGGATGGACACTTCAAATTGAGAAAAGATCAATGTCCTTCATTACATGAGGAGGTAAAATACATGACACGAGTGCCATATGCTTCATTAGTTGGGAGTCTCATGTATGCTACGGATTACCAAACTAGACCTTACACAGGGCATTGGGAGCTATGAGTAGATATATGGCCAATCTAGGTAAAGAGAATTAGAAATCAGTCCAATGGATACTCATGTATTTGAAAGGGACATATAGCATGTAGTTATGCTTTATGGAGGTTCGGATATTTTATTATGTGGTGGAGATCTGGATGGTAGGAAGAGCACTCACCGGATATATTTTCACATGGGTGGAATGGCGGTTAGCTAGATTTTGAGATTGCATAAGGTTGTGGCTTTTTCTACTACGAGGCAGAGTATGTTTTTGCTACGAGAGGCTAGCAAGGAGATGATATAGATGAGTAGGTTCATGGAAGAGTTGGGAAAGGAGCAAGGTGATTGTAAAATGTTCGGTGACAATCGAGTGCAATTCAATTGGCAAAGAACTCAGTGTTTCATTCAAGAATGAAACAAATTCAGTTGAGGTATCACTTCATACGGTAGGTATTGGAGGATGGACAGTTGAATTTGGAAAAGATTCATACGAGCAAGAACCCTGCGAATATGCTAACGAAGCCATTAGCAAGGAAAAGTTGGATCTACACTCCACTTGTTGGTCTTCGATTTTGAGACTTGAAGGTGAAGAAACAAAGCTAAGGAAGGATCCAAGAATGATGTTGTATAGGTATGGTGTAGTAATTAATCTCCAAGTGGGATATTTTTGAGTTGTGGAGCTCAATTACTTCAATTTAGCATGCAATGGAAACTTGTTGGAAAATACAGTAACCATCATCAGTTAAGGGGCAACCAAAGCATCGGTCAAGTATGACCAAAGATCGATCAGTAAGGGAGTAACCGCTAGCGATTAGGTCTAACCAGCATCGGTTACTGTGTGAGGATGTTTTAATTAACTCTCGGGAATTAGATATATTTTTAGCATTAAAGTATATCTATTGATTGTAATTGCATGGCTAAGTGCCCTAAGTCTATAAACGACTATATAAGCATAAAATCTAGGGTTTAGAAGTAATGATTAACAAGAATTAGAAAGAACTTGCAAAATTTGGTGAGAGAGAGAATTCTTGGTGATGAAGCAAAAGCTTGAGAGAAAGAAAGTATTGTACATCTGAGAGGTGTGGAAGATTGTAAATATTCATTGTATATCTTGTCAAAGCTTTGGATAATAGATTGGCTTGTTTCTTGGTGGACGTAGCCTGATGGGTGAACCACGTTAAATCGGTGTTGATTTATGTCTCTTGTTTTGTATATTTCTTCCGTAGAATAACTACTTTTATTTGCATGTATGCTTAGACCTCGATATAGTGTCCAGACAACCACCGTGTGCTAACCCCAACACTCCCTACATTGAGTAGTCATGTGCCTTCTTAATTGACTTGGGATCAAATTTTTTGATTGGCATAACATCTTCAATAGGGAAATATCCATGAATGATTGAATATAGAAAGTGAGAGTTTACACATGATCCTCCAAATATTCAATTTGTCCTTTGTACTCTTCATTTCTTGTGAGAAGATGAATGAAAAAATTCTTAAACAAGTGAGAATATCCTTCATGTGTTGTTAGCTCCAAGGGGATTATTTTCATATCATATTCTCGATTGATTTGTTTCCTCAACAGGCTTTATCACCTTTGGACGAGAAACTTATACATATTGTTTTTGGATACACCACTAAAAAGTGAGTTGTGCGGGATTTCTTACCTCTTTTTGTATTCACGATCTTTGAAATGGCTTGAAATTCAAGCACCACTTCCTATTACATTTTATAAGGCTCACTTTTTACTATCTCTTGGATCCATGAAAAGATCTTCGATGTTGCGCTTTTGATACTAGGCATGATTGCATTCTTAATTTTAATGTGAGGGGTTACTTCATGTATTTGGTGAGTAGACTCAGTAGTAGAGGAAGAGATGGTTAGAGATTGATGTGACATTAGAGGTTGGGAAGGATCTATCTCTCCTTTATCAAGATCCGGTGGGTTCTAAATGAATTTTTATTTCTTTCACAATCTCCAATAGTGAGGGCCTTCAATGTCCATTGTTTTCCTTTTCACGAGCTCTCTCTTTAGTGAGCGGAGCTCTATTTCCATCGGGTTCCTTCAAAGATGAAAGATTAGATGTTTGCCTTATGATAGTTTAAAGGCCACCAAATTCTATGAAAATAACCTTTTTCTCTTGAACCACTATTTAGACCTTTAGACCATTGCTCTAATTATTTCATTGATATCTCCTTACTCACACACACTCCATGAGACCGGTGGGAGAGGTGAAGACTTCATTGTTTGGTATTTAGGATCAAAAAATTAGTTCCATCATATTTTATACCTTCTATATGCCAGTCAAAATTGAATCTCCTCATTTGGCCAATATTCATCTACATACCTTACTTCAAATTCATCCAGAAGTTGACCTAATAATATTCAACTTGGGGAACATGGTGTAACTCAAGAAGATTAAAGGTTTCAGGATTGCTTTAGATGTCAAAATCATCCTATTATCTAAATAACTCTCCTAGTTATTTGGGTAACTGGTATAAATTTATGTCACTCAATTCCTCATAAGGTTACACGTGCTCAACTTCGATTGACACAACTCCTTAATTGCAGCTTCCCCTTAGCGTCCATTATTTTTCTTCTTCAAGTGCCCTTGCACACTTACCATTCTCTCCATCCATTTTCTTTTCCCTCTTTTTCCACTCCTCCTTGCACCCACCTTTTCACTTTCACTTTCTTCCTAGGCAACTTCTTCACCCTCCCACGCACTTCACACTTGCTTCAATCAGCTAAGTCCCTAGCCCTCTTGCGCATCGTGCCCATTACTTTGTAATAGTTTCACCTTGACCATGCATTCTTTAATCACGTGTTTTCCTCTTTTCCCCACATGTCATGCATGAGCCTTCTATGCCTTCCTCCACGCGCCCTTCCTCGTGCCCTCCTTTACATCTTTCCATGCCGGTATTCTAACATGCTTGAATGTTTCGTGCACAACCAAATCAAATGCACCCGTGCCAACAAGGCATTGAACCCTTGCGAAAAAATCGGTGAGTGGCATGTGGCGAAACAAAAATATTTACACATTTGGCCATCATTTCAGCCAATCCATGTGTGTCACATGTTTTACATATGCCGACAACTCTGACATCTTCTGAAAGCCATATATTTTTCTACAAAGCTCAGATTGGCACGTTCTAGACTTGTCGAAAGTCTGCTAACATCACCTACTGATGCCGGAAATTCAAATTCAAATTCTTGGTGGATCTGGTAGGTGAGAAATGGGAAAGCATATTTCTGAGAATTGATGAGTAGATTTGATTGCTCCAACCACCCAATTTGATATGATCTGCCCTCCTTTCTTCTTCAACACGCCAAACAGGCTTGGGGAAGCGTATTTCATAGATCTCTAGGTGGATTTGTAGGCATTGAATGCTTCTTGTTGGTGGTTTTATTTCAAATTCAGTGTTTTCCCTCCTTCTTCCCTTCTTCCTCCATGGATTCATCTATAAATGTAAGAGCAAGGCTCATTTGTTATGTTAGACACTTTGGATCCTTACACATTTTCTAAGGACTCCATACTTTTTGTATTTTGAGTTGCAGACCTCTAGATCTGGCTCTCGCATGTGGATATCGACCTCCATAATTGTAATAGTTTTGTGCATTTAAGGAAGTAATAGAAGCATATTTTTGACTATTACCTATCCTAACTTGTTTACATTCCTCCTTCTTTCCTTTTGTTTTGTGTTGTGTGTTGGTTGTGTTATTTCAAGTCCCTTGTAGTTCCATATTTAGTTGTGTTCTATGAGTACAATCTAGTGAATACGTGTTTCTCTGTGTTACTCATTCCTATCCTCCTTTCATGCATTTCTTTTCATTCTCACTCAGAATGTATAGTGTTCATCCCTCTTTTCTAATGCTATCACCTTTTAGTGTAGTTCCTTTCATGTTATCCTTCTATCCTGGTCCTTGGTATCATTAGTTTAGTTTTCCCTTCCAAAGACTAGGAGTAGTAGTAGCGATAGAAATAAATAGAGAAACCGGCCTTCTCCGGAGATTCGTCCCAAGTGTGCAAGGTCCCACAATTGGACAGTTCCATTGTGGTCTCAAATACCTCAGCCCTCTCGAGATCTAAGACATGGGTGCATGTTTTAGCAACCAATAGTTTCTGGCACACCCGGTAGGACCAGCATTGAAATCTCAAATTTCATATCTCTAAGTTCTAGTGTGTGGACTTAGTGTTTTCAGCCTTTGGAGGCTCATTTCAACACATCTGGTGACTCCCAACATTTTAAGATCTTTGTTTTAGCAATCCTGAGTGCCTTTCATGAGAAAAGTGCATAAGAAGAAGTACAAGACTAAATATTATTTTGAGTACCTCCAGCTATCCCCGAGGAGAATCCATTCACAAAAATCCATGCGTGCATCTCTGTCTCCCATGTGCCACGCCCATTCAACTCCTCCTCAAAATAGACAACCTACGCACCCTGTAATGGCACATCAACCACCTCCTCCACTAAGAAACTTTACAAACTTTACTAGAGGAAGTCCCTTGCTACTGGCTATGCAACATGATATGCCAAATGGTGTGCTCAAAAGTATTCCATACTTTACTGGTGAGAATCAAGTCACCCCTCAGGAGCATATCCAGGATATAGCAAATGTGTGCTCACTCTATTTGATCACACATGATGATGTAGCAATCAGGCTTGCTTGCAGCCTCTTTCAAAGGTAAAGCACTTCAATAGTACCGAGGCTTAAGACTTGGATCCATCACCACCTAGGATGAGTTTGGAATAGCTCTTTACAACTACTTTAAAGACAAGTCAGATCACCTATCTCTGGTGGAGCAACCCGATAACAAGGAGGGAGCCCGATGAGCGGATGACTGATTTCAACATTAGATTTCAAAAAACTTGGGACATAATCCCTCTTTTGGTAAGACCTACATCCCAACATGATTTCCTATATTATCTGAAAGCACTCAATAGCGATATCTTAGTCATGATCCAATCCATGAGAGGTAGGACTTTACCAGCTGCTTATAGTATTGCAGTAAGGGCAGAAAATAGTCTTATTCGGCTAGAAATTTAGCTCCTAGACCGCATATTCCCTTGTTCCCGAAAATATCATAAGCACCCCACCTTTTGTGGCCTCTATTCCCATTCTGAATAAAGCATGCAACCAGTTGCTTCTACATCCTACTCTCGGTGCGATCTGAGACAAGGAAGATGAAGAATTAAAGGCCCTGATTAGAAATTTATCAAACAACATCATATCATTAGAAAAATAATAGGCACAAGCCTATAGAGGAAATTCTAATTAGGCGCATGGTTAAAGAAATCAGCCTTGGCAAAATCAGTATGGAAATCAAATATACGCACCCAACCAGCGAGAATGATAGATGGCACCTAATGCACATATGCCCTTACTGCAAGTTTTCCTTTCACGCCTTCTCTTTCGGCACCAAGTGTGATCCAAGCACTTATCCCAACTCGAAACAATTTGGAACAAGAGTTGGAATGGTGCTTCCCTTATAACATGCCTCATAGTCAATATCATTGTGCTAATTCTGCACACACACAAGCCTTCATGATCTAGAATGTGTTAGTTTGCGAGCCTTCATAAGTATCCATTAAGTAGATAACCAAGAAAGACCAGAAGCTCCTCCAGAGAAAAATTTTATGTTCTTTGGTGCGGAGGACTTCTATACAATCAACCAAGCTACATAAGATACAAACAGACTACGCGCCCAAGTTGCGGATAACACAAGATACAAGAAGAGAATGATAGAATCGGATGTACGAGATCACAATCCCAGCAATGCAAGTAGATCCTCAGAAGTAGAAATATGCAGCCACAAAGATCTAGTAGTAAAATTTCTCAAGTTCCTATGTAGTAGGCACCGCACAAAGCTCCTTCTGAAGCAGCGTGCGGCCCTCCTTTGGTAGGTCAAGCCTCTGCTCTAGCTAAAGTCTAGGCTTCCACACCTAAATAGTTGAGAAGGGATGTTGTTAACCAAATGCATAAGACAGGGGCCTTCCATTTAGAATTGTGGATTAGATGAAGAGAACAAACATAAATGTCACAATGTGGGATGCCCTAAACATTCCTTCTTAGCGGGATTTGTTGCATGAGGCTCTAGCACAACTCCCGCAGTTGATCCAAATGCAAAAGCCACATGCTTCTATCAACATCTTCCAAGAAGAGGAGAAACAAGTAATTAAATTTTTAAAACCCCACCCTTCTATATGTCTTTGATCATAGGCAAATACCTAGTGCATAATTGTATGATTGACTCAGTGCTAGTACTTCTGTTATGCCTAAGAAAATAGCTGATGTCTTGGGTCTGAAATATATCCCTTTGTCTAAAGGAGTCCTGTAACTTGATGGCTCAACTATCACCACCTTGGGAATCATCAAGGATCTTGAGTTAACCCTCCATGCATGTCCAAGCCTAACTATTACTCAAGATGTGTCAATCATTGACCTACCTCCTTTGTTTTCCCTATGTTTGTCAAGAGACTTTACTGCTAAAGTGGGTGGTTACTTGTCTTCTGATTGGTCTCATATGCTACTCAAGATAAGGTATGGTACCCATTTTACCATACAAGTTGAGCCTATATTTTCCTATCATGTAGATTCATATGTCCCATCCCCTCTCCAAGCCAATTGTTTAATCTAAGAAGAACAAGCTTCAGTTCTTGAAGATCGAGTCTCTTCCACCCTTTTTCTCCAACCTATTACTTGATAAATGGGTGGAGAGACACCATAAATTTAATCCCTATGTTGAAGAATGGGAAGCTTAAAAATTGGGCTTGGTACTTATTTCATTCTAGAAGAAAAAGTTATGTTGTCGTGCGCGCTCAAGAAAGACAAAGTTCAACTTTGGTCTTTAGAAGTTGTACTTTGATGGATCTAGAAGCAAAAAGCGGCATGGGAGCGGGAGTGGTTCTCATTTCCCTTAAGGATGATAAATTATTCTTTGCACGTAGGATGTACTTTGCATGTTCTAAAAATGTGACGAGAATATGAAGCACGGATATATGGCTTGCTCATTGTTGAGAAGAAAAAAATTAAGGCACTTTGTAGAGATCTTTGGGGACACATAACTAGTTATCCACCAGGTTACCAAAAAATTCTAGACAAAGAATAATCTTCTCAAAGCTTATAAGCATAGATTATGGCACCTTAAGATATTTGATGCTCGAATATGCAGATGGTGCTATGCATAATGAACAAGGAAGTTGAACAAATGGCGGCGCTCGGTTCACAATTCTCTCCTACTAAGGACTTTATCAAAGGAAACACTCAACACATCAAGATGGTGATCAGACCATCCATTTCAGAAAACAATTCCAGCTTGAAATTCTTTGAAAGTGACATGCATATCATCTAATTTATCAAGAATGAAGTTGAATTTTCATTAAACATGCAAGCCAACTTGCATGACAGCTATGGTGACCAAGTTATACAGCTGAAGACAAACAAGTTACCTAAAGGGCTAATCACCTTAGAGAAAATGTTTAGCCCTGATGATGAGTTCAAGGGTGAAAAAAGATACATGCATGCCACACAAGAAGACTGCTCCTCGGTCACTATTGCACGTGGGAAAGAGTTGTTGCTCAGAAGGACTTGTGCACATGAAGAGAAACATGCTTTCATCTCTCTCTATCAAAAATACAGTGATATCTTCAAATGGGAGTATGAAGACCTCAAAGGTTTTGATCCAAGTGTTTCTCAACACTCCATTAAGCTTGATCTGGTATCAATCCTATCGGAAGAAGCAAAGAACTACCAATCCAAAGATAGAGCCCCTCATAAGAAAGGAATTATCTAAACTCATTGAGGTAAAATTATTTTTCCTATCAAATACTCTACTTGGGTTGCAAATCTGGTTCCAGTCTTGAAGAAGAATGGAAAAATCAGACTATGTTTTTATTTCGATATTTGAATAAGGCATCTCTAAAGGATCATTATCCTATACCTTCAATGGAGTATATTTTGTAGACGTGTGGTCACGTAGAGATTCTCCATGCTAGATGGATATTCGGTTTTCAATCATATCCTCAGTCAAGGAAGAGGATCAATTCAAAACAACATTTACGACCAAGTGGGGAACATATACATATCAACAATTTCCCTTTGGTCTGTCAAATGCAGGTGCCACATTTTAGCACACCATGGATATTTCCTTCAAAGGATACATCAACGAGTTCATATTGGTCTACCTGGATGACATAACTATCTTCTCAAAGCAAGGCATGGATCATATGGCGCACCTAGAGAAAGTATTTGAGAGATGTAGAAATTTTGGGGTATCTCTTAACCCCAATAAGTGTAATTTTGTAGTGGCACAGGAAAGCTCTTGGGCCATGTAGTTTCAAAGGATGGCATTGCAATTGATCCTGAGTGCATCTCATCCATCCTAGCTCTTTCCCTTCCAGCACACAAAAATTCCCTACAGTCCTTCCTTGGCAAGATCAATTTTGTTAGGCATTTTATCCCTAACTTTGTAGGACTAGTATCACCTTGATGCTCAAGAAGGACATAGCCTTCAAATGGATAGTAGAAGGAAGAGAAAGCTTCAACAAAATAAAGCAAGAGATTACTTGTGCACCAACACTTATCAACCTGACTACTCAAAGGATTTCATCCTTTATGCTTATGGTGCTAATGCAAGTGTTACTATTGTCCTAACACAAGAAAATGAACAAGGGTTGGAACAACCAATGGATTTCTTCACCAGACGATGAAGGATTATGAACTAAAGTATAGTCACATGGAGAATTAGGTCTTCACCATCATGCACATGCTCAAGAAATTCAAAAGTATGCTCACCACCAATCATATCAGGGTGTTAGTCTCCCACTCTTCTATCAGAGACTTCATCATGGGAGCAGAAATTAGTGAGAAAAGAGCATGATGGGTGACCAAAATCATGGAGTATGATGTGACTATCAAGGCCACAAAGCTGGTAAGAGGTAGCGCACTCTATAGGTAAATTGTTGAGGATGTGCATAGTGAACCTAAGGCTTCATTATTTCTAGATGAAGACCTTCCACATGTAGAACTTGAGCAGAATATGGACCCTGGCGTGCGTGATTGGATGAAGGATATGGTCACATTCCTTTTCGAGGGAATGTACCCTCCCGATTTAAATAAAGTAAAAAGAAGACATTTGAGGTTACAATTTATCCCTTATGTGTTGATTAATGGAATTTTCTTTAAAAGGAATCTTGATGGCATGTTGTTAAGATGTATCAATGGCACGCAGACTGAAAAAGTGTTAGCATAATTTCATGATGGTTTCTATGGTCGACACTTCTCTGCGCCAAAACTACAGTGATAAAAATCATAATGGTAGGTATCTTTTGGCCTACCTTGTTTGTTGATGCACACAAGTGGATCACAAAATGCAAGGAATGTGCTTTCTTTACAGGAAAGAAAATATTGGTAATGCTTCCCCTCCGACCAATCCAAGTGGATTATCCTTTTGTGCAATGGGTTCTTGACTTCATAGGCATGATCAATCTGCCTTCAAGTAGCTAGACATAAGTGGGTGTTAACAGCTACATATTACTTCACCAAATGGAAAGAAGTTGTCGCGCTTAAGGAATCAATCAAATCAGTCATCCTTGACTTTCTCAAGCGTATAGTCACAAGGTTTGGCATTCCTTAAACCATTATCTTTGATAATGCAAAATCCTTCCTTGGTACTAAAATCACTGATTGGGCTCTAAGTCTGGGTATTTACCTGAAGACTTCTTCCAACTATTACCCTTAGGGAAATGGTCTAGCAGAATCAACAAACAAGAACTTGATCAGAATCATGAAGCGCATAATGAACATCACCAAAGATAGTCACATACAAAGGTATCATGCGCACTCTAGAAGATATAATCATAGTCAATAAGCTAATAGTAACTTCACCTTACAATATTGTCTATGGAAAGGAGGCTACCCTTCCTTTGACACTAGAGCTGAATTCATTAGCATTTTCCCAAAGTAATTTAGAATTTGAAGGCGCGGACAAAGAGAAATCGAATGAATGTAGAGTGGTTAATCTTGAAGAATCAGGAACTCTGCCATGAGCAAGCTGGAACAAAGATCATCAACCAACAAAGAAATGGTTTGATAGAAAGGATAGGCCTCAAGCTTTCAAATTTGGGGACTTGGTTTTAAAATGGGGTCTTGTGAGAGCTAAACCAGGATCCATTCAAAGTTTGATGCACTTTGGAGTGGCCCATACATCATCAGTTCATGCAAGGAGGCTAACTCTTTTGAGTTAACTCATCTTGATGGAGGCATGCTACAAATCCCAATAAATGGGATCTATCTCAAACCCTTCCATTAAGTTTGATGCATCATGTTGTATATATTAGAGTAATTTCAATTCCTCCAAGTGTGCCGCATGCACAAGTGTTTGTTTGCACATAATTCTTTCTTCTTGTGTGCTTCTTGCACGTACTCTTTTATTTTCGGAATATAGAACTTCTCTCGGTGGTTGTAAGATTCAGAATAGAGCCAAGGAATGATCTTTCAAGTGATACGGAGGTAGTCTCATAATTACATAGCAAACTTCATGCCCAATGGATGCCCCATGCTATAGATCCTCTTCATCTAGCAGGAATATGGCCTTGAAAGTCACCAAAAATGTTATCCAAATAACTCTCCTAGTTATCTGGATAACTGGTATAAATATTCTATCTCTCAAGTCCTCATTGAAGGTTGCACGTGCTCAAGTTCAGTTGACACAACTCCTTGGTTATAGCTTCCCTTTAGCACCCATTCTTTTTCCTCAAGCTCTCTTGCACGCTTTCCATTCTCTTCATCCCTTTTCCTTTCCCTCTTTGTTCCACTCTTCCCTTGAGCCCATTTTTGCACTTTCACTTTATTCCTAGGAAGCTTCTTCACCCTCCCACGTGCCTCACACTTGCTTCATAGGCTAAGTCTTTGGCCCTCTCGCGCCGCACCCATTACTTTGTAATATTTGTGCCTTGACCATGTGTTCTCTACTCACGTGTTTTCCTCTTTTCCCCACATGTCACGTGTGAGCCTTCTACGCCTTCCTCCACGCGCCCTTCCCTCATGCCCTCCTTTGTGGCTTTTTGTGCTAGGTATTCTGAAATGCTTGAATGTGTCGCAAGAAACCAGTCAAAGTGCACCAATAGGGCACCCAACCCTTACAAAAATAAGTGAGTGACACGTGGTAGAAATGACAAATATTTACATAGTTGGCCATCATTTCAGCCAATCCACGTGTGCCACGTGTTTTACGTATGCCAACAACTCTGACATCTTCTAACAGCTGTATCTTTTTTACTACTGAGCTCGGATCGCACATCCTGGACTTGTCGAAATCTGTTGACATCATCTACAAGATCTAGAAATTCAAAATTCAAATTCTTGGTGGATCTGGTAGGTGAGAAATGGGAAAACATCTTTCTAAGCATTAATGAGCATATCTGATTGCTCCAACCACCCGATTTGATATGATCTCGCCCTCTTTTCTTCTTTAGCATGTCAAATAAGCTTCAAGAAACATATTTCATATATCTCCAGTGGATTTGCAAGCATTGAATGCTTCTTGTTGGTGGTTTTGTTTCAAGTTCGGGTTTTCCTCCTTCTTCCCTTCTTCCTCCATGGATTCATCTATAAATGTAAGAGCAAGGCTCATTTGTTATGTTGGACACTCTAGATCCTTACGCATTTTTCTAAGGACTCCATACTTTCTGTATTTTGAGTTGTATACCTCTAGATCTGGCTCTCGCATGTGGATATCGACCTCCTTCATCATTAGAATACCATGCATTTCGGAATTAATAGAAGCATCATTTTGTGACTATTCTCTATCCTAACATGTTTGCATTCCTCCTTCTTTCCTTTTCTTTTGTATTGTGTGTTGGTTGTGCTATTTTAGGTCCCTTATAGTTCCATATTTAGTTGTGTTCCATGAGAATGATCTGGTGAATACGTGTTTCATTATGTTACTCGTGCCTAGCCTCCTTTCACACATTTCCTTTCATTATCTCTCAGAATAGATAGTGTTCATCCCTCTTTTCTAGTGTTATCACCTTTTTAGTGTAGTTCCTTTCATGTTATCCTTCTATCCCTGGTCCCTTGGTATCATTAGTTTAGTTTTCCCTTCCAACATTAGTAGTAACAGTAGCGGTAAAATAGATAGAGGAACCAACCTTCTCCAGAGATCCGTCCCAAGTGCGCAAGGTCCCACAACTTGGGAACAGTTCCATTGTGGTCTCAAACACCTCGGCCCTCTGAGATACAAGATGTGGGTGCACGTTTGATCAACCAACACAGCCACGGATATATATGAATAGAGACTCAAGGAGGAAAATGAATCCTCAAGATTCAAAGCATCTGTGATATTCTTGCATGAAAATATTCCAAGAGAAATATTGAAGGACACGCCTTTATTTTTGTACTTTTTGCACTTGTTGTGGACATGAGAAAGTTTCTTACACAACTCAGACATCACTATTTCATCATTGATATATCTGGGGATATTGCGAGGAGTGAGGTCAAATCCTGAAACTTGTATATAGGAAAAGGTGGATAATTAAGTGAAATAACATTTGTATTTCCCAATCAATTTTGTGACTTGAGAAGGTAACCTTAGTTCTAGATTACCTTCTAATAATCGATGATGAAAATGGTGAATGCATCATTTACCATGGAAAAATGATGATTGTTTTCTTTAAGAGTGCATTGAGGGTACCTTTCATAAGCTAGTTCCTTCGAGAAACATTTTGAGTAATATTTAGGCCTTTGAATGTCCTTGTGCTAGTAAGAGCATACACCGTACAAGGTCATGATGAACCTCTTTACAACTAAAAATTGGAGCAAATATTGGTTAAGGTTGTTGATTATGATTTGTCCCCAATCTACAACTTGGTTTCCTTCAATGGAAACAAAGATGAATTTTTCCATCCAGTCTTGAAATTCTTTTGTTGTGTCCTCACCCATTACCCTACTTCTTGATCAAGATGATTTCATCTGAATACCCTTCATGAAACTCACTTCTTGAAAATTTTATCAAAGCATACGGGAAGGTTTCCTACCTTGTTTCAACCATGATCCCAGTGTGAAGCCTTAGAGGTAGGATTTAATTTTCACCCACTCATGAGATACAAACTCTTTCAATATTATGACCATGTTGTTGCAGATTGGAATTCACATATATTATGAAATTCCTTTCAAGGTGAGCAACTATGAGGATGGAATTTTCATCCACCCTTATTATTTTGGAATCCAGGTTCATAGTGTTGAGCACATGCTTTTGAATTCTATACTTTTTATTGACAAAGGATGGACTCATGTTGTAAACAACCCACACATGAAAATATTCTCTTCATCGGGCTCTCTTGTTCCCCAGAGTATCTTACTTTTTACTTCCTCTACGTCCATGTGGATAACATCATTTTCACCCACACTCGGATATTAAGTGACCAATGTTTAAATAGGTTCCATCACAAAGAGTTTTAACTTCATGATTTCAAAAATCAATAAGATAAGTGAAAATTAAGCTAACGATAACTTTATGCACTATAATCTGACACTTTCTATTTTTGGAAGGTGGAGTTAGGAGCGGTTATTTTGGGAAATTTTGTTTTTTTCTCAAACCTTGATCTCTAGAGCCCCTACTACACATTTATTACCTCCATTAAGGATCATTTTATATTTTTAGAAATTTGATATTTTGGGATAGTTACTTTTTTCTTAACCTTTTATTTTTAGTAAGTTGCCCTTTTTACCCTATTTGTTATTTTTCATTATTTCTGGATGTTCTGAGTGATGTGAGTTTTTTGTTTTGGGAGACTTACTATTTTTGGCATATGAATGTATAGATCACTTTATATTTTTATTAAGTGATCCTACCAATGTCATATATTGCAATGAAATAAGATTCACTAGATTCAGACTCTCCGCACTGGATCTCGTGCTCTAATTTTCACTATGTTTCTCTTCTTTGGAACTCTTGGAAATTGAAAAGGAAATTTTTAGGTGTAGGGTTTCATATTTTTTTGTAAACAAACTAGGGCATCACACGGTATACGAGATCTGAGTCATCTCAAAGGAACTTGGGAGTATAACAATATGTGAAAATCTTAATGGAAATTGGTTTTTGGTTAATGAGATATGAAGAAAATTTAGTTTTCAAGGTTACGAATTCTATGGAATAATTTTTGAAGCGTCTTTGGTATATTCGATGTTTTTAGAGGTTTTGCAAAAACATATATGTTCGATGATCAACCTATGGTGAAGAAATGACTTGAAAATAAGTTATAACACACTTTTATGATGTCTTGCTGACCATGGTTTGACCTTGGGTGGAATATGAGTTTAATATGAAGTTAAAATCTGGTTTATCATGGTGCAAAGGGAAAAAGGGACAATAGGGGCAGCAAAGTGTGCCTTGAAGAAAGGTGAGGACAAGTGTCAACATGAGGGAGAGGGTTGGTGAGATGGAATAACTAGATAAGCACCTGCAGCTAGGAGAGGTCATGTGAGTGACTATTAGTGGGGCATGGGGCCTCAATGCATTTTCTTGTCCCATATTTCACCTTGGGTGCAAAGGGACAAGAGGGATAGAAAAATGCACCTTACCCTATTTGGAAATTCACTTTTAGCATCGGGGGATGAGAATGGGCATGAGGCACATTTTATTTTTCCCTATTTTCCCTTAGTTGTAAAGGGAAAAAAGGGACACCAAAGTGTGCCTTGGAGCAAGGTGATGACAGGTGGCACAATAGAAAATTGGCTAAGTATTGGAAATAGTCACCTCTAACTCAACCCGAGTTGACTTGACTACACATGAGTGGTTGGATGGTTACAAATATGCCATGGGGAAAAAATTTATGTAACCTTTGTTCCCTAGGGTGAAAAGGGACAAAAGGGACAGCAAAATGCACCTTACCCAATTTGGAAAGCTAGTTTTTACATTGGCTTTCCTAAAATATCCAATAAACATAAAATCTTCACCCTTAGAGCTCTAGATGGACTTTTGAGATGAAATTTTATATGATTCTAAATACAAAGACCATTATAAGACCAATGGAATATGTTTTAAACCTAAAATATTTATATAACTCAAAAAATATCTCCTTTGTGATCGGGACAATGAGGTACACCTACAAATTTTTAACTACCTCAAGAAAACATTGAACCTTAGATCAAATTTGATTCTTCCACTATGTAGAGGATTACTCTAGATTTCCATTTTCTATTTTATTACCTTGTAACTCCTTACAGAGATCCCAGAATCAGCCAAATAAGTCCATGTTCATATTTTGACTGCTCATTCCTTACACCTGAAAACCCACTTTTGCACAGACTGTCCCTAAACCATAAAATCTTTCCTAAAATTTCCTAAAACACTTCCAACACATTAAATTCTCTCCAATACCACCTTCGTATTTTTATGAGCTTTTAAAACCTTCCCGGAAGATGCACAAATGGCTTAAAATGGCCAAAATTGGTCTTTCTAATCCTATCGGAGAACTAGTCTTCTTATGTATTTTGTTGAATGAAAAAAGTGAGCTTATCACATAACTTTTGGAAATAAGACAAGCTTATTTAGTGTATTGGGGGGACCTACAAGGTCAATATGATCGTGACACAAAATACAACTGGTCAAGAGATGGATTCGGAAGCATTTTGAAGCATGTTTTCACTTTGTGGCTTGGATATCATGGATCGAATTTTATATTTTTGGGCTAGTAATTTCACATGAAAACATGTATGAAAAATGATAAAGAATGCTAGGAACCATAGTAACATGATAAAAAAAAGGTGCAACATATATAAGTATAAGGAAGCAAGAGTACATCCAATCAAGACCTAAACAAACATGTTTTTGGATTTTTAATTACAAAAATATGTGAAAGAGAACAACTAGAAGGGGCGAAAAAGGATGTCTCATGTGTATGTGTGTAAATTGAGGTTCGTCTAGGTAAGGATTCCTGAATGTAGGTAAAGTATGAACTAGGAGCAAGAGTTCATCATCGGGTGGTGTGGGGGAATTAGGATGCCCCCAAATTTGAATGCCAAAAGGATCTATGTGAGATCATCAAGAATATCATCTAAACCTAGAACAAATCCAAAGGGGGTTGGTTGAGATGTATGGTATGCAAAGCATTTGGGTTTACCTATGAAAAAACATGAGATATGGAGATCATACATGCCCATAGCATATTCCTCATTAGTGAATGGTGTATCATGGCACTTGAGTGCATTCCATCATGTCACATTAGGAGAATAATTAGAGAATGAATCATTGTAAATAGTAATATACTTGGAAGCAACTAGAAAAGTGAGAAGAGTATTATGCCGATCAATAGTACCACCAATGTAACTAAGCCAAGATTTCCTAAGAGTGGGGGAGAAGGACAAGGGTCAAGTGTAACCCAAAATTTCATGTGGAAGACACATGGGCCAAGAGATACTAGGAGGAATATATAGCCTTGATATTGAGGGTGAGGCACAAGCAAAGGGATGATATTAGTAGGAGTAAATCCCAATTGGGTGAGGCCTTCATATGTGCAAACATTTTTCAAAACAATTAGGATCATAAGGGACATCTTTACCAATACTTGTGATCAATGTATAATGTGCAAGTAAAGTAAGTAAAAATGGGAAATGATATAGGAGAAGAGGTAATAGTAACATTACAACCATGACTACTATATGAGGAAAGGAGGGAGGGGGGATAGGATCTAGATCATGTACGGTATTCGAATAAGGAATCATAGTATTAGTTGTGGATTGGGTAATGGGGATTTGACTTGATATTTACACGAATGAGTAGCAATATAGTGATTATGAAAAAGAAACTCATAAAAATCAATGGAAGTGAAATCCAAAGCACATAAGGTATCGTCGGTGAGCTCTACGGTATCAACAAAATCATCATCGAATCATCGGTCTACGTGTGTGGAAGTATTGTTTATAATTTTTAGGGGCTTAGAAATATATGTGGAAGGTGTATGAGAGGATATGGAAGGAGAGATGAGATCAATAGTGTGAGTCTAAATGGAGGAAGTAATGGGAGGTGGTGATATAGGATTGGAATTTATAGACTCCCCAATATCATATGTATCAAGATGGTGCGAGGGAATAGGTTTAGCTAGGGGGATAACCATGGAGGTGGTAGAGACCATGCAGAAATATGAGAATCATTCAGATCAACAAGAAATATTATATTCATAGGCATCAAAGATAAACTTAACACAAGGATGGACTTTAGAAGGAATAGTTTACATAACATGGATCCAGGGATGACCAAGGAGTAGATTGAATTGTAATGGGGCATCTAGGACATAAAAGGGGTGTGAATATTATGGGGTCCTACTTGCAAATTTAAAGTGATAGTACTAATGCATGCATGAGTAGTAGTATCATAGCCACGGACAACAGTAGTAGACTTTTCAATTGCACTATGAGGAATGTGGAGTTGGGAAAGTAATGATAAAGGATAAATATTCAATATGGATCCATTATCGATAAGTACACACTTAATTTGGAAATTTTGAATGTGAGCCATGATAAGAAGAGGAGGAGAATCAATGAAAGACTTGGGAGTAATGTCCTCATCAAAAAATGTGATAGAATTGGTGATATGCTTGAAAGAATCCATGAGATGGGAAAAATCTCTTTGGAGTTTCATCACTTCATATTTGAATAAAGTGAAGGGTGGCCTTTAAAGTGTGGTGAAAATCAAGGGCCTGACACAATAGATCAAAGAGAGATATCTTAGTTGGGGTATTCTTTAATTTCTCAATGATATCATAGGTTTTGGAAGGAGTAGCTGGTTATGGAAGTTGTGTGCTAATAGGAGGAGGAATAGAGGTAGGAAGCTATAACAGTGCCTTATTGCAGTAGGTGGTGACAACATTGATAGAGGGAGATGCAAAAACATTTTTATAGAGAGGTGGATGTTGTGCAACAACATGGATGTAGTCAAATATGATGATGTCTCGGTGAATAAACACGGGTAGGGATGAAGTTAAAATAATTAGCCATGATCTCATATGAAGAAGAGGAATGTAAATGAATTCAAGATGTAGACACAAAATCACACACTTTAGGAATTATTTAATCTTGATCTCATACTACTATTCATATGGTTTTGAGTAAAGAAAGTACCAATTAACCCATGTCCTTTGGCCATTTTACTTTTCTTTTTGTCGTCATTTCTAACCTCCATGACTACTCACCCAGATCGATTCAGTTACGCCATTTGGTGTCATTTTATCTTTGGTAGGGTGCCCACTCCAAGATCTTGAGGGCACCCAGAACCCTAGTCCCATCTAGGGACCATGTACCTTTTACACTTTCCCACCACGTTTTGGGCACGTTACTAGGCGTTTGAGCTTTCTATCTTTTTAGTGGTTGGATTTTTTAGATTTAATTATGAAATTAGAACAAGAGAACCATATAAATAGAAAGTTATGAGACCATGATGAGGGACCAAGAACTAATCACTACTATCATCACCTAAGTTTGCATCCATCAAAGGCTTTATTTGCATCTATTTAGCTCCATCACAGGGAAAAAGGGTGGTTCATCTATATCACACTACATAGGAGGGAAGTTTATTCTATTCCATCCACCATTTTATTACATTTCTACACATAGTTATTGATCACTACTTTCACAAAGTGCAACTGGCACAAGAGTACCTAGGGCATGATTACACACACACACACATAGAACTACATTGGGCCTCGGATGTAGAGCGGTGCTCGATTAGTAAGTCAACCATTATGGCCATTGAGGACAATCAACCCTTCATATGCATATTTATTTTTTAGGGGTATGATGTTTGTCTTAGGGTTTTGTAGGTCTCATCTTCGTTTCTGATTTACAACGACATCCAGTGCAGGTCGGTGACACCAACCCAATAGGAAGTGAAGGAATACCATAATCCAGTGACATCTCAAAGGAAGGTTACATAGCTTTTTCATAGACCAATGTGCCCAGATCTCAAACAAGAATGCCCCGGTGCACTAGTCCACCCTTTACTACTCCCGGATCTATGTTTTCTAGAGGTTATGTGTGGTCGTTCCTACATTCTATTTATCTAGTTCTCTCTATGACATAGTCTTGAATAGTCTTCAAATCAGCTAATCTCTTCCTAACCCTCTTTTCTCATTAGGGTTTCACATTTCTACTTGCTTAGTGGCTTGGGTTACTTTCTTTATTTACTTAGCTTTTATTTATTGATGTTCTTAATATTATATTAACTTAGAATAATTCCACATTTTAGTTAATCATTCTTCTTGTTATTACTCACATTCATGTTGATATACATCCTGGCTCAAGTACATCAAACTTTTTTAGATGCATTTTCTCAACGCATAGCATTCAATTCTAATCTTCTAGTTGATCTTAACACTTATGACAATGACCCACCTTTGCATATCATGATTTGCATATTCAATATCGATATGAAGTGTACTTTAGTTGAAAATAGTTCTGAACTGAACTTGTGTCCCATGTCATTTATTGAGAAGATAGGCCTTTCCACTCGTGATGTTATTCCATCATCTCTCTCACTTAGTGCATATGATGGTTCAATTTTCCCATGCATAGGTCACGTTGTTCTTCCTATTATTGTAGGGCCTAAAAATCTCCACACATTATTCTTCGTCATTGATTTTCCAGCCTCATATAATTTTTTTCTTGGTAGGCCATGGCTTCATGTCATGCGATTCGTTGCCTCCATTATACATCACCGTGTCAAATTCATACATAAGGGTGTTGAATATATTGTCCTTCATGACCGTGACACTTACAAATATTGTGACTGAGATCCTAATACTAATCTTCCTATTTTGTGCAATAATATTACTAAATAACCTCAATTGATGGATGAACTACCTCATTTGCTAACACTTAAAGGTGGCATTTTTGTTATAGATGCAATCTCTCCTACGCTACCTACTGACTAATGTTGTTATGATTCCTTATCAAGGGCTTTCCAACCTATGGATGTCACTCTATCACCTACGCCTTCATATATACTGCCTCACTACCATGCCCACCTTTTACTTGCACACTTTTCATGAATAATTTATATTGGGAATATATTCTACTTGATCCTACTTGTGATGACACTATATGCACACATGAGGGTTTGTCTCAATTAGGCTTTTCTTTTTAGGACCTTTATCCTAAACCGTACACTCCTCATTTTTATTTTGGTTTTGTTTACATCACGGACATTTATGGCCTTTGTGTCTTTCACCTTACAATATTTCTCACACGCGATCCTCAATCTGCTCCACTTACATTAGGGAAATCATGGCTTGATTACATTGGGGGAACTCTTGATCCTGATCATATAGAAATATCTTTCCCCATGCCTTTTGGTCATGTCTTTATTTACAATAGTTCCTTTCTTGGCTATATGCAAAATCTCACTCAATGGTATGCACACGGTTTTCCACTTCCTCCTTTCACTGATGAGGAATATGTCATGGGTATGTACAACTTACGCCTCAATGGCTCATTACGTGATCAACCAGACATTATTTCTTATCAAGTAACCAATGCTTATCCATTTGACTATGACCCTGAAAGTGATGATCTTTTAGATGACATTACATGATTGCATCCTTCATCTTACATACTCGGGGACATAGCATCCAACACATTCCCCCTCTCATGTTAGCATCACAAACTCATCTCTTTTTTTATTCATACATCAATTTCCTCACGTAGATGTATTCATCTATGCTTTAGTGTCGTCATTTCCACGATGACACACTCTTGTGCTTTGTTCACACTTGATGTTGAGGGCTATAACTACACATGAACCCCACACACTCCACCATAGGAATTACACATCTTACATCATATATTACCTAGTTTACACATCACATGGTCATATTTTATCATCACATATAATATGTACATCCACAGCACGTGTTACACTCATTACCCTATGATTCACTCTAGTTCCTTGGTCCATACTCACTATTGAGGGTTTACCAATAAAATGGACCTTATCATACTCACACGTTCATCATTCAACCTTCTATCATGTGACATTACTAGGTTAGTGACATACGCTATAGGATAAATTGTCACCTATTCCTTCATCTTGTAGTGGTACATGCTTTAGGCTACATCACCACTCCCTCTATTTGTCTCATCGTGATATACGCTTTAGGCTACATCATCATGTGTTCATCTCTAGGTCACATATCATAGCCATACATACACACTCATCACATGAGATGCTACATACCACACACTTTTTGACCATTTCCCGATGATGTACTCTCATTTTTTATTCATTCTTGACTATTGAGGGGGCATACCAAATGATCCTCACTACATACACTTCTATTCACTCGGGGGCATACGAGATCCTATCATCCATCTTATATTCCATTCCATCCATCCACAACATATTTTATATCTTGTTTGTTTTTACTTTTTCTCACATTTTCTTGTATATGTTCACTTTATTACACATGCTAGCTAGATCTCTTATATGTCATTATCTTTACCATACACACATGTGCATTCACATCTTTTTCTAGTTTTGATCGTAGATACAGGTCTCTCTACACGCAACATGGATGCTCGCCTCCTACCACTCCTACAACGGTTGATTGGGGGCATCCACATTCATCTCTTATAGGTGTTATTGTTTCATTTTGTTTCATAGCAAACTACTTTATTTGGTTATACATGCTTTTGACATATGGGTTATATTTCTAACATATTAATGGGTGCTTCATGTGTAACATGTTTTTGCAGCACTACTTGTTACCATGTCTATCTCTTTTTTATCTACTATTTTTGTCTCTTGTTTGTTATTGTATGTAGGCCATGCCATTTGTTTAGTGTGCACAATTTTTTTGTATGCAACCATTGTGGCCTTCACTATCTTGTGACATTTTGAGTGATGTCTCATGTCTGCAACCACTTTAGTGGTCTATGATTGTTTTCTTTATACATTGTTTACGTAGCTTACAATTATATTTACATGCATGCTTATTCATACTAACACTTGTTTTCTAGCCACTTGTTTGTGTGTGCCTTGGTTTCTACCAAGTGCATTCCCTTCCCTCCCGTAGGGCAGGTTTATGTGGTTGGTCCTCTTTTGGGGCCACATTCTCCTATCAATGACATCACATGTGCCCCCAAAGAGGGAGCATCATTTGGGGTTTTACACACTATTAACCGCTTTTTACCGATACAGTTAAATTCAGTTTTCTATCCTTGACATTGTGGGTTATACAATGAGTGGGTTCAGGAAAATCTACGAACCCCGTACACATCATCTTTTATAGGACATGTTTTCATTAGTATTCTAGGGAGAAATTACATGTTGGAGGATATAGCAGATTTCCTCCTACACTACTTCAACTAATGGCATCGGATCGCCCAAAAAACTAGGTAGTACAAAGATTTCTTCATACATCTTCAGGGAAGTAGTTATAGGTTGAGAGAATAATGTAGCTTTCTCCATGCACTTCTTCGGCTAGGGTGGTATGAGATCACCCAAAAAACTTGCAATACAGGATATCCTCTCTACACCCTTTCTCTCATCATGGATCAAGTGCACATATTCCTTTTACTTTTTCATAATTCCATTTACAATATTTTTACTATATACATGCACTTTTTACATGTATATACATGTGCATTTGACTACTTCATCATCTTCTCCTTTGTAGGTCTGTCCATATGAGAAGAAAGCAGTCAACAACAACTACAATAAAGGTAATAAAAACAACAAGAAAACAACACTTTGCGGCGCAAAGCATTCACCTCATATTAACATGTAGGTATGTACATACATTGGCATCTACACATGCATTTCCTCCCTAGGTTTACTCTTACCACTTTTTGCACTTTTGCATCTTTAGTTTCCATGCTCCACTATTTTCTCATTCCACACTTTTTCTAGTCCATTGGCACGCTTTCTACATCACTCTACATGGACATCAGGTACGCATCTCTATCTACTTTATATTACTAAGTGTTTCATTCACCAACATAAAGTGGGGGAAAATTTAGACACAAAATCATGCACTTTAGATATTATTTAATTTCGGTCTCATTCTACTATTCATATGGTTTTTGAGTGAAGAAAGTACTAATTAACACATGTCCTTTGGCTATTTTACTTTGCTTATTGTCGTCACTGTCGACCTCTTGCATGTACTCACCCAATCAGTTTTTGTCATTTGGCTCGACTAGGGTGCCTAGCCCAATACTTGGGCCCCTAGAACCCCGGTCCCATTTGGGTCACCTTGATCCTTTTTACACTTTCCCGCCACTTTTTGGGCACTTTCTAGCTATTTGAGTTTTTATCTTTTTAGTGGTCATCCTCATCAGAGTTAATTACAAAATTAGAACAAGAGAACCATATAAATATAAATTTATGAGACCATAATGAGGGACCAAGCACTAAGCACTACTATTATCACCTAAGGTTGCATCCATCAAAGGCTCCATTTGCATCCATCTAGCTCCATCACAAGGCACAAGGCCGATTCATCTACATCACACTACATAGGAGGGAAGTTTATTCTATTCCATCCACCATTCTATTACATTTCTACACATATTTATTGATTTCTACTTTCATAAAGTGTGACTGGCACAAGAGCACCTAAGGCATGATTACGACACACACACACATAGAACTACATCATGTCTAAGATGTAGTGTAGCACTTAGTTAATAAGTCCACTATTGTGACTACTAAGGAAAGTCTGAGCCCTTCATATGTATCTTTATTTTTAGGGGTTTGATGTTTGTCTTGGGATTTTGCAGGTTTCTCCTTCATCACTGATTTCCATGACATCATATCGCATAGTTAGTGAAGTTAGTGTGATAGGAAGCGAAGGAAAAAAATCATTCAGCGAAAACCTCAAAGGAAGGTCGAGAGCTTTTCACAGACTAGGGTGTCAAGATCTCATAAAAGAGTTCCCCATACTCCCCATTCCTTCTTTAGGCACCCTAATCCAGCCTATTGTTCCATATATGTGCTTTCTGGAGCTTTTGTGTGGTTTTTCTTTTATTTTTTATCATCTCTTAACTACGACACAACTCCAAAGTCATCAAATCGATTATGCTCTATATAACCCTTCTTGCACTTTAGGGTTTCATATTTTCATAGCTTAGATTTCTTGGGTCATTTTCTTTATCCATTTATTTGTTATTTACTATTGTTATTGATGTTACATTAACTTAGAATAATTTCTTATTTTAGTTAATCATTCTGGTGAACTTGAACTCGATCTTCACACTTTTAGGATCCTCGGTCTTTGCTTAAGTCATCATGAGCATTTCAACCATTGATTATTTTCTTGCACATCCTGATGTAAGGCATAGAGTCCAAAGATCTTCTTGTTACTACTCGCATTTATGTTGATATGCATCCCGACTTAGTCTATCAAACTTTTGTAGATGAATTTTCTCAACACATAGCATTCAAGTCTAATATTCTCAATATTAACACTTTTGACAATGACCCACCCTTGCATATCATGATTCGCATCTTTAATATGGGTATTAAGCATACTTTATTTGACAATGGATCTAAACTCAACTTATGTCCCATGTCATTTCTTGAGAAGATAGGTTTTTCACTCATGATGTTAGTCCATCATCTCTCTCACTTCATGCATATGATGGTTCAATTCTCCCATGCATAGGTCACGTTGTTCTTCCTATTACTGTAGGGCCAAAAACTCTCCACACATTCTTATTTTTCATTGATTTCCCAGTCTCATATAATTATTTGTTTGGTAGGCCATGGCTATATGTCATGCAATCTGTTGTCTCTTTCATACATCATTGTGTCAAATCCATATATGAGGGTGTTGAATATATTTTCCTTCATGACCGCGGTGCTTAAAAATATTGTGAGCAAGATCCTAATACTACTATTCCTATTCCACACACTGATATTACTAACAAACCTCAACCAATAGATGAACTACCTCATTTGCCACCACTTAAAGGTGTCATTTGTGTGATAGATGCAATTTCTCATATGCCACCTACTACTACTACTATTGTTATGATTCCTTATCGGGGCATTTCCAACCTATGGATGTCACTCTATCACCTATGCCTTCACATGTACCACCTCCACTAGCACACCCACCTTTTACTTGCACACTTTTCATGAATAATTCATATTGGGAACATATTCCATTTGATCCTACTTGCGATGACACTATATTCACACATGATGGTTTAGCTCAATTAGGCTTTACTTTTGAGGACCTTTATCCTAAACCATATGCTCCTCATCTTTATTATGGAGTTTGTTCGCATCACTGATGCTTATGTCCTTCATGTCTTTCACCTTGTAATATTTCTCACACATGAACCTTGATCTACTCCACTTACATTAGGGAAGTCATGGTTTTATTACATTAGGGGCACTCTTGATCCTGATCATATAGACATATCTTTCCCATGCCTTTTGGTCATGTCTTTATTTGCAATAGTTCCTTTCTTAGCTATATGCAAAAATATCACTCGATGGTATGCACATGTCCCACTTCCTCCTTTCACTAATGAGGAATATGCCATGGGTATGTACAACTTACACCTCAATGGCTCATTATGTGATCAACCAAACACTATTGCTTATCAAGTAACCAATGCTTATCCATTCGATTATGACCCTGAAAGTGATGATATTTTAGATGACATTACATGATTGCATCCTTCATCTTACATACTTGGGGGCATAGCATCCACACATCACCCCCTCTCATGTTAGCATTAGCACATCTCTCTTCTTTGCATTATCATCCATTAATCTCCTTGCATAGGCACATTCATCTACACTTTAGCATCGTCATTACCTAATGACACACTCTTGTGCTTTGGTTCACACTTGATTGTTGAGGGAATACTACACATGAACCCCACACACTACACAATAGGTATTACACATTATGTTTCTTCACACATTTCGCATCATATGTCTTACATCTTACATCATACACTCTACATTTAGTCTACATCATTTTGAAATTTTCACATCTACACATCATACATCATATTAGTCATCATCATACATGTATCACACTCTTATGGTCTACAAGTCTAACATTACATAATCCTCATCTTACATACTACATAGCGTACACCTTACACTATTAGTCTATCTACACATCTTGCATTACACACCATACATCACATATTACACGTCATATGGTTGTCTCTTATCATTACACACAATACATATTCTTCTACGCGCTGCACTCACTACCCTATGATGCACTCTAGTTCCTCGGTCCATACTCGACTACCAAGGGTTTACCAATCATACACATGTGTTTATCACTCGACCTTCTATCATGTGACATTACTAGGTTAGTGGCATATGCTACAGGGATAAATTGTCACCTATTCCTTCATCTTTTAGTAGTACACACTTTAGGCTACATCGCCACTCCCTCTATTTATCTCATTGTGATATACGCTTTAGGCTACATCATCACTCGTTCATAGGTTTCATATCATCAACACACATACACACTCATCACAATGTGTTAGACACAACACACACTTCGACCATTTCCCGATGATGAACTCTCATTTTTGGTTCATTCTTTATTGTTGAGGGGTATATTAAATGAACCTCACTACATACACTTCCATTTACTCAAGGGCACATGGATCCTATCATCTATATTGGATTTCATTCCACCCATCCACATCATGTTGCATATCCTGGTTTCTTTTACTCTTGTTCACATTTACTTGTATATGTTCACTTTATTACACATTCTAGCTAGATCTCTTATATGTCATTACCTTTATCATACACACATGCACATTCATGTCCTTTTCTAGTTATGATCATAGATATACATCTCTCACATGCATCATGGATGCTTGCCTCCTATCGCTAGGAAATAAGGGATAAAATAAGCGGAATAATCCCTCATAGAATCGCAACAGTAGAAACTAATATGCAGAAATTATTACAGATCTGAAATAAAATTGCAGAATAAAATAACACAACACAAGGAGACAATATTTAATGTGGTTCACCCAATTTGGGCTACGTCCACCAAGAATCACTTGCTCAGATTTTATTACAAGCCACCGCTCTCTCAATACAATACCCAGATCCATTTGGAGCTATGCTCAACAAACTCTACAAAATTCACACCCGAATTCAAAACACATCTGTAATACATTTGCTTATACATCTATCATATGCATAAGACCATATAAATAGACAACTGCTTAAGCAATTTTACAAAACCATGGGTATCAAAACCATGGGCAAAACCCGTCCCATAAACCTATGGGTCAAAAAACTTGCCCATATGAGAAGAGCACGTTTCCCGATATGTCGGGTGCATTTTTCAAGGCCAAAAAAATTTACGCCTAAAAAAAAATTGGGTGCCGCCCCGAACCCCGGCGAGGATACATGAAAAGTGTATAGTACTCTTAGTGTACAGTCTTCAACACTTTCACACATGAAAACAGGCTCCATAACCTAATAATCTCCCACTTGGAGACTAGTTTTCCTCTGAGCAAGCTTCTCAACCCTTCACTAGTTTCTGTGAAGACCAACCAAAGCTGAACACAACTTTAGTTTTTCCCTTGTGACCACCTTGGTCATCATGTCTGTAGGATTCTGACTGGTATGAATCTTCTCCAACTTCAACTTCTCTTCCTCCAAAGTTGTCCTGATGAAATGGTACCTTAACTGTATATGCTTCATCTTGGAGTGGAAAGCAGAGTTCTTAGCTAGGTGTATAGCACTCTAACTATCACTATGCAACTTACATTCCTCCTGCTTATGCTCCAACTCCTCAAGCAATTGTTGTAACCAAATCATCTCTTTTCTTGCCTCTATTTCAGCAACATACTCAGCCTCCGTGGTTGACAAAGCCTCCAGCTTCTGTAGTCGTGAAATCCAGCTCACTCGTCCCACCTACAGTGTAAATATAACCTGTCGTGCTCCTCCTACTATCTACATCTCCAGCCATGTCTGAATCTACATAACCACATAAAGTGGTGTTTGATCCACTGTAGCAAAAATTGTCCCCATGGTCCCTCTCGAATACCGAAGGATCCACTTTACTGCTTGCTAATGCTCTTTACCTGGATCACTCATAAATCTACTCACAGCTCCCACTGCATGGGCAATATCAGGCCTAGTGCACACCATAGCATACATCAAACTGCCAACCACTGAAGAGTAAGGTACTTTGGACATCTGGTTTCTTTCCTGCTCTGTCTTGGGACACTGCTCCTTTGATAACTTAAAATGGCCTACCAAAGGAGTCCCAACCGGTTTAGCATCCTACATTTTAAACCTATCCAATACCTTCTTAATGTACTCTTCCTGAGATAAAGTTAGCTTCTGTTCCTTCCTATCCCGAGTTATCCTCATTCCAAGGATTTGTCTGGCTGCCCCCAAATCCTTCATATCAAAGGATTCGCTTAGTTGTTTCTTAAGTACTTTTATTTCCTGCATGTTTTTACCTGCAACCAACATGTCATCAACATACAAACACAGGATAATATAACTTCCATCCTCAAATTTCTTTGTATACACGCAATGGTCAGAATGACATCTAATATAACCTTGCTCCATCATGAAGCTATCAAACTTCTTATACCATTGACGTGGAGCTTGTTTCCAGGCCATACAAGTTCTTCTTCATTTTCCACACCTTCTCCTCTTTACCTTTGACCTCATAGCCCTCTGGTTGCTGCATATATAGTTCCTCCTCCAAATCACCATGGAGAAATGTAGTCTTTACATCAAGCTGTTCTAAGTGCAAGTATTCTGTTGTAACTATTCCTAGAACAGTTCTAATAGAAATCATTTTTACTACGGAGAAAATATCTCATCAAAATCTATACCTTGTTTACGTGCAAACCCTTGACCAACAACCGGGCCTTATATCTTTTCTTTCCTCCTTCATATTTAACCCCGTACACCCACTTGTTCTCCGCAATGCTCTTTTTCCTTCCGTAGCTTTACCAAATCTCATGTCTGGTTCTCTATGAGAGCGTAATGCTCCTCATCCATGGCTTGCTCCCACTTCTTCCTGGCATCTACCTGTATTGCTTCATCAAAGCTCTTTGGTTCTCCACTATCAGTGAGTAATAAATAATAAAGAGAAGGAGAAAAACATTCAGGTTCTCTTCTTACCCTAGAAGACCTCCTCAATATAGGAGTTTGGGGTTCCTGTTGAGGGGGTTCTTGAACTGATTCATGTGTCACTTTCCCATCCGAAAGATCCTCTACCGCTGCATATTCTTTCTTGGATTCTTCCTTGTTTTCCTACAACTGCTGCTTATACATGACTTTCTCATTAAAGACCACATCCCTAGATCGAATGATTTTCTTGTCCTTAATACTCCAACATTTATATCTAAAGTCATCACCACCATAACCAATGAAAATACATTTTTCTGATTTAGCCTCTAGCTTGGTCCTATCATCCTTGTCTATGTGAACAAACACCTCACATCCAAAGACTCTAAGAAATGAATAATCAACTTTCTTACCATACCAAGCCTCCTTAGGTATGCTTCCATCCAAGGCACTTAAGGGTCCTCTGTTTATCAAGTACACAGCTGTGCTCACTGCTTCTACCCAAAAAGAAAGAGGCAGTCCTGCATGTAACCTCATGCTCCTAGCACGTTCCATTATTGTTTTGTTCATCCTTTCTGATACCCCATTCTATTGCGGAGTTCCTGGAACCGTCTTTTTCCTGCGATTCCATTCTTAGAACAATAATCATCAAATTCATTGTTCAATACTCCCTCCATTATCGACCTAATACATTTTAGCTTAAGACATGTTTCATTCTCTACCAAGGCTTTCCATTTAACAAAAGTTTCAAATACATCATATTTGTTTCTAATACAATAAACCCAAACTTTCCTTGTTGCATCATCAATAAAAGTAACATAATAACTTGAACCCCCAAGAGATGATACTTGAGCTAGCCCCCACACATCAGAATGCACCAACTCTAACTTACTCTCTTTCTTTGTAGGTCCAACCTTGAGAAACCTTACTCGCTTTTATTTCCCATATATGCAATTCTCACAGAAATCCAAACTTGTTTCTGTATATCTAGGCAAATTCTTCTTTATGATGTTCATGCCCTTATGGCTCATATGACCGAGCCTATAGTGCCATAATGTTGTATCTACATCTGAAGCCACAAGATTACAATCATTAGTACTATCAGTGGTTAAATACAAGGTTCCAACCTTCTTACCTCTTGCCACCACAAGAGCACCCTTGGTAACCTTCCAAGAGTCCATTATAAATATCACAATACAACCATCACTTCCCAACCGTTTGCCTGTGATATCAAATTTCGTCTTAATGTAGGCACATGTCTGACATCCTTCAATAGCCAAGTATTCCCATTCGCATCTTAACTCCGAATGAACCTTTTCCAACTATGTTGCAAGGCTCGTCATCACCAAGAAAAACATGCCCAAAATCTCCTTGAACATAATCAACAAAATAATGCATATGTGGAGAAGCATGGAAAGAAGCCCCCAAATCTAAAACCCAAGATTCAGTAATATTGTGCAAAGAAAGAATCAAAGCATTCTGACATACATTACCCATTGCCATATTTTCCTCCTTGTTTTCTTCCTATTGTTCCTTCTTGTCCCGAAGCTCCCAACAGTCCTTCTTTGCATGCCCAGACTTTCCACAATTCCAGCATACAATCTTGTTCTTGGATTTTGACCTTGCCCGATCTTTTGATTTTCCACGATTTCCTCTATTCTTCTGTCTCCCTCTAGTTTCCACTGTCAAAGCATTCCCTAAAGTAAAATATTCCCAGATGTTTTTTCTTCGCATTTCCTCGCTTAGAATCACCCCTACAACATCCTCAAACTTCAACTTCGAGTTAGCTAGAACCAAGTTACTTACCGCCATTACCAGGCTATTCCAACTCTCAGGTAAAGAGCATAGAATTAATAAAGCCCTAACTTCTTCATCAAATTCTATTGTAACCGAAGCTAGCATATTCACAACCATATTGAAATCATTTAAATGATCTGCTACTGAACTATTCTCAGACATCTTCATATTAAACAAATTTTTCATTAAAAATATCTTATTAGAGGCAAAGGTTTTTCATACAACTTCCCTAATGCATTCATTAGATCTTTTGTAGTCTTTTCCTTTGAAACATTACATTAAAACCAAAGATGCAAGACACAGCCGGATCGTTCCAATTGCCTTCCGATCCAACAAATCCCATTCCACATCTATCATACTCGAGGGTTTGTTCACCTTCTCGAGACAAAGCGATATAAAGATCCTTTTGATAAAGGTAATCTTCCATCTCGTATCTTCCAAAGACTCAAATTCTACCCGTTGAATTTATCAACCCTAGATCTTCCATCATCTCGCCATAGCTCCCACTCAAGCTAAAAACTTTCCTGCGATTCAACACTTCAAAACCAAACCGTGCTCGATACCAATTGTTAGGAAATAAGGGATAAAATAAGCGAATAATCCCTCACATAATCGCATATAGTAGAAACTAATATGCGAAATTATTATAGATCTGAAATAAAATTGCAAAATAAAATAACACAACACAAGGAGACAATATTTAATGTGGTTCACCCAATTTGGGCTATGTCCACCAAGAATCACTTGCTTAGATTTTATTATAAGCCACCGCTCTCTCAATACAATACCCAGATCCATTTGGAGCTATGCTCAACAAACTCTACTGAATTCACACCCGAATTCAAAACACATCTACAATACATTTGCTTGTACATCTATCACATGAATAAGACCATATAAATATACAAATCGCTTAAGCAATTTTACAATACCGTGGGTATCAAAACCATGGGCAAAATCATCCCATAAACCTATGGGTCAAAAATCTTGCCCATATGAGAAGAGCACGTTTCCCGATATATCGGGCGCATTTTTCGAGGCCAAAAAAAAACACCTAAAAAAATTCGGGGCTACGTCCCCGGACCCCGCTCGGGGCCCGGCCCGGCCCCAAACCCCGGTGAGGATACATGAAAAGTGTATAGTACTCTTAGTGTACAATCTTCAACACTTTCACACATGAAAACAGGCTCCACAACCTAACACCTACCACTCCTACAACGATCACCGGGTGCATCCACGTTCATCTCTTACAGGTGTTATTGTTTCATTTTATTTTATAGCACACTAATTTATTTGGTTATACATGCTTTTGACATATGGGTTATCTTTCTAACATATTAATGAGTGCTTCATGTGCAACATTTGTTTGCGATTACTCATTACCATGGCTATCTATTTGTTTGTCTACTATTGTTTGTCTCTTGTTTGCTATTGTATGTGGGCCTTGCCCTTTATTTGGTGTGCACACTTGTTTGTTGTATGTGGCCATTGTGTCCTTGAGTGTCTTGCAACATCATGAGTGATGTCCCATGTTTGTAACCCTCTTTGGCAGTCTATGATTGTCTTCTTGCGTTTTTGTAGCTTACACTTGTCTTTTACATGCATGTTTGTTCATACTAACACTTGTTTTCTAGCCACTTGTTTGTGTGTGCCTTGGTTTCTACTAAGTGCATTCCCTTCCCCTTCAGGGAATAGTTTATGCGGTTGGTCCTCTTTTGAGCCCACATTCTCCTATCAGTGATGTCGCATGCACCCCTAAAGAGGGGGCATCATTTGGGGTTTTCACATTATTCAAATTTTCTATTGGTATAGTTTCATTTAGTTTTTGTCCTTGACATTTTGGATGATACAACAAGTGGGTTCAAACTATTCTACGAGCCTCGTACACGTGGATTTTACAAGAAATATTATCCTTAGCATTCTATGGAGTAGTTACAGGTTCGAGGATACAACAGATTTTCTCCCTAGACTACTTCATCCATTCGTCGGATCACCCAAAAGACCGGGTAGTACATATATCTTTTCATATATCTTTAGGGAAGCGATTCTGTTGGGATAATAATGAAAATTTCTCCCTACACTTCTTTGTTGAGGGTGGCATGAGATCACCCAAAAACTCGCAATATAGGATATCCTCTCTACACCCTTTCTCTCATCATAGATCAGATGCACATGTTCCTTTTACTTTTTCATACTTCCATTTACATTATTTTTACTATATACAAGTGATTTTTACATGTACATGCATATTTGACTATTTGATTATCTTATCCTTTACAGGTTCATCCGTATGAGAAGCAAGCAACCAACAAAAATTACAACAAAGGCTTCAACAAACAACAATAACAAAATTTTGTTACTGACACACACCTCATACCAACATACAGGTATCTCACATACATCAACATCTACACACGTGTTTCCACCCTAGGTTCACTCTCACCACTTTTTGCACTTTTTCATATTTAGTTTCCACGCTCCACTATTTTCTCATTCCATGCTTTGTCTAGTCCATCAACACACTTTCTACATCACTCTACATGGACATCAAGTACGCATCTCTATTTACTTTATGTTACCGAGTGTTCCGCTCACCAACATAAAGTAGGGCATGGATATAATTTTTAGGTTCACCAAATGATTTAAAAAAAATAAATCTAAGATAAGTTTCTTCGTTAATCGATAAATATAATAGTATTCAAGCAAGATCTAGCTATATAAATACAAGAAAGAGTGATAGATAGGGTTTGTAGAATGACTCGGCTTGTGTCCATATGTATGAACTGTTTATGGTTTGGTGACTGATTTAGAAAGTATAAATATGGTTTGCGTAAGCTCTGTTTCATAAACTAGAATGTGATGATCTCAAGGATAGAAGTACTTGGGAGAGGACAATTCCACACTGGCGCTAGCATCTATTTTGGGTGCTTTGGTGTATGTGAAATAGGTTTGTACTAATTCTTTTTTTATCACTTCTTATTGATCCTTTTTCATTTTAGATCACGTCGGGTTCTCTACAATTCTACTCGGTCACATCTTTACTTGCAAAATAAATTCTAGATACCTACACAATACTCAAGTGGACATTAGATGAATAAATAGTGAATATGCTTGAGTTGGACTGACCTCAACAATCACACCAATGTGATTTTCACCGAGTGTTGTACTAAATTTTAAACTCAATGTAGTTCTCATGGGTATGTGTGTGTAATTAGAATAGTTTCCCTTAAGATAGGTTTCTCTAGTGTCGGTGGCACAAAGAATAGCGGGCTACAAGTACTTTTTCCCAATGTAAAATGTGTGGTATGGAATTCAAAAAAGCACCCTTGTGCATTGAATAATGTAGTAGATTGGAATTATTTAGCTTCTTGTGGTAGTAAGTGCCTCTTGAAAAAAATTCCCTTTAATGAGGTTAAATAAGTCATGTATATATATGATTCCTTTTCTCAAATTTCATCATTAACAAGATAAAATCCAACTAAAGGTGATAACATAAGACAAGAAAGAAGTTGTTATTGATAAAATTTTACATACCCCCTTTTTGAAAATCATTAAGAAACTTCCCTATTCCTATTATTACTACATCATACCTACATTCATCTGTGATAAGTCGGTGGGGGCATTTGATATTTAATGCATTATTTATTTTATTTAACATTAAGTGGTTTCACGGCATTCTTTACTCTGTCGGCTAACTTTTGATTTGTGGAATTGATATATACATTAGCTTGTTTGCCAAATTAGATAAGTATGGTTTTAACAATGGAAATTAAGTTTTGTTTTGTGATAATTTTTTTGGTTTCCAAGCTCGCATCATGGTATTTTTATTCTTTCCATTTTGGAAATGATTTGTTGAAGGAGACATAAGGAAGATGTGATGGTTTTGAAATTATCATTACTTTGTATAAGTTTTTGATTCGTCGTCACTTCGTATATTTTTATAAATCTCATGGTTGAATGAAGTGCGTGTGCATTGAATTTTTCTCATTAATGCATTTGGGCTAAGGAAAACTTGGAGTTTTTGGTCATTTTTGTAAATTGTGGTGACGAAAGAAGTTTGGTTTTGGTTCTTCATGGTGTTATTGGTTGCGTATTTTTTCATTTGAGCTCTTCCATTGCAAGTGAGCACATGACATGAGTTTATAGGTGTGTTGTATTTGATTAAAATGCAAAGGTTACTCCATGTGGGTCAATTTTCTTTGCTCTACATGCATGCATTTTTGGAAGTCTAGGAGTCCATATCACTAGGTGAATTTTTCTTGTGAAACCCATTGCATTTTTAACCGTGTTTGAACTATTATTTTCAATACCCACTCATTAAAAACTTATACTCTTATAAATAATGAAGTGGGTGATTTTTCATTGAATAAAGAAGGATTTTCTAAGCGCTTTTATTTTTGAGCACATGCGAGTTGGTTTTTCATACCCAATTTCAGCTTTAGTAGCTTTAACGACTTTAGCTACCAAATAAAATGGAAAAGAGTGTGCAAGTATTAACCATCCGTTCATTAAATCTTTTGGTTTTGGTGAACTTCATATGATTCTGTGACATTTTTCTTTTGAATTTGTGTTGGAAGGTCGTGTTGTATTGCATGCATATCTCACAGGTTGAAATGGAAGCTTAGACTCTGTTGAATAAATATGATATGCCGGTTTGTATTTTGATTAATATTTGGCTTATTCTCTTTAAAAAGTCTTGCGAATTCATGGCAAAAAATAAAATATGTTACATTTGAAATAGTTGTGAATAATGGAAAATCAAGGCGGTGTTGTCGATTTTTTGTATGGAAATGTTTTTTTGCATGGGTCTTTTCAATATACACTTTTTTGGTTATTCTAGTATGAACACATTACTCGAAGCATAAGTTAATTCTGAGTTGATTAAAGTGCAATGATTTCAAATAGAAGATAAGACTGATTTTTGAGTCAAGCCATTTTTTTGGTACATTTTTTACTGTTGCATTCATAAGATAGAGTTTCAAAGATGAATGGATGATTGAAAAGAAATAGTATTGAGAAAATGAAAGAATTTTTAAATGTGATTGAAGTGTTGATGGAAGTTTTGAATCTTTATTTCGAATATCCGAGTTTCAAGCATACACAATCGATTAATTGGAATTATTTAAAAATATTTAGTTGTTGTTAGATAAAGATGATTGCCATCATCACATTTTAACTGGGGCATTAGTTCACTCTGTTTTGTGAAAAAATGATGAATTGTGGAGTTGTTTTAGTTAAGAACTACTAGTAATCTATCATTTCTTCTCGCTTCTGACAAAGATGTCGGGTTGGGATGGATGGGATTGTTCTAGAGGATTAGGTTCTCATCATTCATGGGGGCATGGTAGTTTTTGAGGTCAATCACAGTGGCAAAGAGGCTCCCCTAGGGGTGGTCAAGGGGAACTAATACGCTTCGAGGTAGAGGCCCCTTTATAAGAACTGGTCCTACCCATGTCTCTATGCATTTTGATGCCAATGAACCATGTTTACATGAAGTGCTACAGGTTATTGAGTCTTATCCTCATGTTCAACCCTCCCATTATGTTCATAATAACCCTCCTCACCAAAATATTGATTGTACTCAAATAAATCATAATCTATGCTCTTCTAATTACTCAGTTTAGTATACCCCATTACATTTTCCCCACATAATGTCTAACCATCTGTTAATAAACCATTTGCTTGGAAAAAAACAACCTTCACATTCACATGATTAATTCCCACCTCCTAAGCATGTTAGGTCCTCTTTCACAAGACCTACTCATGATATTAATATGGAGCTTTGAAGAGGGTGAAGTTAGAAGTAGAGGAGGAAACAAGAGTCATCACTTATACTACTCTTCCAAATGAATCGTATTAATATGTAGATTTGATGATGGAGGTTGGGACTCCTTTACTTGATCTTGTCGAGAGATGCTGGTTTATCATGATATAGATTGTTGTTTTCTGTTTGGATATGGATTTGATTGAATATTTTTAGTACTTAACATTTTTGGATTATATTTGATGACATGTGATGGTTCTAGATTTATAATATTTTATATGTGGTTAGATGATAAAAACACCCTTGGATGCATGATGTTTGATGATTATTTTCAGATTATGATGGAGAATTTATTTTAAATGATTGGAATTTTGTATGGATGTGTTTTGTATTTTATCTAATGCATTAATATTAATGTGGGCCCCTTGTCCTTTTATCTCATACCTCATACTTTGAAAATTCATATTTATTAAAAATTGTTTACCCGAGTCCTTTCACTTATATTTAATAAAGTATTATGAAGTCTCACTTAAAAAAGTAATAATATTTTATTATTTAATTTTATTATTTGGAGCCAAACCGATTACAACTGATTTTACACAAGGAATATTATAAAAGGACTTGGAAGATATATTTTGAATAAGAGAAATCAGGTATTGTAGCAATTTGTGAAGCTTATTTCATAAGGAATATTTCCATGCATATAATTTTATGAGATAAGTGATCTTACAAGTGTTATGATGACATTGTTTTGAGATTTGAGTATGAATTTTTGATACATCAGGTATATCCAGTTTTAATATTATTTTATTGATTATCTTGATTTATTATTTTGTATCTCATCTAATATGATTCCATTTTTTAATCGGTCATATCTAGAGCATGTCTTGAATGATATCTTCATTTCAATCTCGATATAAATGAAAATTAACAGACATGTTGGCTTTGATTTGAATCATGACTCTTATTAGACATTGTTTTAGTGATCATTGTACATTTCATAAATACAAATATATTTCTCTTAAACATGTCTATCTTCATTTTTTTCTTGCAAATTGTGTAAATATGTTATATATATATATATATGAATAATGTGTTTATGTTTGTTAATTGTGTTTGTTATTCTATTTTTGTCTTTAAGATCATTAGAAAAATAATTATGAATACAAGATCATAAAATCATCACTTATATTTTCACCTTTTCAAGAGGTTGTCTAATCAATAGGCTTCACTATGTCGAATAAAGGTTGATAATAATTTCTTATCAAAGAAATCAATCTCGTCAATAAGTGATTTATCATTTTATATGAAGTATGATGGAAAGTTCTCAAGATATTTGAATGATCTCATTATCATATCTGAATTAATAATTTGTGGTCTTGTCATGTCTTCTCTTGCATGTTCTTTTGTTTCTTTGTTGTTGTCTTGTATATCCCTTTCTTTTAAGAGATAGAAAATTTCCCAGATTCTTAGGTTGGTCCATGATTAACCTATACTTAAACTACCCACACTTAAGCCATTCTTAAGTATCATCATGATTAAATTGGTATGATTCCATCTTGACATTTTGTGTTAGGTGAAAGGGTTGATTAGTTTTCGGTCTACTTTTTATCAACAACAAATTATGCGACTTCGTTGGGGACTCATTTCTATTTCTCATATTTAAGTGGATTTCCTCTACTATCCATTTTTTATCTTCATTTCTATTTCTTCCCACAAGAGTAGATTTCTTCTAACTATCTACTCTCTATTATATTTCAAATGACCATTAGGGGTTTTTCTCCTCTTGATCAAGTTGGTTTTCTCATTGGGAATACTCAATTAGACGTCAATTCTAACATTCAAACTACACTTTAGGACTTTGTTGATACTATTACGTGGTTTTGTACAAGCTAGTGAAGTTCTTAATGATGAAGAAGACAAAGCTCTTAATATTCAAAGGCTCGAAAGGTCTAATATCTAAACCCAACACAACATCCTATAAAATCATAAACAGTTAAAAATGAAAGAGAAGCAACTTTGAAATATGAGAATAAATCTAAAGTCTTGCCTTTAGATATTGTTAACGATAAAAAGCTTCTTAAACATTTGTGTTAGACCAATCTTTTAACTAGTGTTATTTTCTTTCTGATTTCTTTAACATGGAGGTTGAGGCAGAAAGAGAAAGAATGCCTAGTCCAAATCACAATAGAAATAGAATACCTAGTTTTGAACGTAATAGAGATAATGTAACTGATGATGAAGCTTTTGATAATGATGAGGAGAACCTTAGTCCTTGCTTAAAGGTAATCCCATTGACATTAGAAGAAATCCCTCCAAAGATGTCATCATTAAAAGGTATTCAACTTCCTAAATTTTCAGGTGAGTATGGTTCTTCTTGGGAATATCATCTTGACTCTTTCAAATTAATATGTGTTTTCATAGGAGTAACTAACAAAAGAGCTTCTTTAAGACTCTTTTCACAAACATTAGAAGGAAGAGCCTATAAAGATTTCATTATTCTACCTTCTAAATCCCTCACTAAATGGTCTGACATAGAAGATTGGCTTGAAGATTACTTTGGGAAGGACAAAGATGAGTTTGAACTAGTTAATGAACTCTCCAATATGACCATGGACCCTAGTGAGACCATTTATCACTTTACCATTCGTTTCACCAAACTAAGACAAAAGATACCTGCAAAAGTAAGACCTCCTAAAATCTTGCATGGTTGTATTATTGTAATGCTTTTCCATCAAAGTATAGGTTGGTTTTAGAAGATAAAGAAATTTATGATTTTGAGGAGACTCTTACATTTTGTTTGGCATATGAAAAGAAGTTAAAGAAGATTGGTTTTAAAGATATATCATCATCTAATGCTTCTATAGAGAATACATATATTTTAATGCCATTCGATTTTAGGTAATGAGCTCGTTGTTGTTAAAATGTGGTTAAATGATCAACCATCATCTTCAAAAGTTACATCTGCAAGGTCAGGTAAGGTTAAAAATGAACCAAGGAAAGTTAATACTCGAACCTAAAGAGATGTATTGTGGAGTGTGTGAATTAGACCATGATCCTAAAACATGTAAAGTTGTTGAAAAGGTTAGAAAGTTTGTAAAGGGTAAGAATATTTTATAAATGTGTAGTTTTGTTGATTCTGATGTGAATGCAATTCAAACTCATTCTAAGGATTATGCCAAAAATGATGATCAAAAAGGAAAAACATTTGGTGACTCAAAGGAAGACAAAAATTTATCATCATGATAAAACAAAATCATTGGATAAATCAAGTAAACCCACTTCTGAAGAGGTTCCATCTAGATTAAATAATGCTCAATATCATCCCTATAAAGGTAAACCATTCATGAAATCATCAATATTTCCTACCGGGTATGATATTGTGGCTAACATGAAAAATTCTAGAAGTAATTTAAACATGTTTGATAGTCTTGGTTTACTTGGTCAATTTGAAAAATTAGAGGTTGCTCATAAAAAATTTCTAAATCAAAACCTTTAGTGGTTATCCAAGAGGATGAATCTAATAGTGAAGAAGATAATAGTGAATATCAAGTGTTAAATCATTCCAATTCAACACCTGATTACATTCCACCTTTTATGTGTCAGTTAAAATTCAAAATAAAATCATTCACAACTATATTCTAGACACTAGAGCATCAAAGAATATCATGCCTAAATCTATTGCTAACCAATTAGGCATTCTTTATGAACATGATAATATAATTTGACTGGTTTTAACTCTCGTCAAACTAGATGTTGTGGTAAATTCAAATACATAGTCATTAAAATAGCACAAGATGAAAGAGTAAGGTTTATTGAAATGTACATATCTTAGATATTCTTGCTAATTATGTTATGTTTTGGAAGAGATTGGTCATAGGCTATAGGAGCTTTCATAGGAAAAGATCTTACTTGGGCACTAGTTGGCAATGTTATTGCTTTTATACATAGAGAAGAATGGTCTGGAACACCAATTGAAGGAGTTTCATCACAAATCTCTTTTGTAGAAACTGGTATGGGAACCTATGGTTTGAATGCTTTGGATATTAATGCCTTTGATGATGAAGATTATCAACATGCTAGATTATTGCCTTCTGATGATATTTGGCTTATGTGTTTTGATGGAACATGCTCTCAAGTTGGAAATGGGGCTGGTGTGGTTATCAAATCACTAATAGGTAGGTAGTTCAATTATGTTTTTCAGCTCTCATTCAAAACAACAATGATATTGTTGAATTTGAAGCTTTGTGTTTGGGATTACAACAAGCTTTAAGTTTAAATATTAAGAAGTTAGCAATTTTTGGAGATTCAGAACTGGTAATAAGACAAGTAAAAAATATTTATAAGACTAATCAAACTTGTCTTCATCATTATACTCAAAAGGTCTGGTCTCTTATTAAACAATTTGAATCTTTTAACATCAATCACGTTTTTAGAGAATTCAATTTTAGAGCTGATAAACTTGTTTTTTTCTTCTAATCCCAAGTATGTTGATCAGATTGATTACATTTTCAAATAAATATACAAGCCTATGATACCATATCTAGAGACTAATTTGCCGGTCTTCTCTTGTGATGAACATATTGACACCTTTTTGAAAGGAAATTACTTTGATTCAGATGATTATGTGTTTAATTGTGGTGATTATTTACAGTTTCCCAGTAATAAACTACCTACTAGTTTGGTTTGGTAATTTTAAAATCCATGTTTTCTTCACATGATCACCTAATATTTATTCTTTTATTGAACCATCCAAGAGAATCATAGATGAAACCATTGTTGTCAATCTAGGCACAGAAGAATAGCCAAAATTTGTTTATCTTGGTGCTTGTTTGACTAAAAAAGAAAGAGGCTTTCATAAAGTTATTAAAGGAATTTATTGATGTGTTGGCATGGTCATACAAATATTTAAAGGGATATGACACTAGAATTATTAAACATGAAATTCCCATCAAACCTGGAATAAAACTTGTACGTCAGAAACCTAGGAGAGTAAGCCCCTTATTGGAGGACACCATCAATAAGGAGCTTGAGAAAATGCTTGAAGGTGGTGTCATTTACCCTGTAAGATATTCTAAATGGGTTTCCAATTTAGTACATGTACAAAAGAAAAATGGGGACATTTGTCTTTGTGTTGATTTTAGAGATTTAAATTGTGCAAGTACTAAAGATAACTTCCTTTGCCTAACATTGATCAAATCTTATAGCACGTCATTGGTTCTAAAATAATGTCACTTTTAGTTGGATTTTCAAGTTAGAATAAAATATTTGTGAATACAAATGACCGGAACAAAACCACTTTTACCACACGGAAAGGTACATTTGCTTATAATCATATGTCTTTTGGTTTAATTAATGTGGGTGCCACTTTTCAAAGAGTAATGCATGTTGTTTCTTTGATGATTTAATTGGAGTAATTATTTAGGTTTACCTTGATGATTTGATTGTATATTCTCTTAAAAGGAAGAAACATTTGGATCATTTGAGAGAAATTTTCATCTGTTGCACAAATTTGGAATTTCTCTAAATCCAAAGAAATCTATTTTTGGAGTTACTAGGGTAAATTATTGGGTCATATTATTACAAAAAAGGGTATCTCCATTGACCCAAAAAGAGTGAAGGATATCCAAGAATTGTAGCCTCCTAAAAATGAGTCAGTTTTACATTCATTATTTCTAAAAATTAATTTTATACACAAGTTCACATCTAAATTTTTTGATAAAGTTACTCCATTGCAAATTTTACTCAAAAACAATCACGGTTTTTCATGGAATTCTCATGTTGATTGTTCCTTTGTTTATAACAAAAATGCTATTTCTTCTACACTTGTTTTGGCCAAACATGATTTATCTAAAACCTTTGTTCTATATCTAAATATAGCTAATAAAGCTATGGGTGTTGTTATAACTCAATACTTAGAAGGAAATGACGGAAAAAATCATTTCTTATTTCAGTCAAACTCTTAAAGATGTTGAATCGGGTATCCTTTAATTGAAAAGTTTGTTTTACATTGGTCTAGGTCTTGGAAAATACAAATATTTAATATTGGGAATAATATTATTGTTCATTCTAATGTCCTTGTATTAACATACTTGCTCAAACAACCCATGCTTAATGATGGAAGGTTAGCTAAGTGGATTTTCAAAATCCAACAATTTGACTTAGAATTGGAGACTTGTAAGACCATTAAAGGTAATGAAATTCTAAACATCTAGTTGAAAATGTTGATTCTAATGTCAATGTTGTCATTCTAGTAGTAGATGATATCTTACATGTTGTCCCTCACTTCTAGACTATGAAAATTGTTGAGTTATCCTCTAAATTTAACATAGGTTTCATCATGCAAGAGTGGGATTGTTTGTTATCCCAAGATGATTGGTATCATGATCTCATTTATTATTTCAAAAACAATCATGTCCTAAAAATCTAGATAAAAGACAACGAAGAACACTTCATTTTCAAGATCTTAAGTTCGTGCTTTTAGAAAACCTGTTGTTTTTCAAAAATTATGATGGTATTCTTTTGAGATGTTTGACATATGATCAAAATGAGTGTGTATCGGGAGTTGTCATGAGGGTGTTTGTGGTGGTCATTATTCCGCTAAAACTACTACTCATAAAATTTTACGTGCAGGCTATTATTGGCCTACTTTATTTAAATATGCATACAAATGGGTTAGGTCATGTGCCCCTTGCCAAATGTTTGTTGGTTGTGAACATTTACCAGCCATGCCATTGAATCATGTCATTCTAGAGAAACCTTTTTCTAAGTGGGGAATTGACTTTATTTCTGATATTCATCCACCTTCTTCAACTGGTCATAGATACATCTTAATAGCTACAAACTATTTTACTAAATGGGCTGAAGCAATTGCTTTAAAGAATTTTTTTTTGCTAGCGAGGTTGTTAAATTTTTGAAAATCAATTTTTTTATGATTTGGATTACCTCAAGAAATTATATCAGATAATGGTCTACAATTCATTTATGAGGAATACTTAGATTTTCTTAGTAAATACTCCATAATTTTGAGTCATTCTTCTAAATATTACCCACAGGGTAATGGACAAGTTGAATCTACAAATAAAAATTTGATTAATATCATTAAAAATTTGGTTAATGATAGTAAAAGAAATTGGCATTTAAAAAAATTTGAAGCATTATTGGCAAACAGAACATGTACCATCAAAATAGGTACTAGTTTTTCACCTTTCATGCTTGCTTATGGTTTTGAAGCCACCATGCCTATTGAATTATAAATTTCTTCTGCATGTACCGCTTTGAATTATGATTTGGATGACTTGGATGATTTACAATTATGATTGGATGAATTGATTGCTCTAGACCAAACAAGAGTCACTGCTTTGCAAAAACTTGAAAAAGGTAAAGAAAAGTTGAAAAGGTTATTTGACAAAAAGGTCACTATGAAAAATTTCCAAGTTAGAGATCTTATTTTATGTTGGGATAAAGCTAGGGAGAATCTTGGAAAACATCACAAATTTGATTCCCTTTGGCTAGGTCCTTATCAAATTGCTTCAGTTTTGGGAAATAATGCTTTTCACTTGAGGAAATTGATGGTGATTGGCTACATTTTATAGTCAATGGTCAACATTTGAAACATTACTACAATTGAGTCCTTTGACTTGTATATTATGTATATATTGTTTGGCTTTATTATTTCATTTTTGTTTACTTTGCCTTGCGTTCTAATAAGTTTTCATGATCATTGGAAATGCTTGATATAATTCACCATTGTAAAATATCTTGGATTGGATGTAGATGTCTATCAATTTTTTTGGATGGTAAGATTCTTTAAAGCTTTCAATCAAATATGATTTATAGAATAATTTATCTGATTTCATAAATGAATATTATATTGATATGTTTAACGTGAAGAAGTTGTAACTAATTTTATAAACAGTGAAGGTTGATTTTGTATTTGATCTTATCCAACCCTCACTTCCCAATCTCCTTACATCCCTTCTTCATTCACAATCAGCTAAACATTCATCCCTTTTAATTTAAGCCAATAATGGGGTCCATGCAGATTGACTCAAGAAACAACGAACCTGTGTTGCACTCTTGAGCCCAAATTTTATCATCTTTGATGAAATCTAAATTCTTGTCAAAAGAAATCATCCAACATGGTCTCTAGTGTTATTGATAAGATTTTACATACCCCCTTTTCAAAATCATTAAGAAACTTCCACATTCCTATTTTACTACATCATAATTGCATTCCTTTGTGATAATTCGGTGGGGGCCACTTGATATTTAATACATTATTTATTTTATTTAGCACTAAGTGGTTTTTGGCATTCTTTACTCACAAATGACTTTTGATTTGTGGAATTGATATATGTGTTATCTTATGATTAACTAAAATAGGAATTTATTCCGAGTGTAACCTCTTCGCTATAGGAGCAATAAAATGACTGAATAAATGGAATAATAAAATATTGAAATACACCCAAGAAAACTAAGCTAGAAAATATGAAACCCTAATGTGAAAGAAGGGTTAAGAAAATCCTTAGTTGATTTGTAGATGTCATGGGATTGTGTCACAATGTAGACCAGGTGAACAAGAGGAGGAAACAACCACACAAAATCCTGAGAAATCACATATATGAGCTATCTGACTAGACTGGGCACCTAGAAAGGGATAGGGGTGCCTACGGGTGCCCCGGTCTCGAGATATGGACAACTTTGGTATGTGGAAATGACCAGGAAACCTCCTCTAGAATGTCGTTATATGTTTGTTAGTGTTCTCTTCTTGTCATTTAACCGTGTTAGATGTCGCTTTGAATAGGAGATTGATAAATCACCTGCAAAACCCCAAATGAAGCATCAAAACCCTAAAAATAAAGATGCATATGAAGGGTTCAAATTGTCCTCACCGCCAAATGGATGAACATATCACTAAGTGCTACACTACATCTCAAACTCATTGTATTTCTAGGTGTGTGTGTGTGTAATTATGCCCTAGGTTGCTCTTGTTCCAGTCACACTTTGTGAAGTGGTGAGAAAATAACTAAATGTAGAATGTACTAAATGTGTGCATAGAAATGATAGACTCCCCTCCTTTGAAGTGTGATAAATATGAACCAACCTTGTGTGTTTTATGATGGAGCTATATGGATGCAAATGTAGCTTTAGATGCCTTTTATGGATGCAATTATAGATGGTGATAGCAGATGTTTTGTGTTTGGTCCTTTATTATGGTCACATAAATTTATATTTATATGTTTCTCTTGTTCTAATTTGGTAATTAACCCCAAAAAGGTTGACCACCAAAAACATAGAAAGATCAAATGGATAGAAAGTGCCCAAAAGGTGAGAGTAAAGTGTAAATAGGATCGGGGTTCTCTAAAGGGGACCAGGGCACAACACACCCAGTCCCCCAACCGGTGCCCTAGTCGAAATAGGAAAAACACATAATGACAATATAGATTGGGCAAGTGCAGGTGTAAGATTGAAAATAACGACAGATAGCAAATTCAAATGGCCAAAGACCCAGTTAGTTATTACTCTTTTCACTTAGGAACCATATGAATAATAGTATGATATCGGGACTAAATAATCACTCAAAGTGCGTGATTTTGTGTCTTAATTTGCCCCTAATTTATGTTGGCGTTCAGAAAGCTTGATAATATAAATTAGATAGAGATGCATACCTAATAATCCATGTAGAGTGTTGTAGAAAACATGTCAAAGGACTAGACAAAGTGTGGAATGAAAAAAAAAGATGAAGCATGGAGAATAAAGATGTAAAAGTGTAAAAAGTGATGAGAGTGAACCTAGGGTGGAAGCATGTGTGTAGATGCTAAGGTGTGTAGTGTACTTGCATGGTTAGTATTGTGATGTAACCACCATGTGTTTGTTGTTTTTGACTACTTATTTCCCATACAAATGGACCTGTAAAAGAGAAGACGATCAAGTAGTAAAATATGCATGTATATGTGTAAAAACATATGTATATATGTAAAGAAACATGTAAAAATAGTATGAAAATGACAATGAAAAAGAACATGTGTAATTAATCTATGATGAGACAAAAGGGTGTAGAAAGGATATCCTATAACCTGTCTCATGAAGTGTGAGTTTTTGGCAATTGTATGCCACTATGGCCAAAGAAGTGTAGAGATAAAGTTGTGTTATTCTCCAACCTATAAGCTCGCTTCCCGAGAGTGGTGAAGAGATATTTGTCTTGTTTTGTTTTTAGGGTGATCCAAAGCCACCGGGCTGAAGAAGTGTAGGGAGGAAATTTTGATTTTCCTCCATCCTATAACTACTCCCCAGAATGTTAAGGACAAATTACCCTGTAAAATCTGTTGTGTATGGAGTTCGTAGACTGGTCTGAACCCACTCGTTGTATAACTCACTGTGTCATGGAAGAAAATTGTAGACTGAACTATACTAGTATTTTTATGTGGTGTGTAAACCCAGATGATGTCCCCCTCTTTAGGGGCATGCGATGTCACATATAAGAGAATGTGGCCCCAAAAGAGGACTGACCACATAATTGAAACTTTACCCTATATGGGGAAGGGAATGTGCTTGGTAAAGACCAAGGCACACGCAAACAAGTGTTAATACGAGCATGCATGTAGAAAACAAGTGTAAGCTAGAACATAAGAAGACAATGTAAACACCCAAGAATATAATGTAGGTCACACAAAGTAAGTTGTAAACATGGGACACCACTCATGGTGTCACAAGACACTCAAGGCCATTATGGCCACAAACAAAAAAGTGTGCACACAAGACAAAGGGAAAATCTCGTAAACAAGAACAAACAATAGTAAATAGTATAACAAACAAGTATGGAAGCAAATATCCCTGCATAAAAATGTTACACATGAAGCACCCATTAGCATGTTAGAAAAATAACAAGTATGTCAAAGCGTGTATAAACCAAAGTAGTGTGCTATGAAAAATAATGAAACAATAGCACTTGTAGCATATGTGGATGCCCCTAGTAGGTAGTGTATCAAACATCGATGTTACGTGTAGAAGCTCTGTATCTGTGATCACAACTAGAAAAGGATGTGAATGTGCATGTGTGTATGGTAAAGATAATGACATACAAGATATTTATCTAACATGTGTAGTAAAGTGAACATGTAAAGTGCAAGTGCAAACAAGAGTAAGTGCAACCATAAAATATGGTACGTTATGGATGTATGGAATGGAATGTAGTGTGGATGATAGGAACCGAGTTCCCTCTGAGTAAATGGAGTTGTATGCAGGGAGGTTCATTTAGTATGCACCCTTAGCAGTCAAGAATGAACCATAAATGAGAGTGTGTCATCAAGAAATGGTTGAACCATGTGTTGTGTGCTACGCGTTGTGATGAGTGTGTATTTATGATATGCGACCTAAAGAGGAAGTATGCATGACTCTATATCCTAAGCATAAATCATGACTAGATTAATAGAAACGAGTGGTGATTTAGCCAAAAGCATATACCACTAAACAATGTAAACAAATGTGATGATGTAGCCGATCAGGAGATGATGCTAGAAGAAGTGACCTTATAGACTAAATCATTTATCACTTAATCTAGGTCTTTTGCATGGAAAAATATTGAATGATGAACATGTAATTGTGATGTATACCCTCAACAATCTAGTATGGACAGTGAGACTAGAGTGCGTCATTGGGTGGCGAGTGCAGCGCATGAAGTAAATATGAAAAATGTGTACTATGTTTGGTAGTGTGTAATGCAAAGATGTGTAGATGTTCTTAGATGTAATATGACATGTATGAGGTGTAAAAACATGTAATATGTGTGTTGAGAAGATAAAATATGGTTCAAGTATGAAAGCACATAAGGATTGGACACGTGGACACATGGCATGTAGAAGGACACGAAAATATAGCATAACAAAGATGTGCCTAGGAAAAGTGTACATAGGACTTAGCCACTTTTACATATCTAGGCTATTTTTGGAGATAGAGTGTTGAGCACGCGAAGATATGAAGACTTGCAGTTCACGCAAGGCTATTTTAGGTTTTGCATCAGTTCGAGCACCATGCAGATTCTTAGTTTAATAATAGGATCTATTCTTAGAGTTAACTATAGAATATCTAATATTAGTAGTTACATGCTTTTTTATTCCTTTGTAAAGGCTCGTGGATATTATTAGCATGTATCCTATTTTCGGAAGGTACTTGGGCGGTTGTTGTCGTGTAAATGTGCAACAGGGAAATTGACAATTTCTAAGCATGACAATGATACCCCTATACCAAAATTTTCACATTTTATCATTCCAAGGCACCCCAGTCTACCCAATCAGTTTTGATGACCTCCCAGTTGATGTTAACACATCCCCATAGGTGAATTAGGAAATTCAATTCAACCCCTAGGTGATTTTAGGAGTTCTTGAAAAATGCTATCTCTGGGAAGTGTTGGGAAGGGCTATCACTGGCCTTCCCAGGACTAGAGCAACCTCCTGAAGTGGAAAAGAGGATCCAAATCTAACATGGAGATGAATTAAATTTCTATAAACATCACGGAAGTGATTTTGGAAGATTCAGGGAAGATTTGGAGATTTTGAGCAGTTTGATCAAAAACACGGTTCATAGGCCTAGATAGTGCACAAGCCAAAAACATTGTTGAGCTTCGAAGGTGATTCCAAGAGCTCTGGGTAGAGTTAGGAGAAAAAAACATCTTATGAAAGGGAATTACAATCTCTACAATATGGTGAAATTATGTTTTTCACAAAACTTTTGCGCAATGGTTTTGCAAGTAGTTTTTCTCATGCACAAGTGGAGTACTAGATCAAAATTCCACTTTTTCAAGGATAAAATAGATGAATCAAGACTTTATACCACCACCATTGGATTTATAAGGCCATTTCCAGTCAATATCATATAACATTTCATCAAAAATTCCATCGGGAGCTCAATATATTGTCGTCGCAAGTTGTCCTCAAGGTTTGGGAGTTAGTCAAATTTTCAGCTCCAGGAGCTTGGCAGGGGATTTTTTGTCCCTGATGTCCCTCAAGGTTAGGGACATCAAGGTTGGGAAAATTTTCCCAGCCCCATTGAAGCCCTCTAAACCCACATATGACCTCCGGATCGCCGCCAGCCCCCAAGTGTTTACAAGAGCTTAAAACCTTCGTCATCATATCTCTCCATGTGTCATCACCTGAATCGTCATGGAATTTGATGTCCCTTATGTACCTTTGAGGTGAGGGACATAAAACATGGAAAAATGTTCCTAGAACCTAATGAGACTCCTAGTCACTCATGTGACCTCTTCAAGAGTGAATTTCCAGCCCCTAGGTGTTTGCCAAGCCTTCATTCCCCGCCGATCTCCACCACGTGTCATCGCCTTGATCACCGTGGAAATTGATGTCCCTCACGTCCCTTTGAGGTGAGGGATGTCAGGGACATAAAAATTCACCCATCCCCTTCTATGCATTTTTTTAATAATTTAAATCTGGCACTTAGCCGTTATTTCCCCCCATTTCTTCTTCATAGTTCACCCTGTCATTGCTTTGTAACTTGTCCACCATTGCTTCTCACCACCACTCCACCATTGCCAAAGCTCAAAACAGATCTACCACAACAAATAAACACTCAAATCCATGAAAATACATAGGTCTTAGGGGAAGGATTGATCAAAAGTGTTGAAGAAACGAAGAACAAGGAGAAAATGAAGATTTTTTGCCAGATAACCATGAAGTCACCCAATCGAAAAATCTTCATATCTTGCAAGATACAAGCCAGATTGAGGTTCCATCTTTTGCAGATTTCCACATTTTTCAAGACAATAAATATGCAACAAACGGGAGGTCGAATGGTTCTTTGAAACATTTGTTCCAAAAATCTCCTCATTTCGTGCATCGGCTCACATTTGTCGGATTTCCCATCAATCCGTAATGGAAACAAGATAAAAACTTGCACACGGACTCCAAATGAAAAACCTATCGCAATGGAGTTTTTTTCATCGTGAACAGAGATAAAAACTAGACCTATAAATTTTGAGCTCCATTAATGGCCACCATGGCAGCTCCGTGCTCAAAGCCACTGCCAGGTGAAAATTTTAAATTTTATTTCCAAGCATTCTGGGAAATTTTATGTGAAATTCGGAGGATGTGATTGCGATGATGAGATGAGTCCAAAAAAATATGTTCTATCATAAACTAAATACTGGAAATCCACTTTCTAAAAATAGTAAGTTTTCCTATAAAGACTTGTTATGTTTGGAAATTCGTCATCAAAAGCAATTGTGGAAAAAGCAGTGTGTACCAAAGGTCACCAAGAAGTCAGAATGAGTGTTTAGAGAAGAAAACAAGTGAAAATGGCGACTTACTAAAAATAGTAAGTTCTCTATATGGGTGCTTATTAAAAATATTAACTCAACCCAAGAAGTGGCTGAGGAAAAGGTAGTGTTCATAGGATTGAATGAAGAATTTCACCACATCAAAATGGTCAAGAAGAAGCAAGAATAACATCTTACTATAAATAGTAAGTCTCCCATGTGGGTACTCGCTATTAATGGTAAGTCATACTCAAGGGGCAGTTTTGGAACAATGGGACATAGAGGGATGATCATTCAAGTCAACACCATCATTCAAGATCATCCATGGGCATTGCTCATAGGGAATTCGAGACTCATCTCAGAGAATTCAATAGTGTCTCCCGATACTCACTTCATGGTTTGGGTCACAGGTATATCATACGCAGGGTTGGAATTACGGTCATCGTCAGAACAGTTCATTCAACTCAACAAGTGTCTATGAGCCAAGATGAAGGAATTTCTCAAGGTATAAAGAGTTTGGAGATGCAAAGTTCACTACAGTGGAACACCTCATCAGGTCATCTAGAAGGAGCTATGGACTTCATTGAAGGCAGATTATTCATCATCAATGTTTCTTCCCCCTTCTTCTTCCTTCTCTCTCTCCTCTCTTCTCCCCCAAATTTCTCTCTCTTCTCAATGTTCTAATTTTGTGTTGGGGTTGCACTTTTTCATATGTCTTAATGTTTCTAATGTAATAAGTCACCTTTATGTTATAAAAAGGGACTTAAAAGTTTCCTAGGAAGTTGAAAAGTTTTAAGTTGTGTGAGGACATATGAAAAGGCATTGGGGGTAGATGATGAGTCACCTCTCATTCTATAAATTGTAAATCCATTCCCATTTCAAAGGTTTGGTGATTGATTTTGTAAACTCAAGAGTGTATTGTACTTTGAGAGAACAAAGGAGATAGCTAAATTATTCCATTCCCCTCATTCTCAAATTTCCTCCATTTCCCCACTATGTACAACTTTGGTTTGAGCAATCAATACAAGAAGAAGGATTTTCTAGCTTTCTTTGACTAAGGTATTTCATGATACTTTGTGCTCATCAAATTCTATTTGGTCTTATTACTACTTTCGAGTTGTTTCCTCTTAATTTAGTGCATGTGATAAAGTTTCTAACTGGTGTGTGCGGGAATCGATTTTCTACCTGCAAAGATTAATTCCCCTACCTCATATTCTCACTCCCTTTCCCACTTCTAGACAAATTCCTCTCTAGCAAGTAATTTCTAGCTTTACCATAGGGTCAATGGAGTGCTCTGTTGAATCCCCATCCACAAGGCCACCATGAAAATCCACCTTTACTCGTGCATGCATATACGGCAGCTACACCGGTTAAGTAGAGGGACTTAGATTCTCAAAGCATTGGTAAGAAATCCACAAGTTTGTCCACCCGATAAATTTTCTCTTGCCAACAGTGGTGAAGGGAAAATCCCCACCCCTATATGTGTGTGTGTGTGTATTGATTTGCATGGTTTAAAGAGATCGATAATTGTAGAGTTATGTTGTTGGTTTTGTTCGCATGCATGACTCATGATGACATTACTATGATGTATGAAGCTTCTGTGTTTTGTAGTATTTAATATAATGGATCATATTGGCTGGATATTGGTGTTAGATGTGACTGAATATGGTTCTTGCATGGTAAATCTCATTATAATCATTGTTTAGTCAATCTTTCATATGGTTTAGATCTAGATCTGGTTTATGCATTGTGGATTATTTACTATCTGTTATAAATATGGATATATACATATGCAATCATGCTAACATTATGGACAAGCAACTCTAAAAGGTACCCTTGTGTGCTTTAGGTGAGTGCTTAGTTTTGGCTAAGTGATGTGCTAGCACACCTTGGGTTATTTGCAGTGAATTCTAGGCTATATCATTGGTTCCGTTGCATATACCTCTCTCTCAATTGTTTTTTTAGGATGTTGCATGATGAAGACATACCGATTGACCTTGGCCAATATTGAGGAGTGGTTAGTAGATCTGGAAGAAGAGTATACTCATATATTTAGCATTGGACCTGATTTTAATACACGCGCGTGAGTTGAGCAGAATCTATATGATGCATTGTATGAGACATGTTTTGTTATCTTTCCTATAGAGTTGTATAAGTGGCTGGTTGTTTATGCGTCTAAGAGAAATTGGAGGTTTTGCATGCTTTTTTTGATGCAGGGAATAATTTCAGGCCTTGTATGATGTAGATCTAATTTGGACGTGCTCTATGGATGTTTGGTTCCGAGGTGTTTTGAACAGCTATATTCTTGAGTACACAATTTCAACTTACTCTTGCCCAGAGGTTGTTGAGTTTCATTTTTTGCGCAAACCTAGAGGATCGTATTCACGCGGTATTCCATTAGTGATTAAGATCCCGCTTGTAGCCATGGATTTGGATTAGAACTCGATGGCTAACTAAACCCCATCATGCATAGGGGCAAGATCAGGTTTGGTAAGGATGGCTGATCGAGTGGCAGAAATGTTGAGTTGTGAAGCTTAATTACTTCATTTTAGCATGTAATTGGAACTTGCTGGAAAATATAGTAATTGGCATCAGTTAAGGTCAGATCGGCATCGATCAAGACAGACCAGCATCGATCAAGGGCAAGTAGGAATGGTGATGGTTAGGCAGAACCGGCGTCGGTTACCTGTGCAACGAAGTTTTAATTAACTCTTAGGAATTATATCTATTTTTAGCATTAAAATAGATTTATTAATTGTAATTACATGGCTAAGTTCCCTAAGTCTATAAACAACTATATAAGCATAAAAGCTAGGGTTTAGAAGAGTGAAAATGGATCATAATTACAAGATAATTATGTGAGAGAGAATTCTTGGTGAAGAAGCAAAAGCTTGATGGAAAGAAAGTACTGAACATCTGAGAGGTGTGGAAGATTGTAAATCTTCATTGTATATCTTGTCAAAGCTTTGGATAATAGATTAGATTGTTTCTTGGTGGACGTAGCCCACACTGGGTGAACCACGTTAAATTTGGTGTTGATTTATGTCTCTTGTTTTGTATATTTCTTCTGGTAGAATATCTGCTTTTATTTGCATGTATGCTTAGATCTAATATATTATCTGTACAATCGGTGTGCTAACCCCAACAAGAAATACATAGGTAAGAAAGGTGGCTTAAGTTCAATGAGGTGCACAAGAGGGATTTAGAGAAGTAATGAGATATTGCAGAGAGAGAATGGTGTTGCGGAGAGAGATGGCTCGTGAAGGATTCAGAGCTCACGTAGAAGATGTGGAGCTAGAGCATTTGGATCTCCCCCATTTGGGAAATCATGGTAGGGAACCCTCTTCACCTCAAATGAGAGTGCACTTTAGGCAGAAAGGACATGGGCCGTGGCGTGCATCTGAATCTACCTAGTAACCTAGCCCTTGCGCTTGGTTTTCCAGTTTCTATGATAGTCAGTAAACAACAAGCTAGTGTGAGTAGTAGAGTTGCAGTAGATAGAGTTAATTTGTAGTCAAGTTTAGGAGTTAATCGGGAGCTTATTCATCTATGGCACAATTGTCATCTACTTTATTTGGAGGACTTGTTAGAGGTATATTTTCTCGGCTCATAGTCGCACGAACATAGGCACGTAGAACCTTATCATCATGTCCTGGAGTAGTGTAACTTCGCAGACTATGGGTGTTCATTTTAGCACAACCATCAGAACACAAGGTAGTGCATCTTCCAGTCCATTACCTACTAGAGGGGGTGGATTAGGAGGATCGGTGGCTCAGAACTAGAGGATCTGGTGGATCTAGAGGTGGTGGAAATATAGGAGGAAATACAGGTTCTGGGTTTGGTGGGCAAGGTCTATACCAACCTCAAAAAATTTACATGGAGATGTCTCTCCATCTCCCAAAGTATATAGGTATTGAAGATGCAGCTGAGCACATGCATATGTGTGAGATATTGTGGCACGTGAAGGGGATTATAGCTCCAGAGTGCAAGGCAAGTCAGTTTGTAACTACGTTGCAGGGACGCACATGTAGCTGGTATAGAAAGTTTGATCTTGATCAGACTTGTGTGGACTATACGGCACTGCAAGATTTTTTTGAAGAAATTCTATATCCCTAAATTTGAGTAGAAAATCATAAGTGCGCTCAAAGACATTAATTAGGGAACTACTGAAAGTGTTCGGGAGAGTATGATGCACGGTTCAAGACTCTCTTGTCTAAATTATCTTATGACATCCACGCAAGCCAGCATGCACAGTGGTTCTTTGGAGGACTGATCAAGCCCTTTAAAAGAGTGCTTTCTCACAAGACTTATATAGATCTACTTGAGGCACTTGAAGCAACTCTACACGCTGAGGCAGTAGGAAGTGTGGACACAACAGTGATCCCATTCTTGGAAACTCAAATTACAGCAATGGCAAAAAAATTTGGAGAAATTATCTACTAATTTAGCACATGAGACGTGTAGTGAAATTTGTTGTACAAATTTTGAATTAGAAGGGCATACTAAGGACAATTGCCCTCAGAAATTGGTGCACTCCTTGTTGCTTTGGATTGCGAGATATGTCACTTGGACCACAGTTCAAGTCGGTGCCCATTATTGCAGCACGTGATAAGAAAGAATGTGTCTAGTTACTGTAAGATTTGTAGGTCCTTGACTCATGATATTGAATATTGCAGATTGATTGATCAAATCCATGATGCCATTGATATTAGCATACAATAGACTAGTGTTGCAAATAATTCCAAGGAAAAGGGTGAGCATCATGACTATGATCACAGTGAGGGTGTTTTGATGGCAGCCATGGTAGAGGTTGAGGTTACAAAGGTAGATTTAGAGGTCGAGGTCGTAGGGGCGGAAGGAGTGATTTCCCTCATGGGACTTGTTATACATGTGGATCTCCTAATCACTATAGGTGTGAATGTCCACATAATATTGTGTGTTCTTTTTACAGAAAGAATCATAGTTATGAAGAGTGCCTCAACTTGTATGAACACTTAAACAAGAAACAAAAATAGGAAAATAAGGGTGCAGGAATGGTTAGATTATAGCGCTATGGAATACCAATGGATGCCAAAGTTAGCACCGCATCCTGAGTTGGTACCTGTGAAAATTACTAAACGTGTTGTGGCAACGCATGCCGGGAAACTCTGCAACAAAAGCCGACTATTACTAAGGAGGAAGTTTTGCATGCCAAGTATCCAGACCCTATGCATCAAAAGGAGGTTTATCAAGAAACCATGGAGGTAATTTAGAATTTACAGGGTGAGATATAGTGTTTGAAAGAAGTCATGGAAATTGGAACAAAAGAAAGTAGTTGATCTCCATCAGACAGATGTAGATGATTTGAAAGAAGTTTGTAAGATGATGCGTCAAGAGAACACTATTCCTTTGTTGGAGATTTGATTGAAGGGAAATACTCTACACACTAGGATTGAACATGAGAGGCAACTTCTGCATGCTAATCTTCCTCCGGATAGTTTGGATTATGACAAGGAGATAACTCTAAATGTTTTTTTATTGTTGGCTCTTGAACATCTTGATTGACACAAGAATGTAAGTATTTGTACTCACTTTGGATGTGTGGGTTCAGATGGGAAGACCTTCATTATATCCATCTTCCAATGTGATGTTCATGGAAAATCAGACTAAAGAAATGCCCATTGGAGTCTTAGAAGATGCATCCATTACTATACATGGGGCCAAGTTCACTGGGGACTTTGAGGTCTTAGCGCTTACAAGCAAAAAAATTCCCGCATTACTTGGGTCCCCTTGGTGCTATGTAAACAACACTAACTTGCCTTTGACAAGGGGTATATCAGTTTTGAGAACAAGGAGGAGTGAGTCATTATACCTCTGACATATGGGAAATCTATGCCTTATGTGGAGCCCTTAAGCAAAGAAGACTTGAACAGAATTTATGTACACATTATTTGAGATCTAGAAGTGCTTGAGCCATCAAAAGAAGGAGTTCTCCAATGGGATGATGCACAGTCAATGAGTAATACTACAAGTTTTGCATGTGATAATTGGGAACATGACACTTATGAAATGGTTGGGTACAAACCGTGAAGTGTAGTTGTGTGCGTCGATGTAAGCCACGCAGATATCGGAGATGCTTGGGCAGCAGCCAAGTACCAAAGTATACATGTGAAGATAATCCATAAGTATTTCTACTTGCTATGGAAGTTTAATGGGAATGTTAGGTGGAAAGAAGGAACATGTTATTGTATACTCTGCATGGGATAGTAGTGCACTTTGGTGGATGGTTCACAGGGATAATCTTTTGGAGTGGAGAGAAGTAAGGATTGCTTTATCTTCTCGGTTTCTAAGAAGTAATGTGGCTAGTCAAATCAATACATTTCATCATGATGATCATGTTCAACACCACGTTCAGCAGTGTGAGAGACTCTGAAAGGGGCGGGAAGCTTTACCACCTTCTTTATGGGTGCACAAGTTTTATTTCACCTTGCGAGGCTATGCACGTGCATGGTATGTCTATGCAGAGTTGAATAGGGTGACTAGAAATTGGAAAGAACTTGTTGAAGGTATGACTCAGACCTTTGATTACTTTTCTTCTAAACCTCCGGTAAATGAGGCATTGCAAGTTATGAAGCACTTAACTATGGGGATAGTGTAAAGGATGAAGAGTTACTTCAAGAATTATTAGGAGAATCAGACCTGGTGGCACACTTTGAAGAGGAAGAAACAAATGTTAAACAACTTGAGCATGCCTTCCTAGAAAGAGAAAAGGGTAAGATGATTTACATGGTTGATGATGAAGAGGTAGAGAACCTGGACATTGAGCACACAAAGGGTATGCACGAAGTCTTGGATAGTGCAGATGAGAATGAACACACGTATCATGAGCCCATAAAGACCAAAAAAGTGAACATTGGAATAGATGTTGAACCTAAGGAGGCCATTATTAGAGATTATTGGTCTGACTTTGAAGTTGCTAAAATCATTGAGCTATTGTGTGACTTTCAGGACTTGTTCCTTAGAGGTTATCATGAATTGAAAGGCGTACATGAATCATTGGGAGAGATGAAGATAAAGTTGAAATAAAGTAAGTGTCCCCAGTTTGGAAGAGGCCTTACAGGATGAATCCAAACTTGCACGTTAAGGTAAAAGAATAAATTGAAAAAATTTAATTTATGGAATCATTATGCCAATTGAGGAGTCATAATGGGTGATCCCTATGGTGATCAACATCAAGAAAGATGGTAGAATTAGGATTTGTGTGGATTACATGGAGTTAAATGTTGCATGTGTGATTGATCCCTTTCCCACACCCTTTACTGAGGAAATATTGGAAGGCATTGCAGGTGCGAAATCTACTCCTTCACTGATGGATTCTCTAGATATCATCAGGTTTAGATAAATATTGAAGATCAAGAGAAGACAACTTTCACCACCAGTGGGGAAGTTTTTCATACACGATTATGCCCTTTGGATTAAAGAATGTGCCTGCAGTATTTTCGCACATAGTGGTACAAGCATTCCAAGATTTTATTCACAAGTTCTTACAGGTGTATCTGGATGATTGGACAGTCTATGGGCTTGTGAAAGATCACTATGATAATCTGAGGCTGATGTTCGAGAGGTTTCGGCAATTGAGCATCTCCTTGAACATTAAAAAGTGTATATTTGCCACACCCTTTGGAATTTTTCTAGGACATGTCATCTGTAAAGAAGACTTGTTAGTGGATCCTACTAAGGTAGCTGTTATTTTGGGCTTAGAAGAGCCTACTAGCCAAAGCAAGGTGCGCAAATTCTTGGGGCACATAGGTTATTACAGAAAATTTTATAAAGGGATATGCCAAGATTGTCGTACCCTTAGAAGAATTACTCAGGGGAAAAGGAAATTTCTATTGGGGTGAGGCACAAATGTGTGTTTTTGACACACTAAAGGAAAGGCTTACTACAACGCCTATTTTGTGCTTCCTTCATATTCCAATCCTTTTCATGTTTATATAGATGCCTCTGGCATGCCCATTGGTGGTGTATTATCCCCTAGAGAATGGATTGTTGATCATCATATTTTCTTTGCTAGCAAAAAGTTGACTCCAACAAAATAGAATTATACAACAACAGAGTGTGAGGCCTTTTCTATGATCTACGTGCTCTATAAGTTCTAACAGTATTTGTTGGCTACACCATTCATATTTTATACAGATCACATGGCACTAAAGTACTTAGTAAATAAGCTCATTTTATAGGGGTGCATATGTCATTGGGTTCTGTTGTTTCAAGAATTTAATTTTACAGTGGTGGTTAAGCCAAGTAAGAGTAATTTTGGTCCAAACCATTTGTCAAGGATTCAATTAGGAGAGGATGCGCATAGCATTGAGGATACAATTTTGGATGCACAACTATTCAGGTTGAACCATGCACCCTCGGACTTGGAGGATATTGTTGTCTTTTTACGTACAGGTGTGGCACCCGAGGAATGAAGGCTTTAGAAAAGAAACAACTTGTTGTACACGCGTATCTTACATGTTGATTAGTGGAGACTTATACAAGTTAGGTCATGATGAATTTTTACGTCGGTGTGTGCTTGAGCATGAGCACAATGTAATTATGGCAGAGGCTCATAGCGGTATTGTAGGTGGACACTATGCAAGGGATGTCACCACACACAAGATTCTACTAGCTGGTCTATGGTGGGAAACATTATACAAGGATTGCAAAGCATATTATAAGGCATGTGACCATTTTCAACACCTTAGAAATCCTAGGCAACGAGATGAAATGCCTTTGAGGCCTATTACTAGTGCAAAACCTTTTGAGAAGTGGGCAATTGACTTTGTGGGCCCTATCTCCCCAGCCGTGCGTAAGACAGGATCACGCTATATTATAACTTATACATATTATCTTACAAGGTGGGTAGAAGTGGCACCTACAAGGATTACATAGTAGCTACAAGTAAGGTTTATGTGGGAAAATATTATTATTAGCGGTATGGCTACCCTTTAAGTTTGACAAGTGATAGGGGTACTCATTTCCTTAATGAGACTATCATAATATTATTATATGAATTCATGGTTGCACACCATAGGAAAACCCCTTACCACCCTTAGTCAAATGTAACTACCAAGGCCTTCAACAAGATATTGAGCCATACTTTGAAAAAAAAATTGATGTTAGAAGGTGAGATTGGGATGACAAGGTTTTGCGGTACTTTGGACATACCGAACAACCTACAAAAGGTTGAATAAGGCAACACCCTTTCAGCTAGTGTTTGGCATAGAGGCAATTCTCCCCATGGAATTCATGTTACCTTCTTTGCATATTGTGCATGCAAGAGGTCTAGTTGATGAGAAAGCACTAGAAGAACATATTGATAAGTTGATGCAATTGGATGAAAGGCACGCCATAACACGATGGAGTCAGAAGTAAGAAAAATCCAAGTAGAAGGCATGGCATGATAGGAACATCAAATATAAGAAGCTTGAGGTTGGGAAAATGGTGCTTCTGTATGATTTAAATTTTTTGCGCCATCCTAGAAAGTTGAAAGTGCATTGGTTGGGACCATATGTTATCACTCATATACTTGATTCAGGCGCTTTCCAGTTAGAGGTGTTAGATGGAACACGGTTTCCTGGTTACTTCAACGGGATTAGGTTAAAGCCCTACTATAAATAAGTCTTCTTGGTGTTTGTAATAAGGCAGTATTTCCATTTAGACTAGGTTTCCTTTAATGAATTTCCTTTATATGTGTTTCCTTCATCGTTGTTATGCTTTGTCAATTTAGCTCGGTGTTGTGTATAATAAGCACGCTTAGGCACCCAGAAGTTGATTATCATTTAAGTGTTTTCATGCGCAAAGGATCACGCATACCCTTAGTGTGGGGTGGTTTATATACAGGGTTCATTACCAAGTTGAATATAGTTGATTGTCATATGAAGATGGGTATGCATAAGGAAACTTTTGTGCGGGTGCTTTTTGGAAGGGTGCAGATACTCCTAAATGAAACCATAGATGAAAAATGGATGCATAGTATAACACGAGGTAGGCTATGGCGAGAAACTACTTGGAAGAAGGCATGATGGAGAAATAATTTGGTGCAAGTGGGCACATGGAAGGAGGTCTGTGGCTAAGAAGTAGAATGAGTGCCAGAAGGTTATGACTGTGGCACGAAGATGAGCAATGCAGAAAAGTTGACGAATGATGAATTAATGTTGGGATTGGTGGTAGGTGAAGGAGTAATAAATGTGGTAACTTTTAAAATCTATATAAGGAAGGGTTGTGAGGCCATTGTTACCTTTGCAATTACGAATTATTGAGCGAGTTATTTCCAAGCGAGCTAGCTAAGATGGTTGTGAAGAGTGGAGAGTTGTGAACTAGTTGGGTTGGTCAGATCTGCACATGAGGAACTATTACGCTCCATTTGTTGAAGTGTTTGAGCAAGGCGAAGGCATGCGGGAAAGGAGATTGATGAGATAGGGTTTGAGTTCAAGCTAGGGCATAAGGAACCGAGTTACAGAGCTCAAGGAGGTAAGAGAACACATATTTTTGATTGAAATGGCACCCAAGAGAGCATCGAGAGCAGCCATGAGGAGAAGAAACAAAAGGAGGTCAAAATTGAGATAGAGGATGCTCCTGAAAATTATTTTTCAAAATGCAATACCCATAGGAAGTGATCATGGGACATGATTGGGATTCCCATATCCATCGAAGTAAATTCAATGATTACAACCATAGGACAACTGATAACAAGGAGGAGTTAGACATTTTGTTGAATAAAAAGACAAAAAAATGGACAAATGGATGACATGCCCGTATACAAAGATGCTTTGAGGAGAAACTCCTAAGAAAGGTAGGGGTTTTATAGTTGTACAAACTTCCTTATTTCAAAAGCCAAAAAAGTTATACCAGTGGCTAATGAGTAGAGTCCATGAGGACTTTTTCTATTTTTTTGGGTGACGAATGAGGATCACCGCACCCTTGATCGGCACTTTGACGGGTTTGAAAATCACAGGCACAGAGGTGAGTAGTGACCTAACTGATAAAGCAACAATTGTAGCAACCAACAAGGAGTTGGGTTATACAAAAGGTGGGTGTGGTATGGATATTTACAAGCTAAGGAAGTATCTGGTCATACAGGTAAGCCTCACACTTGTTGAAAAATTGAATGACCAGGAGAGATGGTCATAGGTGAACACTTTGTGGCTACATGTTGCAAAGAAAATATCACAAGGGGAGACCTACAACTTAGCTGGATAAATTATTGAGAAATAATTGAAGAGGCACGTACAGTGAGAAAATTAGATTTGGTTTTATTCTATTATCCCTTGTGTTTGTGGAGATTGGATTGCTCGATGGGCCAAAGAATAAAATCCCAAAGTACCTACAGAAAAAGAAATCTCTCGCAGAGAGATTCAAGAAGTATCTTTGTGAGGGGACAATGAGTGGCCCGTTCAAACCAAGGATAGAAATGTGGTATGCACAACTTTGTGCCATGTTTCAAAAAGAGTGGAGGATACCTAAGGAGTTACTCGCAGTGGTAGGAAATTTGGTACAGTTTGTAGTCTATCAACACTTTTGCATTGCATGTTTTACGATGAAGGATGGGACATGGAGTCCTTGGTGCAAACTACCCTATGCTTTCACCGCACGGTTCTTTCAAGAAGCTATCCACATACTTTTAGATGCATGCAAGTTAATCTACAATGTTGATAAGGTGGATCTGTGACTATCACACTCTATGGAAGACTTACGTCTATCCTAGTAAGTCTACTTATATTGAAAGATACATTTCGGATGACATAGCTATAAAGCATGTGAGTTTGGTAATAGGCAACAAGTGGAGTAGCATTGGTATACCTTCAGCTTAAGCCTAGGCTAGAGAATGGAAAATATGTAGAGAATGAGTTCAAACTACCAAGCCCACCTAAAGGGAAGCACACAGTTGGCACATTGGCAGCGAAAACCTACTTCACCCATTCAGAAAAAGAAGAAGAATAAATTCATGAAGATAGTGGTGGGTTGGACCATAGGGGTAGAAGACAACCTATGGATGGAGAAAAGAAAGAGCGTGAGGTGATGCCCCCATCACAGAGCAAGAGGATGAAGTGTTTGAGACAAACACAATGGAAATCAATGTGGAGCGAGATAGTCGAAGAGCCACAGTTCAAGAGAGTGTTCAGGAGGACAAGGGTTCAGGGCGCAGGGTCATCACAACCATTGAGGAGGTCACCAAGGATTTCACCATAGAAAGTAGATCCAGAGAAGAAGAGAAGGCATAAGATAAAGCTTAAGGATGAAGATGAGGATGAGTCTAGGGAAAGCATGACGGTATGTCGGTATAGCCTCGAGGATATAGAGGATCCTTGTTATGAGGAGATGAAGGATGATGAGGAGAGGCACAAAGAAATAGAAGAATAAAAGTGTGAAAGCCCAATTCTGGAGTCAGCACGTGAGTTTCTAAGGGAAAAATAACAAGGGAGGAAAAAGAAGGTGAAGACTATGTGACTCCCATGATTAGATATGTGAATGATACCAAAGAAGGTCATATGCGTGTGCTTCTAGAGTACTTGTGGAAGCTAAGGACTTGTATGGTTGGGAGTTGATGGATGCAAAGATGGCGAACATGCGCACATGGAAGCAGTTTTCATGGTCAATGTAGAATCATATGGATGAGCCTAATTTTAATGTATGCGAAGAATCATGTGTCTCGCGTAGAATGAAGAAAGCACCCCAAATCTGGCATGTAAATGTTAAGCCAATTGTTATGTCGGATGAACAAGTGAGCAATGCCTTGGTAAAGGTATCTGCAGAGGTTACGCATAGGAACATAGACAAAGTGGAAATAATTAGGGCACTGATGGATGACAACAAGGATAAGGATGTAGAAATAAAGCACCTCACAGTAGAAAAGGAAAGAGCCGAGGCAAAAATAGAAGCCTTGATTGGTATGGCCAAGGAGATTGGCGACTATATTCTAAGGTAAGGCCACATCTGAATCTCAAGTTCTAGAAAAATTTCCATCTGTAATGCACTATATATGCACACTTGTAAAACTAGTCATAGAGGAAGGGCACGTGCATATGCCCACACCAAAAGACCCTGCAAAGGAAGCAACAAGGGTAAAAGCCACCATTTCCAAAAAAATTGCAAGTTATGAGTCGTTGCTACAAGCCTTGAGAGATGAATTAAAGAAGGCAGATCAGGCCTTGAACATGTGCACGGCACCAGATGTAATCATTAGGATGAGAACAATTGTAGAAGATAATGAAGTCCTCAAGCCATGAAGAATGAGACACTTGGGCACATGGAGAGACTTGCTTTGGTGGAAGAGAAGCGCAAAGCACTTACAAGTGCCCAAGAACCACATGAAAATAGGCTGAAGGAGATAGGCAACTAGATTGTTAGGAAGATGGACTATATGGAGGGCATGATTTCTAGTATGGAAAATATTTGTAGAATCTTGCAGAATGAAAAAGAGAACATGACTCAAGATGAGCTAGATGTCATAGTCACATGATATCCCGGACCAAACAAGTAAGGCCTTAAGCAATTGGCAGGAATTGGAGGTAGAAGTTAAGAATGAGTATCCGAATTAATATTTCCTATTACGAGAGGAGAGCATTGAATGATATCTCATTCTTTTGTTTGAACAAATCTTCATTATTTCATTCATTATTCTTTACTTTGGAGAGATAAGTTAAGATTACCCATTGTCGGGGTGGCAATGCATTTAGTGTGGGGTAATGTTGAGCAGATAAAAGATAGTTCAAGTATGAAAGCGCATAAGGATTGGACACACGAGACACATGGTGCATAAAAGGACACGGAAATATAGCATAACAATGCACACCTAGGACAAGTGTACACAAGACTTAGCCACTTTTGTAGATTTGGGCTATTTTTTGAGATAGAGTGTTGAGCACGCAAAGATATGAAGACTTGTATTTCACGTAAGGCTATTTTTGGGTTTTGCATCAGTTTGAGTGTCATGCAGATTCTTAGTCTAATAATAGGATCTATTCTTAGAGTTAACTATAGAAGATCTATTATTAATAGTTGCATACTTTTGTATTCCCTTCTAAAGGCACATGGCTATTATTAGCATGTAGCCTATTTTTGGAAGGTACATGGGCGGTGAAGGGAAATTCCCCACCCCTATATATATGTATTGATTTGCACGGTTTAGAGAGACCAATTATTGTAGAGTTATGATGTTGGTTTTGTTCGTGTGCATGACTCATGATGACATTACTATGATGTATGAAGCTTCTGTGTTTTGTAGTATTTAATATAATGGATCATATTGGCTGGATATTGGTGTTAGATGTGATTGAATATTTTTTTGCATGGTAAATCTCATTATGATCATTGTTTATTCAATCTTTCATATGGTTTAGATCTAGATCTAGTTTATGCACTGTGGATTATTTACTATTTTTATAAGTTTGGCTATACACATATGCAATCATGTTAATATTCTAGACAAGCAAGAGGAACCCGTTACCCTTATGCGCTTGGTGAGTGCTTGGTTACAGTGAGTGATGTGTTAGCGCGCCTTAGGTTATTTTTAGTGAATTCTAGGCTAAATCAAATCAATGTGATAGCTATGGGGTGATGTTTGTAGGATGTAAAATGTAGAATCTATGAAGACGTGTAATGTCTATAGCCTGTAATGTGGTGTGTAATGTGTAGATGATGTAGGATCATGTCATGATATTCAAGTGCCTAAGGTGTAATAACTATTGTGTAGTGTGTGGGGTTTGTGTGTAGAGAATTCCCTCAGCAGTTAAGTGTGAACAAGTGCAAGAGTGTGTCATTGGCTAATGAGGTGACAAGAATCACCTACGAAAGAAAAATTTTGCATGAAGTGGTGGGAGAATGTTGGGAAAAAGTAAGTGGGGACCATACGATGGTGGTGGAAATAGAAATATTTCTTGACCATTAGTAGGAGTAGTTGCTTTGAAAAAATGATTGGTTGGACCTTATGCGGGATTGATGACCATTGACTTTTTTTACATATAAGACTTTCTTGACCATTAGTAGGTATCGACCTTATGCAGATCGATGAACCGTATAAGACTTGTAGAAAACGGTGGACTGATTTTGAGAGGTGGTTACGTAATTTTATTTGGTAATGTAGGCTGACTTGATAATTTCATATATGACTTGAGTGTAGGAGGAGTGACATTGATTTTAAGCCGCTGTTTCGAGGAGGTGTTTAACTTATTGTAGAAGGATATTGAGTAACAATGGCATGATGCTCATTAGACATAGCATGAGCATATTTAGGAGCCCAATGCGAGTTATCATTTGGATATGGGCCTATATGATAATCTTGTGCGGTGAATGAGATAAACCCCTAACGCTCAAGATGTTTAATTCTTCATTGTAAAGCGTAACAATCATTTTCATTATGTCCATTGATTCGATGGTAATTAAAATATGGAAAACCTTGATATTTTGCTAGACGATAAGGAGGATAGTAATGAGTGTGCGGTAAAGTGATCAGTTGATGACTAAGGAGATCAGTAAGAATGTCATGTTGCTTAGTATTGTGATCAAAGGAGAGAGGCTCGTAATGGTATGACTTAAGGCTCAATATAAGCACATGTAGAAGACATAAAATGAAGATGAGATGTAGAAGGAGAACAAACATGAGTCCGAGAAACACCCTTAAGATGTTGGAATTCTGATTTGAGGGACGAATCATAGATTCCATAACCTTAAATTTTTCTTGAAATAAAAAATGCAAAGTTTGAATTAACTCTAACATGGGTTGATTAGATGGAGGATCACAAAGACTAGGATCATTAGATAAATGATCAAAGATAAGAATTATTTCATGTTGTGGGTATGTCTAGGGAGGTACATGGTGTCTAGGATTTTGGTAGAATAGCACGGAAATTAAGATACATCTTAAGTAAATCGGACACATAAATTTGAGGAATTTGGGAGCCATGATAGAGAGAAAATGAGGATCCTAAGCATGAAAGAATTCGGGTTCACCAAAATGATTAACTAAAATAGGAATTTATTTTAGTGTAATCTAATGTTATAGGAGCAGTAAAATGAATAAATAAATGGAACAATAAATATTGAAATACACCCAAATAAACTAAGCTAGAAAATATGAAACCCTGATGTGTAAGAAGGGTTAAGAAAAACCTTAGTTGATTCGCGAGATGTCATAGTGTAGACCACGTGAATAGGAGGAGGAAATGACTGCACAAAATCTTGAGAAAGCACAGATTTGAGATATCCGACTAGACCGGGTGCCTAGAAAAGGATAGCAAAACCCACGGGTGCCCTAGTCCGAGATCTAGGCATCCTAGTCTACGAGAAATGACCAGGAATCTCCTCCGGAGTGTCACCGGATGTTCGCTTCCTATCACACCAATGTCACTAAACCGCATCGGATGTCGTTATAAATAGGAGATGGAGAAATCACCTGAAAAACCCCGATAAAGCATCAAACCCTAAAAAGAAAGATGCATTTGAAGGGGTTGGATTGTTCTTAGCTACTAAATGGATGGACATATCACTTTGAGTGTTGCACTACATCTTAGACCTAATGTATTTCTAGATGTGTATGTGTGCAATCGTGCCCTATGTTTCTCTTGTGTCACACACTTTGTGAAATAGTGAGAAAATAACTAGATGTAGAATGTATTAAATGTGTGTATGGAAATAATAGAATCTCCTCCTATGAAGTGTGATGAAGATGAACCATTATTGTATGCTTTCGATGGAGCTAGATGGATGCAAATGTAGATTTATATGCCTTTGATGGATGCAAATCTAGATGGTCATAGTAGATGTTTAGTGTTTGGTCCTTCATTAAGGTCACATAACTTTATATTTATATGTTAATCTTGATCTAATTTTGTAATTAACCCCAAAAAGGTCGACCACCAAAAATATATAAATCTCAAATGGATAAAAAGTGCCCAAAAGGTGAGAGTAAAGTTCAAAGAGGATCGGGGTGCCCCAAAGGAGACCAGGGTGCCTAGGGCACCCTAGTCCCGGGCCGGGCACTCCACTCAAAAAAAGGAAAACGTAGAATGACAATACAAACCGGGGCAAGTGTAGGTGTAAGATTTAAAATAATGACAGAGAGCAAAGTAAAATGGCCAAAGACATGGGTTGATTATCACTCTTTTCACTTAAAAACCATAAGAATAGTAGTATGAGACCGAGACTAAATAAGGACTCAAAGTGCGTGATTTTTGTCTACATATTGTTTACCAAATTGGATTAGTATGGTTTTCAAGAATGGAAATTAAGTTTTGTTTTGTGATATTTTTGGGTTTCCAAGCTCACATAATGGTTTTTTTATTTTTTCCATTCTAGAAATGATTTGTTAAAAGAGACATAAGGAATACATGGCGGTTTCAAAATGATCATTGTTTTGTATAATTTTTTTTATTTTCTTCCTCTCTCTATATTTTGATAATGTTCATGGTTGGTTTCTATCATGTTGGCAAGGATCGTTAAAATTTTGATATGATTTAAACCATATGATCTATACACTACATCGCCCGAGGATCTAAATTCACATAATATGGACATATGTATCTTGATGGGTTGATTTTAACTTGTATGGATGATAACATTTGATTTATATGGAATTAGTTGATTAGAAGGTGATATATCAAAGTAGTCACCATATTATGTGACCCATGTTTGAACTATGGTGCATGTTTTGATTTTTAAGGCATTGGTATTTCCTAAATGAGGTGATGGTAGTATAATGGTTAGCCCATAGTGGTGTATTGAATGAAGTACGTGTGCATTGAAGTTTCCTCATTATTGGTTTTGGGCTGAGGAAAACTTGGAGTTTTAGGTCATTTTTGTAAATTGTGGCTTGTGAAGGAGGTCTGGTTTTGGTGCTTCGTGGTGTTCTTGGTTGCATAGTCGTTCATTTGAGCTCCACCATTGCAAGTTAACATGTCTATGAGTTGATATGTATGTTTTATTTAATTAAAATACAAAGGTTACTCCATCTAGGTTGGTTTTCTTTGCTCATCATGCATGCATTTTTGGAATTCTGCGGGTCCATATCACTAGGTGAAGTTTTTACAATGAAGCCCATTGAAATTTTTAATCACGTTTGAATTTTTATTTCAATACCCACTTGTTAAAAACTTATATTCTTATAAATAATGAAGAGGGTGAATTTTTATTAAATAAAGAAGAATTTTCTCGTGTAGTTGTTTTTAGCACATTTAGTCGGTTTTTCATACCCAGCTTTAGCTTTGGCTATCAAATAAAATGGAAACAAGCATGAAAAAGGTTAACCCATTTGGTCATTAAATATTTTTGTTTTGGCGAGCTTGATATGATTCTCGTGATGGTTATCTTTTGAATTTTTGTTGGAAGGTCATGTCGTATTGCATACGTATCTCACCTGGGTTGAAATGGAATCTTGCAGACTATGTTGAATAAATATGATATGTCAATTCATATTTTGATTAACATTTGCTTTATTCTCTTAAAACAAGTCCTGTGAATTCATGGAAAATAAATAAAAGATATTGCGGTTGAAATAGTTGTGAATAATGGAAAACCAAGGTAGTGTTGTCAGTTTTTGTGTGGAAATGTTTTTTTGTGCATGGGTCTTTTCAATATACACTCTTTTTACTTTAGTATGAACACATTTCTCAAAAGCATAAGTTAAGTCTAATTTGATTAAAGTGCAATGATTTCAAATAGAATATAAGACTGATTTTTGAGTCAAGACATTTTTGGGTATAATTTTTATTGTGTCATTCGTAAGATGTGAGTTTCGAAGTGAATAGATGATTGAAAAGAAATAATATTGAGAAAATGCAAGAACTTTGAAATGTGATTGAAGTGTTGATGGAAGCTTTGCATTTTATTTTGAATATGTGAGTTTTACTGAACGGTTAGTATTGGAATTGTTTAAAAATATTTAGTTGTTGTTAGATAAAGATGATTGCCATCTGTCACATTTTAATTGGGGCATTAGTTCACTCTGTTTTGTGAAAAATTGATGAATTGTGGAGTTGTTTCAGTTAAGCACTATTAGTAATCTGTCATTTCTTCTCATTTCAAACATGTAAGGTTTGGGACGGATGGGGTGGTTCTATAGGATCAGGTTCTCGTCATCCATGGGGTCATGGTAGTTTTCATGGTCAATCACGATGGCAGAGAGACTCGCTTTAGGGGTGACGTAAGTGGAACTAGTATGCTTGGGGGTAGAGGCACCTTTATAATAACTGGTCCTACCCATGTCTCCGTATATTTTGACACCAAAGAATCATGTTTACATGAAGTACTAAAGTTTATTGAGTCTTATCCCCATGTTCAACCCTCTCGCAGTGTTCACAATAACCCTCCTCACCAAAATATTGATCATACTCAAGCAGATCATAATCCATCTTCTTCTAACCACTCAATTTAGTCCGCCCATCACATTTACCCCCACATAATGTCCAACTATCTGCTAATCAACCATTATTACTTGGATAAAACAAGGCTTAGCATTCACATGATTTGCACCCACTCATAATCATGTTAGGTCCTCTTCTCGCAATACCTAGGTGACCGGAGCTTTGAAGAGGGTGAAGCTATAAGTAGAGGAAGAAACAAGATTCGTCACTTGCACTACTCTTCCATTTGAACCTTATGAATATGTAGAGTTGATGATGAAGGCTAGGACTCCTTTACTTGATCTTACCAGAGATGATTAGTTTATCATGATATAGATTGTTGTTTTCTGTTTGGATATGGATTTGATTGAATATTTGCAGTACTTAATAGTTTTTGGATTATATTTGATGACATGTGATGGTTCTGGATTTATAATATTGTGTGTGTGTGTGTGTGTGTGTGTGTGGTTAGATGATGACAACAACCTTGGTTTCATGGTGTTTGATGATTATTTTCATATTATGATGGAGAATTTATTTTAAATGATTGGAATGTTGCATGGATGTATTTTGTATTTTATCTAATGCATTAATATTAATGTGGACCCATTGTCCTTTTGTCTCATACCTCATACTTTGAAAATTCGTATTTATCCAAAGGTTGTTACCTAGTCCTTTCACTTATATTTAATAAAGTATTATGAAGTCTCGCTTAAAAAGAAGGTAATATTTTATTATTTAATTTTATTATTTGGAGCCAAACCGGTTATAATTGATTTTGCACAAGGGAAGATTATAAAAGGACTTGGAAGATACAATTTTGATGATGAGAAATCAGGTATTGTAGCAATTTGTGAAGCTTATTTCATAAGGAATATTTTTGTGCATATGGTTTTCTGAGATAAGTGATCTTACAGGTGTTATGATGACATTGTTTTGAGGTTTGAGTATGAATTTATGATACAACAGGTATATCCAGTTTTAATATTATTTTACTAATTATCTGATTTATTATTTTGTATCTCATCTAAGCTGATTACATATTTTTATCTGCCATATCTAGAGCAAGTCTTGAATGATATCTTCATTTCAATCTTGAGATAAATGCAGATTAACATCCATATTGGCTTTGATTTGAATCATGACTCTTGTTAAACGTTGTTTTAACAATCATTGTACATTTCATAAATACAAATATGTTTCTATTCAACGTATTTATCTTCATTTTTGTCTTGCAAATTGTGTAAATATGTTATATATGAATAGTGTGTTTATTTTTGTTTCTTGTGTTTTTGTTCGATTTTTACGAATACAAGATCATTAAATCATCACTTATATTTTCACCTTTTCAAGAGGTTTTCTAATCAATAGGCTTCACTTTGTCAAATAAAGGTTAAAAATAATTTCTTATCAAAGAAATCAATTTCATCAATAAGTTATTTATCATTATATATGAAGTACGATGGAAAGTTTTCAAGATATTTGAATGATCTCATTATCATATGTGAATTAATATTTTGTGGTCTTGTAGTGTCTTCTCTTGTTGTCTTGTACATCTCATTTCTTTTAAGAGAGAAAAAAATTCAGATTCTTAGGTCGGTCCATGACTAACCTATATTTAAACTACCCACGTTTAATCCATTCTTAAGTATCATCATGATTAAATTGGTTTGATTCGATCTCCACCTTTTGCATTAGGTGAAAGGGATGATTATTTCTCGGTCTAACTTTTATTGACAACGAAGTAACATCTAAAAAGTTGGCAAAAGAGAACAATGACAGAATTTCCTAATGGGAAGCAAAGTGCCAGTGTGCTCCTGTCCCTAATGGGTGGTTCTCTCTGGGTGGCCAAAAGTAAAAACAGTGAAATCAAAGGAGGCTAGGATGTTAGTTGGTATGCAAAAATGTAAGTTTCGAATCAGAAACAACAAGTAATAAAGATGAAAAGGATAAAAGCAATGTTAAAGAAAATTAAAGGGTTGTTAATTATTAATTCTCTTACTTAGGATTCATGCTTACAAATGGTGTATTTATAGGCTATATATACTTAGTTTAGAGGCTATATACACCTAAGTAAGTGCATTATTTAGACTACACCCTCTAAACCCACTAATTTTCCTCTACATTTCCTCTAAATAGCTTCTACAAGCTAATCTTGGCCTATTAATTAATCCCAAGTGATTAATTAAGCCTCCCTAATTCCCATGAGTCATTAATCTTAATTAATTACTCATAATCATGTTTATCCACTCTTAATCCTACATCTACATTATCCCACATTCGTTACTAATTGTGTATTTCCCAAAGAGGAAAGCTATAAAAGCAACCTAGTACTCCCTTCCTAAAACACAACTTGACATTTGATCACACCTACTCCTACTTTCTCATGCTAAGCTAGGTAAAGGACCGAGGCCTACCCGTTAAACATTTGAAATCATAAATATGATATGATATGACATGTTAGGAGATAATGTTAGCCACATGTCAGCTATAAATATTCCAATATATAACCAAGGACTAAGGGTGTAGAATGCCCCTCTATTTTATAAAGCAACAGTGTCCCTAATGTTGACCATTTCAAGTGGCTTCTTCAAACCAAGATAGTCCTCAATGTTGATGATATTTGAATGTTGGTATAGGAAATCTTCCTCCTCCTAAGTTACAACTTCATTTCTTAATTATTCCATTTGATTAGATACTCGTTAAATACTCTCATCTTCACCCTCTTAATGCACATTTGAATAATTTCCTTATGTCCCATATTGATTTTACCTTATTTATCCAACTTGGGTAACTCTATCCAGGCTTAAACATTGTATGCAATTACATTCTCCAAGCTAGAAATGTGATAGTTATGTGAAATTGAAAAACTCTCTTTGAGACTAAAGAGCTTCAAATCTTCAAAAAAATGAATGTTATTACTATCCAATTGAAATTCCTTTATATTCTTTTTCTTATAGATATAATATTTAAACTGAAATATTGAATCTTCCATCTTTTGAGCTACATTATATGAACTATTATCCTTTTTCGTTCTTTAACTTGATCCTCTTCCTCTCCTTATGCATCACTCATAGCTTCTTCTTCTTCTTCTCCTTCTCCTTATTTCTTCTTTTTTATTTTTTGCTTCTTCTTCCCCAACCTCATTATTTTCTTTCTCCTCCTCTTTATCTTTTGTCCACCTCGCTAAGAAAACATTTTCCATTTCCTCCCAAGACCAATATGAAATATCTTGATTCAAGTGAGAGACCCAAATCTTTGTTGGACCAAAAATCCAAAATGAAAACCAAGATTATTTCCATATAGATGAAAAATAATTCTTCTTAAACATGACCCACCATTTCCTAGCATAAATCACTTCATTTCCATAAAAGGGTCTCATCCCATGATGTTCAAAAATTAGAGTTTCAAGAACAACTCCTTTAAATAAGATTTAAGTGGCCAAATTTAGAATTATTTCAAACTTAATTCGGATAATACAACCTTAATTCAGAAAATATAGAGAAAAAATCACCTTTTGTTTTTTTGGATCTTTTCAAAATCGTAAACAAATTTGAAAATTTCAAAACCTTCAACTTGTGGAGCGAACTTATGAAAAAACAAAAATAGTCCATATAACTTGTGCAAAACAAGTCAAATAGTCTTGAAATTTTTAGATAACCTTAATTGATTGATTTTTCCACTTTAGAAAAAAATTGTAGAAAAATTTGCCACTTTTTGTAGATATAGCTAAATCTTTAAATTTAGGGGTTCGACCCAATCTCGGGAAGATTGAAGCTCTAATATCACTTGTTATGAAATTACTTAGATTTGAATATTAGCAACAATATAACACAACATAACACCGAGATATAGGTAAGTAATAACAATATGAAAATATAATGACTTAGCCACTTTGAGGGGGCAACCTCCAAACCATACAATAAGACTCAAGTGCTCAATTTGATGACCGTCTACCACTTACTAACTCTTTTATGTACCCTACTATGTTATGTAAAGCACCAAGGCTGACCTACTAAAGATATGAAAGCATAAATAAATATGATATGACATGTTAGAAGATAATTTTATCCATGTGTTGGTTATACATATCCTAACATATGACCAAGGATTAAGGGTGTAGCAATAAAGGTCACGAAAGGAGATCCACTTTTTGTTATCCTCCCTCTTATTCCGATCATAGTATAAACATTAGAAGTCGCATATGATATAGTTGTGTATGTGTCGGAAGACAAATATTATTAGTTAGTGCAAATTATAGGATGTTATCTTACCATTTAAGCTTGAAAAATTTGCAGATTAATGTATTTTGTTGTATAGATTATCTTTCACTTACCCCTTGCTCTATTGATTTTTGACTATGTATAGTCGAAAATTAATAGATAGTATTAGGTATTGGAATCTTATGATTGACTGTTATATGGATGTGGGTAGATATATATGCATGGTTCTCTTTTTATTATTCTATGTTGGTAGTTGAATGTCTTTATTTGCTTCCTTCATTGAAGGGCAAGGCCACTTTGTATACACCTAATTTTTCACTTATCATCTTTCATACATGTTACTAACAATTTCCTTGTGCGAGATAAGGGTAATTGTTGAATATATTTCTAGATCGGGTTCCTTAAGGGGCCTTCCAGAATGGGGAATGGTTATTCATGTATCCATTATGGATTATAGACAGATACATTAAGTAAGTGTCGCTATTTGGTCTTAGCCCTAGTTGCCCTTGCATTAGTCATCCTTGTCCCCTTATGTCTCACACATTACATTTACAAATTCTTACTTGTATCCCATCATCTTGGCACCTTGTTCATCCACCTATTTGATCTATGACACCTATTTTTACCTCACATTGCATTTTATCATCCATGGTAGACACATCGCCCACGGTGATTGTGTCGCAAGATTTGATTTTTCCTTAGCCAACACAATCTCCCACAAGTTATTGTATCGTATATACATATACACCACTCATTTCCATTTAGATAAAGGAATCCATAATCATTCACAATTCCATTTGCTCTACTATTTTGTGTCGTATTTGTATATGCTCGTCTACCTCTTAGTTCATCTTGCATCTTGCTTAGATTGGATTGATACTCTTTTTTCTTGGATGGTTGTTTGCATTATTAGGTCACCGATAGTGAGTATAGGACATGAACATTGCTCCCCTTATCCACCTAATAATGACTCTCTCTAAGTGTGTTTCTTCTCTAGAGAGATAGATGCATCAGTGACCACCCTACAAGTACAAGGTGAGTGTTCTAACCATCTTTTTTCATTTTGCATTGATAAGCTTGTTTCCTTCCCTCATTGTGTTATGTTAGATTAGTATTACATATGTTTGGATGTTAATTAGCATAGTACTCTTAATAAGTATCATTTCCTTAGTTATCATCATTTATATCATGCATGCTTGTTTCATTTATTATTGATCTATACTTCTCCACATCAAACTATCGATATCTCAATAACGTTCCTTCCTCTAGCTTGACTACGGACCTTAGAAACCATAGGTTGACCTAGTGTAGGGATTACTTCCCTCTAGATATATGACCCTAGTGCTCGTTGCAGCCCCTTTTAATTCTACCATCTTGTATGTTAGTACATGTGTGTTTCCTACTTGTTTCCTTGATATCCTTTTTGAATGGATGATTTAGAACTGAAATTTATTGAGACACATCTTTGGCCACATACATTCTCTCTCGTGAACCCAACATGAATCATACAAACCATCTTATCAAGCACATCTCGTTAAAAGCACCCATTTTCAAATTTGAATTCATCTAAGCATCCAAAAACCCTAAGAATCTATTTACACATACATCATCACCCAGGGGTGATTCTGTTTGTTTCTATCACACCTACTTCTAGATGCCTTCAACCTTTGTGCAAACCCTATTACATAGTTTATTTTATCTATTTTTCTTTTCCACTTCCTAGACACATCGGCCCTTGTCTAATATTTCTAGGAGGGTTGATTTTGTATCTTCCTCTATAATTTTATTTCCTAATGCCATCGTCCCCGTAAAAACATTCTACAAGGTCAATTTTTTCTAAAGTACAAATTTCCGAGCCCTTTTTTCAAGTATCCAAGTTACAAAGATGTCACCTATGAGGATATTTTTAGCATAATTAAACCTCTAAATTTATCTATAGGATATTCATTTATGTCGACATCTCCTCTTCATGATCCTAAATGCTTTAGTTCTCATCTTACAAGCACTAATCTTCCTAGTCACCCTAATCTCACCCATGAAACTTTGTTATCCCAACCTTGTCACTCTAATCAATCAAAGCAGGGTCACTCGAAAGAATGTAATATGGTTGAGATTGAGAAGATATATCTTCATTCCATCATCAAAAACCTCAACATCAATGAGTAATTCACCCCGAAAAAGGATGGAGGTTTTTGAAAGATATCTAACTATTCCATTAAAATGACCATACCCCGTCTAAACCAGGGAATCCCATATCATGATCGACTCCTTCCTATAAGACTGGTCAAAATGAGTCTCCCAAAACTCCTACTAAATAACATGACAATCATGAACAAACACCCACAAACAAAGGTTGTTCTTCTTTTATGGATCCTAACATGGGAATAGTCAAGACTTAGATCGATGGTCTTGTCTCAAGATTTCATCACAACTACCATGCTCTAAATTAAAAATAGATGTTGTAGATAGTATCTCAAAATTTGGTTCCTAGCCTTCCCTATTATAACCCTCCATACATTGGTAGATACACACGGGAATCATATTCCTCCTTCACCAATCTGGAGCAAGATGTTGCAAACTATCCAAAATAAACCTTTAGCTCCATAAATTGTTGCCATGGAATTAGGAGAGACTGTCCCTACCATCTCTTACAATGGCTCCATGGATCTAACCCTCTACCTCAATACCTTTGGTAACATCTACAAGGAATGGATTCAAACAAACACCTACACAATTGTTAATCTTCTAGAAAAAACTTTCGTATGCAATGCACTAGAATGGTATAACCAAATTCCTCACAACTCGATAGTTGACTTAGAAGGTTTAGTAAAATCTCTCATCTTTAAATTTCAGCAACAAGACCTTCTTAAAAACACTTTACAAAGGTTCATAAACCTTAAGCAAGGGGCTCATGAATCTTCCCAAGGCTTTATTAAGAAATGGAAAACACTTTCCATACAAGCTAATCATAATATTGATAATCAAAGCCTATGCCAAATATTTCTTAAGGCCCTTACACCTACTCTCTAATATAAAGTCAGGTCCTTCTCTCCCAACACATTGGAGGAATCCCTCGAGAAAGCTAAAATAAAATATCATCTCATGCATGAATTTAGATGCACTTCCAATTCATCACCTAAACTTAAAAGCATAATGCATGTAATTATCCCTTTGAACCTCTAATAGAAAAAGGAATGGGAGGAAATTAGGAATCTCCTTACCCCTCCTTTCATACTCCTTTATCTCATGCCAAACTTCTCCAAATGCTTCCCACTCCGTAGATAGTTCCCCCTTCAAAACAGGTCTTTCCTAACTTTAGGGGTGATATATTTTATTGGTGGCATGCCACTATAGGACACTCTCAAATTATTGCAAGGATATTAGAAAGGTAGCCCTTGAATTCTTCCTAGTTTCTTCTTTCAATTGCTTTGTAATTATATAAGAGCGTTATGAGAAATATCAATCTTTATAGAAATCTCATTCCAACCGTCAAAACAAACATCATAAATAATATCATAGGCATCATATAACCTTCATACAATCAAAGTCTCCTAGATTCTCAATACATCAATGTAGCTAAGGTAAACTATAGACATAAACCTACCCATAAAGATCTCATTATTAAACTAAATAAATCCTCTAATAATCCACCATTGTTTGATACTTCCCAAGACCCACCAATGATAAAACTTGCTCCCACAGTCAAGCCTCCACCCATGGCATCACAAGAAGTACCAAGTAAATATCCTATCCCACCTTCTTCTAACAATATAGCTCCAACTAAATCATCATCACATCTAAATGTGCCTTCCAATGTGTCACCACCGCGGTATCACTACGGAGATATTCCAAGCCTAGTTGGAGCTTTTAGATGAGCTAAATTCCTTTACTTACAAGATCCCCTTTATGGAACTCATGTGTACCTTGGCTTCACATCGAAGGTTTCTCCTCCAATAGTTGCAAATATTTGAGGATCCTTCAGCGTGGCCTCCAAAAATCCTACCACATCCCCAAATCTAGAAATCCATCACATAGAGGCTATAGGATCATCCTTACAACACTCACACTTAGGTTTATTATTTTTGGAGTTTATGGAGGATGACATGATTATGGATGAGGTATTATTTTTGTGGATGACCCACTCTTTCTCATTAGTGTTATCATTAATGATGAGAAATTGTGTATGGTCCTTATGCGATGAAGAATTAGGAATTAACTTAGCTTCTTTCTCACTCATCAAGAACCTCGGCTATTCTATCAAAAACCTCAAGCCTACCCACTTGACCTGTCATGGCATTGAAAAAACAAAGAAAAAACCTATAGGATGTATCTAGCTACCCATCATAGTTGTACCTAAAATGGTTTGCATTAAGCTCATGGTTCTAGATCATCATCTTTCTTACAACCTCTTATTGGGTTGGTCATGGATGCATTACATGCACGTATTTACATCATTTAGATACCAATGTATCAAATTAATTCATAACAACCAATGCTTTAGGCATGATGTTGATCCCAATCCTTGGGATATCCCAATACCATTTCCTAATGATCCTTTCCTAATGCCAACTACTCCCGAGATCCAAATTATTCCCTACTTGAAGTTCTTTGATCTTAGGTTTGAAATCCAAATTACATTAGCATATTTAGATGATGATGAACCTAATGATCTTAAAAACACAATCAAAAAAATAGGTTTCCCGATGATATTGCGCATCAATTACCTCTGGTCCTTTTACCTCGAGATCAATTTCCACCTCAAACCAACACAGAGGAGCCAACAAGTGACTCCTCGACCTCCAACCACTTAGAATGTAACAAGATAGGAATCACATAAATCTTTTTGATCACCCTCCCCTTTCACCTAGATATTTTAGCAAGATTGATGTTTTAGCTAAGGAGGAGGTTCCTGATCTTAAAGGAAAAGTGATTTCCTTTGATGAATATTACATCATCTCGCAAATTGCGTCTAGCACTTGGAAGTATTACACTACCAACATGCCTTGGCCCAAATACAATATTCTCAACTTGAAGCTAATACCATTGATACATCCTACGATCCCCATCTATTATAATATCGATAATGAGGATGAGGAAGAGACACTTCCTTATGTTCCTCCCACTAATCTGCCACTCCTCGATACTCCATGGGTCATCGATAAAATATCTAACTATGCTTCGCATCACACTCCCACAAAAATCCACCACCCTTAATAGATTCTAAGCCATCCTCCACACTCAACACTAGTCCTAGTACTCCTAACATGGCCATTATTGATCCTACACCTAAAGAGGTCACCTTAGATGCTAGGGTATTAGATGTACGACAAACCATCTCTAGGAAACATAGAGATGGTAGGCAATATATGGGCCTAGAAATTAATGTGGAATACAACGAACCCATCCCTACCATAGATAACGATGAGGCTATTCTATAAATATTATATGCCCAAGAAGATAAGATCCCCGACATCATCACAAGTTGGGAAACTTATCTAATAAACTTATGCACTTTGATGATTATGTTGCTAATATCGATCCTAGCCATGATAAAATACCCAAATTATTTGAAGCCCCATATCATTTACAATATTGAAATGCTATGTTGGTTGAATCGACCATTAGTTTACAACTTGATGACAATATCACCCACGTAGTCATGTTAGGTGACTTTGCTTTCCTCACCTACATGAGTGCGAGATAGAAACCTTACAAAAACACAGGAGGTATTTACATGGGGATATGTCGATATGCTTGGAATTGATCCTGAAAATCATATCCCATAATATCATTACTTATCTCGTATGTTGCTCCCGCTTTAGAAAAATATAATTAAGTTCCCTCCCAAGATCAATGATTTATGTCATAAAGAAATCATCAAACTCTTAGATGAAAAATTCATTTGTATAGTGGACTATTTTGAATGGGTGTCTAATATTATCTCAATTCATAAGAAGGCTACCCTAGTCATCTATATTTGTATTGACTTTCAAAACCTTAAGCTCACTTTCCCTAAGGACAACTTTCATTTACCATCCATCGACGCCATTATTGATGTCACGGCAAGGTATGAAATGTTACATCTTATGGATGGGTTCTCGGGGTATAACCAAATTCATATTGCTCCCGAAGATCAACACAAGACTACCTTCACTATAGAATGGGGCACCTATTGTTATGTGAAAATTCCCTTTAGACTCAAAAATGACGCCGCAACATACCAATGTTCCACGGTGCACATTTTTCATGACCTCGTACACAAAATAATCATAGTCTACGTCGATGATCTACTCGTCAAATCTCGACACATTGATGATCACGCTCATGACTTATACATTGCCTTAGGATGCCTTTGTAAATACAAGGTTCACCTCAATCCTAGAAAATTCATATTCAAGGTGACATGAGGAAAACTCTTAGGATTCTTAGTATCTAAATGCGGTATCGATGTCGAAAAAGCAAATATTAAATCCATCCTCAACGTACCACAACCATCTTCTATAACAAACATACACACTTTCCTCAAAAAACTTGGGGCAATCTGACGATATGTCCCCAAGTTCACCTATCGCACTCATGTCATAAATAGTATCCTTCGTAAATATACCAAGCTAGAATGGACCAAGGCTTTCAATAAGCATTTGAGTATATGAAGCACTATGTATCTCGTTATCCAAAATAATCCCATGCTTGTTTTGGTTAACTGGCTTCATTCTTCCTTCCTTTTTATCCAAGAATATTTTTACAAATTTAAAGCACTTAAAAGTTCCTAGATATGGCTTAATCAAATAGGATTTTTCTTCCCTTTCCGAGAAGGTAAAGAAGTCCTCCTAACTCCTTGTATTTCTTGAGTTATGGCTCGACAGAGTTTAAAGGGGAAATTTTCCCAAGGTGGGTCGGCAGGCCTAAGGGAGAATTTTTGCCAAGGAGATTTTGCGGACTGGTGGTGTGATGGGAAACTTTTAGTACTTAAGCATTTTTTGTCAAAATGCTCAAAGTCAAATTTTAGCCCGCAGGCCCGAAGGAGGAACAAAGCGCATTCGCAGGGCCAGGGAGAAAATTTTGCCACTTAGCCTTTTTAGGCAAAAGGGTTAAAGTCGAGAAATGAGCCCACGATCCCATCAGCGAATTGGGAAGTGCCACATGTCCATTCATTAGCGGAAGACCTTGGAAAACATTGCTCTTGTGGAAAATTTGGGTAGAATGTGATTTTGAGACCCGTGGATCAATCAGAGAGCACCACATGTCATCAGAGTGGTGGACCGGTGGAGGATTTTGGGAAAATTTTCCAATTTTGTAAAAGGGGGAAAAAGGTCAAATTTTGGCCCACTTGACCCAATTTTTGCCCTAATTTGCTCTAGTTTGCCCTAAATCTTTAGAGGGCCATATCGTTCGACCAAGAGCTCGATTTTCACAATCCTTATATCATTAGAAAGTCTGTTGAATTTATCTACACGATGGACCCCTCAATTTTGAATTTTGACGAAGTTTGATGGGAAAAATTTGAAGAAATGTCTCTAGCATGGGAAAAAATGTAGAACCAACCCCCAACCACCAAAATTGATGAAGTATGGTTTATGTTTCTTCTTCAAAGATTTCCAAATGCATCGAAAAATGGATTTGTTAGGGTTCCCTTGTTGTTTTAATGAATCTTGTTGGTGGTTGGAGATGTCAAATCAATTTGCCCATGTTTTTTCACCTTTCTTCGTTTTGTTTGATCGATATATGCCAAATTTCAGCTCATTTGAAAGGGTGGACAATTATTTCTTGTTTTATAGACTCCCCTCTTCCCTTTGGTAAGTGAACTTGTGGAGTTTATCAGACCTTCCATTAAAATTGTGTGTATTTCTACCATGTGGCCGTTTGTAACACGTTATATTGATCTGTAGGGCAATAATACACGCCTGTGGGTGATTTTTACCCCTTTTGTCTTCATTGTTCTTAGTTGATCTTCTATTACAAGATTGGTTATCTGTGTTTGGCTATTGCATGCAAATTTTCTGGTTTGTGTTTACCAGCAAAACAATTGTTCATCACTCCTTTGGTGTATCACCGTTTTTTACTTAGTTTTGTTTCCTTTTACATCTTTTAACTCTGTCTCCTTGGAATCTAGAGTAGGATTTAGCATTGAACCTTTGCAAAATTCATGCATACACCTAAACAGAGGGGTAAGAACCAAATTTCTCTTGAGAGTTTTATCACCTTGTAAGGTCCCACACCTTAGAGAAAACTCAATGTTATGCAATCACACTAAATGACCCAATTCTAGACTAGCAGATCTAAAGGTCATTTTGGGGGTGCTATAGATTTGCACTAACAGTTTTGGCATGCCAGTGGGACCTTAGAGGTCTTCATCTTAATTACAACAAAGTTGATGTGTAAATATTGTAAGTTTCTTGCTTGAAAGAGCCTTGATTTGCACATCTAGTGACTCCAAAAGGATAGAATCAACTGGTTTCAGTTGTCTAATCTTGAAGATTCATGAGAATGATCCAAACAAGGTCAAGGACCAGAGAAGAGGGATTGTTTAACTATCTGTAATTATCCCTAGAAAGAGGAGAAAGAGGAAGAAGGATTCAAAGGTCTCCATCTCCACCAAACAGAACTCTATCAACTCCTCCACCTGGTATACCTTTCATCCAATCAACAAGGGTTCTCAAGCCAATCAGAATGGCACAACCCAATCCTTATGTCAACTTTACTGGGCAAGCATCCCACTTTCTCTCAATACACAAAACCCAGTTCCAATTACAGCATTGAAGAACATCCCATACTTTACTGGAGAAAATTAGACCACTCCTAGTGATCATGTCCAAGACATTGCTAATGTTTGTGCAATCCATGAGATTGTTGAGATGGATATTATTGTCAAATTGTTGGCATCTTCATTCAAAGGGAAATCCTTGTAATGGTTTAGAAGCCTTGCAGCAGGCTCTCTATTCCAACTTGGGATCATCTATGTGCAGCCCTCCATAACCAATTTAGAGAGAAAGGGGACAACTTGTCTCTATTGGAGCAACTGACAACTATCAAGAGAGCTCCTAATGAGTAGCTAACAGACTTCAATTTCAGATTTCAAAGAACATGGGATAGAATCCCATTGGTAGTGAGGCCAACAGCTCAAGGTGCTTTCTTATACTTTCTCAAGGCTTTAAATTATGACATTTCTATGTTGATCCAATCCATGGGAGGTGTAACTCTACCTGCAACTTACAACATCACCATTAGGGTTGAGAATTATTTGATCCAAGATGGTAAACTTGCACCTAGGCCTCCTATGCCCTTATATCTAAATTTGGGAAGCCCAAGTACTAGTCAAGCACCTACTTTAGCTCCTATTCCCACTCCTAGAAATCAGAGTTCAAATGAAACTTCTACTTCATCCTCTAGTGCCTCAAATGAGCTTCAAGAAGTTATGAAACAATTGCAAAATTTGGGCAATGAGTTGGTTATGCTCAAGAGGTAGCAAGCTCAAAGTTTTAGGCCTTCTTATCAGCCTCAAACTCAGCCTAATAGACAACCATATCAACCTAATAGGCCACCCAACCCAGCTACAAATCAAAATCAAGTAAGGCCTCCTACCAATAGACCATTTCAGCCCTATAACCCCAATGTTGCATCTACCTCTAAAGCCTTAGTCCCAGTGCAAAATACTATAGCTCAAGAGTATGATTGGTGTTTCCCATACAATGAACCTCATAACCAATCTATGTGTGTCAATGGTGCTTTGAACCAAGCTTTAATGGTGACAAAAACTGGTGTATAGAGTGAAGCAAGTCGAGAAACAAACCAATAACAAGGGAAATCTCAATGAGATACAACTCCAAATGAGACTACACTTGTGAATTGGTAGGCTAAAGATTTTTGTGGTATGAATAGAACACCTTCTCAGAGTGTAACAGCTAACACATGATCAAAGAAGAGGAATATTGGTGAAGGGAAGTCATTATATCCAAGTGATTCACAACCTTCCATCACTCCACAAGGTGTTGGCAAGAAAAATGCAATTCCAAATGTGCAAGGACAGCCCAAGCCACCTTCTAGACTAACTCAAATGCCAGTTGTTGTAGCCCATGTACAAGAAAATAATGTGCAAACTAAAGGGCAGCAAAGAGATGGTTCATCCCCATTTAACATCATTAAACAAATGAAGAAGACCAATGTGAACATATCTATGTGGGAGTCACTATCCATCCCAGGACAAAGGGATCTATTACAAGCTGCCATGAAGAATTGGTCAACCTCAAATCAGCTAGCTCATATGCAAGAGAAGGTACTCATAAATGCTACTCAACCTAAGGGGAATCATGGAGGACAACAAGGTAAAAATTTAAATCCCCCTCCATTCTATGTTTCATTGATCATTGGGGATAAACCAGTACATAATTGTATGATTGATTCTGGGGAAAGTAGTTATGTGATGCACAAGCAAATAGTTGATCAATTGGGCCTTCAATAAGAATTCATGTCCAAGGGGGTGGTCCAATTAGATGGGACAATAGTAGCAATAGTTGGGGTAGTTAAATATTTGATCCTTACTTTGCATGCATGCCCCAATGTCAATGTTTTGCAAGATGTGTCGATACTCTTTGCCACATGTCCTGTCGAAGGATTTCACAACTAGAATTGGAGGCTACCTATCTCATGATTGGTCACACATTCTATTTAAGACAAGGTATGGATCCAAGGCCACACTCAGTCTGAACCTATTGCGCAAACTTTCACATTGAGACTCATACTCCAAGCCCAATCAATGACAGTTGTTCAAGCGTTTGATCAAGAGGATTATCTAAGCACACATGAAGCTTTGATACATGGATTGCATTGGTCAAGGAAGAGAGGCATCAAAAACTTACAAGTCTTTAGTGATAGTGAGTTGATTGTTAATCAAGTTAAAGGACAACATGCTGCCAAGAATGACCTGCTCAAGAGTTATAAGAATAGGGTGTGGGATCTCATTGAGGATTTTGAGGGTTTTGGCATCAACTCCATCCCTAGGAAAGAGAACCAAGTTGTTGATAGGCTTGCAGTAGTTGGAGAAACTTTTGATGTTGTGGAGAGTATCAAAAGAGATAAAATGCAGCCAAACATCCATGTGATTATGAGGCCATCAGTGCCAGACAATAATGCAAGTTGGCAAGTGTTTGAGAGTGACCAACAAATCATCAATTTCTTGCAAGAGGAAGCTGAGTTCTCAGCCAAAAATTAGGAAAATTTGGAACAGCAATATACGGTGATCAAGTGGTATAGCTAAGAACCAACAAACTGCCAAAAGGACTTGTGACTTTAGAGTCTATCTTCAATCCTAATGATCAATTTAGGAAGGAGAAAGCAAACATCCAAGTCAAGGGAGAGGATTCAGAGCCCATATTAGTTGGAGAAGGTGAGTCACTTCAAATTGGTAAAGTGGCACATGAGCAAGAAAGGTATGAATTCATGCAAATTTGCCAAGAGTTCTCGGATGTATTTGTTTGGAGCTGTGAAGAATTGAGAATTTCAATCCCAAGCTAGCTCAACACACAATTGAACTAGATCCAAGTGCTAAGCCCATCAGAAAAAATAGAGATCGATCAATCCACACATTGAGCCTCTCATGAAAAAGGAATTGAATAAGTTAATAGAGGCAAGTATCATATTCCCCATCAAGCATTCAAGCTAGGTTGCAAATTCCAGTTAGAAAGAAGAGTGGAGAAATCAGGTTGTGTGTAGACTTTAGAGATTTAAACAGAGCATCCCTCAAGGATCACTACCCACTTCCTTCTATGGAGCATATTTTGCAAGTTGTTGTTGGATCTGAGAGGTTTTCATTGCTAGATGGTTATTCAGGGTATAATCAAATCATGGTAAAGGAAGATGATCAGTTCAAAACAACCTTCACCACCAAATGGGGAACCTATGCATATAGAAAAATTCCATTTGGGTTGTCTAACGCCGAGCTACTTTCCAAAGGGAAATGGATATGGAATTCAAGGGATTGATCAACAAAATAGTGTTGATATACCTAGATGATATTACTGTATTTTCTAAAAGTGTAGCAGACCATCTCTTTCATTTGAGACAAGTGTTCCAAAGATGTAGAAGATTTGGGGTATCCTTGAATCCCAAAAAATGCATATTCCTAGCTCATGAAGGAAAGCTCCTAGGCCACATTGTTTCCAAAGAAGGGTTAGCAATTGATCTAGAGAGGGTTGAAGCAATAAGAGCACTGCCATTGCCAAGTCATAAGAAGGCTCTTCAAAGTTTCTTGGGAAGAATCAATTTTGTTCGAAGGTTTGTTCCAAACTTTGCAGCCCTTGTCAAGCTAATAACTATGATGTTGAAGAAAAGTATGGCATTCAAATGGACAGTTGAAGGTAAGGAAAGTTTTGAGGTAATCAAATAAGTTATCTCATGGGCTCCAACTCTCATTAACCCAAATTTCTCCAAAGACTTCATCCTTTATGCATTTGGCGGTGATGATACAATTTCTGCAATTTTAGTACATAGAACGAAGAAAATGCAGAGTAGCCAATTGCCTTCTTTATCCAAAGCTTGGAGGACTATGAAGTAAGGTATTCCTTCATTGAGAAGCATGTTCTTGTAGTGATTAGGAGCTTAAATAAATTTAAGCATCTAGTTTCAAACAACAAGGTTCAACTGTTGGTTTCTCATGTGGGAGTTAAAGACTTCCTCCTCAACAAAGATCTAAATGAAAAATGTGCAGGGTGGATTACTCATGTCATGGAGTATGACATTGAGATCAAAGTCACCAAGCTGGTCTCGAGGAAAGGGATTGTGTGAGCAATTGGCCTTGAGTCAACCAATTGAAGCAAGCAAAGAGAAGAATGTTGTTTTGGTGCTGCAAGACAACCAAGAACAAAGAGATGTTCAAGAAGAAAATGGTGGTGTGCTCACTCCTTGCTAGACCCAAGACATAATGCACTTCTTACAAACAGGCCTATGCCCTCTAGAGATGAACAAATCCAAAAGAAGACACTTCAGATTGCAGGATATTCCATATGCACTTGTTGATGGCATCTTGTTCAAAAAGATATCAATGGAGTGTTGTTGAGATGCATTGGGACAAATCAGATTGAGAAAATGTTAGAAGAGTTCCATGATGGATCAGTTGGGGGTCATTTTTCTCCAAGAGTGACAACTCTCAAGATCATGAAGGCTGGTTATTATTGGCCCAAAGTGTTTAGTGATTGTTATGCATGGATCAAGAGGTGCAAGAATTGTGCATTCTTCACAGGCAAAAGAGAGGTTAGCAGCACTTCCATTGCACCCAATCTTAGTTGACTAGCCATTCATGCAATGGGGTTTGGACTTCATTGGATTCATTAATCCAAACTCAAGCCAAGGGCACAAATGGATTCTAACAGCAACAGACTACTTCACCAAATGGACTGAGGTGGTGGCACTCAAAGAGGAAAATGAATATAGCATTCTAGACTTCTATGAGGGGATAGCAACTAGATTTGGTATACATGCCACTATAATATCAAATAATGCATTAGCATTCATAGGATCAAGGTAACTGAATGGGCTGTTAGAAATGGGATCTATTTGAGCACTTCATCAAATTATTACCCTCAAGGTAATGGCCAAGTTGAGTCCACAAACAAGAATCTATTAAGGATCATCAAGAGGAATCTTGATGAAAATTAGAGGACTTGGCACACTAAGCTCAAATCAGCTCTATGGGCTAATAGGATAACTCCCAAGAGATCCACAGGTAACTCTCCATTCAGACTTGTTTATGGGAAAGAGGTAGTCTTGCCTATATCACTTGAGTTGCCAACATTAGAACTCATGAAGCAATTGGAATTGTTGGAGTGTGAGCCCATGGAGGTTAGATATGCAGAATTGATGGAACTCCAAGAAATCAGAGAGCATGCAGCCCAAACAATGGAAAAGGACCAAGCATTGATCAAGAGAAGCTTTGATAAGAAAGCTAAGGCTAGAACTTTCCAAGTTGGAGATTTAGTGTTGAAATGGGATGCAGACCGAGCAAAGCCAGAAGGCATTCAAAATTTGATGTCATTTGGAGTGGCCCCTACATGGTCACAAAATGCAAAAATAGCAATGCCTTCTAATTGTCTACATTGGATGGTGAGGAACTGCAGATTCCAGTTAATGGAATCCATCTAAAGCATTGCTACTAGAAGGGAAACTTCTCACCTTGTACATATTAGCTTAGATTTTTTTCATTCCTCCAAGTGCTTATGCACATTGTTTTGTTGTAGCTTAGATTTACATTTCCCTAAGTGCTTTGGCATAGGTTTTGTTGCCCCAAGGATGCATCTTTTACAGATCATGTTCCAGGTCAAAGTAATTTTCTACTCTCACAATCTTCATCTTAGAGATTTTCTAATGAATTGAGAGTAACAAGCAGTTGAGTTCATGACTCCATGCCCAATGGATTGCTTCAGGTAGCTGGTCACTTCATCTAGTAGGTAGATGACCCCTCTGAGTCACCAAAATTGTTATCCAAAATAAGCCCATGCTTGTTTTGGTTAACTTGCCTTCATTCTTCCTTCCTTTTTCTGCAGGCAGATTTTTGTAAATTTAAAGCACTCAAAAGTTCCTAGAGATGTCTTCATCATATAGGATTTTTCTTCCCCTTTCCAAAAAGGTAAAGAAGTCCTCCTAACTCCTTATATTTTTTGAGTTATGGCTCAGAGAGTTTAAAGGGGAAATTTTCCCAAGGTGGGCCGGTAGACCTAAGGGAGAATTTTTGCCAAGGAGATTTGGCAGACTGGTAGAGTGATGGGAAAATTTTAGCACTTAGGCATTTTTTTCAAAATTCTCAAATTCAAATTTTAGCCCGCAGCCCGAAGGAGGAACAAAGTGCATTCGCGGGCGAGGGAGAAAATTTTGCCACTTAGCCTTTTTGGGCAAAAGGGTTAAAGTCGAGAAATGAGCCCACAATCCCATCAGCGAATTGGGAAGTGCCACATGTCTATTCATTGGTGGAAGACCTTGGAAAACTTTTCCCTTGCAGAAAATTTGGGTAGATTGTGATTTTGAAACCCGTGGATCAATCGGAGAGCACCTCATGTCATCAAAGTGGCGGACCGGCAAAGGATTTTGGGAAAATTTTCCAATTTCGCAAAAGGGGAAAAAGGTCAAATTTTGGCCCGCCAACCCAATTTTTGCCCTAATTTGCTCTATTTTTCCCTAAATCTTCAGAGGGCCATATCTTTTGACCTAGAGCTCAAATTTTCGTGATCCTTATATCATTGGAAATTTGTTGAATTTCTCTATATGATGGACCCATCAATTTTGAATTTTGATGGAGTTTGATGGGAAAATTTTGAAGAAATGTCTCTAGCACGGGAAAAAATGCAGAACCGACCCCCAACCACCAAAATTGATGAAGTATGGCATCCGTTTCTTCTCCAACATGGCCGAATGCATCGAAAAATGGATTTTTGAGGGTGCCCTTGTTGTTTTAATGAATCTTGTCAGTGGTTAGAGATGTCAAATCAATTTGCCCACATTTTTTCACCTTTCTTTGTTCTGTTTGATCGATATATGCCAAATTTTGGCTCATTTGAAAGGTGGACAATTATTTCTTGTTTTGCAGACTCCCCTCTTCCCTTTGGCAAGTGAATTTGTGGAGTTTATTAAACCTTCCATTAAAATTACATGTATTTCTACCTTGTGGCCATTTGTAACATGTTGTATCGATCTGTAGGGCAATAATACATGCCTATGGGTGATTTTTACCCCTTTTTTGTCTTCATTGTTCTTAGTTGATCTTCTATTACAAGATTGGTTATCTGTGTTTGGCTATTGCATGCAAATTTTCTGGTTTGTGTTTACCAAAGAAAACAATTGTTCATCACTCCTTTGGTGTATCACCATTTTTTACTTAGTTTTGTTTCCTTTTACATCTTTTAACTCTGTCTCCTTGGAATCTAGAGTAGGATTTAGCATTGAACCTCTACAAAATTCATGCATACACCTAAACAGAGGGGTAAGAACTAGATTTATCTGGAGAGTTTTCTCACCTTGTAAGGTCCCACACCTTGGAGAAAACTCAATGTTGTGCAATCACACTAAATGACCCAATTCTGGACTACAGATCTAAAGGTCATTTTGAGGTCTTTGTAGATTTGCACTAACAAGTATCCTCATTACAAACCTTACTGACCTCCTTTTCTAGATCATCCTTTTATATTATATACCTCTTCCACTTTGGCATTTGTAGGAGCAATGCTAGCATAGGAAGATGAAAATACAAGGAACATGTCATCTATTATGTTAGTTGATCCTTACTAGATTATGAAGCATGATATACATCCATTGAGTGAGCTTGTTTAGCCATATATTATGCGGATACAAAGTTACGTCACTATATGATGTATCAAACCACCTATGTCATTATCCATACAAATCCCTTGAGTAAATTCTTATCACACGTTATCCTCCCCACGGATCGCATTGAAAAGTGGATGACCCTCCTTATATAATTTGACCTCTGCATCATCATACGAAAGGTGGTAAAAGGCCAAGTCTACCACCCCCATCTCTACTCCTCAATCCATCCATGATGCATTACCCAATGAGAACATCCTCCTCGTTGAGGGCATAAACAACGTTGTTTCCATAAAATACTACTACTAAAGCTTCACATTTGGTCTTGAGGCATAGTCCTTCAACACCATTTTTAAAGTACATCCTTCACCAAAAACCAACTCAACGGTCACCACCATTGAGGAGGAGGTCACTATTGATCTCCATGAGGATACATGGACACTACACTTCGACGGGGCAAAGTGATTCCAAGGAGTAGGGGTGGGTTGTGTTCTTACCAATACCTCTAGCCAAAATTTCCATCTTTCCTATTGACTCAATTTTGAAATCATAAATAACATGGTGTAATATGAGGCTCTTATCTTAGGTATATAGGCTACCTTAGCTAAGGATGTCTCCTATCTTCATGCCATGGGGGATTCTCAATTAGTGTGTCAACAGGTTAGTGGTGCATATCAATGTCACAGTGAAAATCTTAAATCTTATCATGACTTAGTTTAGGAATTGACACCATGATTCACTTCATTTACCATAGAATCAATCTCATGTGAATATAATTCCTTGGCTAATTATTTGGCCATGTCTACCACTTAGTTTCAGCCACATTTTGATTCTCCTAACATCACTCTCATAGTATAAATTTGTCAAACCCTAGCCAACTCACCTCCTCCAAACATCTAGGATGTCCATGGATCAAGCCAGAAGCACTACACAAGACCCTTGGTATGCGACATCTCGCTAACTCATACAATATCATATCTACACATATGGTACCAACCCCCAAACACAGCTATGAATGCACAAAAAGGCTCTCAAATACATACTTAAAGATGACATCATATATTGTCACAATTTCAAAGGCACCCTAATCTGATATGTTAACAAAGATAAGGTTCCTCTTATCTTCGAGGAACATGAGGGCACTTACAATGGCCATTATAGCGATCATGTTATTGCATGTAAGTTCCTACGTATGGGTTACTATTGGCCTACACTAGAATCTGATGCTCATGCCTTTACCAAAAAGTGTCGACCTTACCAATTTCACGATGATTAGATTCACTCCCCTCTAGTGAGATGCACGATCTATCACAGCTCCTTAGCCTTTCAAAGATTTGGGGATTGGATTATACCGAGAAATTACCTCGGTCTCAAGATGGTCATGTCTTCATCATTACACCACATAATACTTTACTAAGTGGGTTGAAGCCATGCCTCTCACTAACATGTTTGACCTTACCATGTCCAAATTTTTCCTCAATCAAATCATTTGTTATTTTGGATTTTCCCATACCATCATATCTTACAATGGTGGGAGCTTCAAATGCAAACAAATGAATTAGCTTTACATTAAGTTCGAAATCAAACATCTATTCTCAACACCATATCATCCACAATGTAATGGACAAGTTGATTCTTCCAAAAATTCTTAATAAAATCTTACAAAATATAATTTGTGAATCACACATAGATTGGCATAGGAAGCTATATCCCGCATTATGGGAATACTACACCGGCCTCCCATATGGCCATTGGGAAACCCTATTTTCACTTACCTATGGAGCTGAGGTGGTCCTTCCACTCGAGGTGGAACTCCCTTCGCAGTATCATTCCAAACAAGGAACTTCGTGAAGCCCATCTTCATGACCTCGACCTATTAGAAGAACATCGTGACAAAGCATACACTCATAATCTGAAACAAAAATAATTCCTTTCCAAATAATATAACAAAGGCTTGTTCATCATACGTGTACTTTTGACGTGCGTGATCTCAATCTTAAACTTTATTATACACATGACAAAAAAGGTAAATACGCTCGAAATGGTGGGGTTCTTACCTCATCAAGGATATCATAGGTCCTAATACATATCATCTTCAAACCAATGAAGGCCACATCTTCAAAGAACCAACAAACGCTCAATTCCTCAAAAAATTTCATGCATGAAGAAGCTCGGGAGTTTCGGTACTCGCCACCATCTCTCATCATTCTTCCCAAATACACTACTTCATCAACCCTTTCCTTCTCTTTTACAATGACAATATTATTCTTATAGCATCTACCTCATGGTTTTTGTGCTTTTCAGCATTACTATCTACCCTTTGGGCTAATCATCCATCTTCTCTTTATTTACACCTTCGGGTTTATGACAATTTCTCTTTAGTAGCTTCTACCATATGGTTTTTGCACTTTTCGGTGTTGTTACCCATCACTTAGCTATGATCTCTATGACACCATACCATCACATGAAATCTCGACACTATGACATGACATTCATCCCATGGACCCCTAGCTAGGTGATTTATGTCTTATTTTACTGATGATCCTCTAGTGTTTCCTTTCAGTTTTGCTTCTTTGGATTTAAATGTACAGTATGGATTGCACCTACATGTGGCAAGAAGAGTGACACTATTAGGTACGCATTAGTGGGTATATTTCATTTTAGCTATTCCTTTCAGCATTTCTTTATGTACTTACTTTGTGTATCGGTGTTACGGACTATTTCTTTTCGTTGACTACCTCATGTTTTGTTATTTAGACATGCAATGATCAAAAGTTGGGGCATATGTATACACCTAATTTTTCACTTTTCATATTTCATACTTATTACTAACAATTTCTTATGTGTAGATAAGGGTCATTGATGCATCTATTTCTAGAGCGGGTGCTTTAAGGGGCCTACCAGAATGGGGAATGGTTATTCACGTAACCATTATGGGCTAGAGATAGTACACGAGAGAAAGTGTCTTTATTCGGTCTTATCCTTAGTTATCCTTACATTAGTCATCCTTATCCCCTTATGTCTTGTTAGGTTGTGGAGCCTATTTTTCATGTGTGAAAGTGTTGAAGACTGTACACTAAGAGTACTATACACTTTTCATGTATCCTCGCTCGGGGTTCGGGGCCGGGCCGGGCCCCAAGTAGGGGTCCGGGCGGCACCCCAAGATAGGGGTTTGGGCGCAAGAACCTCCAAAAAAAATTTAGGCGTAAAATTTTTTGGCCTCGAAAAATGCACCCAACATATCGGGAAATGTGTTTTTCTCATATGGGCGAGTTTTTTGACCCATAGGTTTATGGGACGGGTTTTGCCCATGGTTTTGATACCCACGGTTTTGTAAAACTACTTAAGCAGTTGTCTATTTATATGGTCTTATGCATATGATAGATGTACAAGCAAATGTATTGCAGATGTGTTTTGAATTCGGCTGTGAATTCTGTAGAGTTTGTTGAGCATAGCTCCAAATGGATCTGGGTATTGTATTAAGAGAGCGGTGGCTTGTAATAAAATCTGAGCAAGTGATTCTTGGTGGACGTAGCCCAAATTGGGTGAACCACGTTAAATACTGTCTCTTTGTGTTGTGTTATTTTATTCTGTAATTTTATTTGAGATCTGTAATAATTTATGCATATTAGTTTCTACTGTTGCGATTCTGTGAGGGATTATTCCGCATATTTTATCTCTTATTCCCTAACAATTGGTATCAGAGCCTGGTTTGGTTTGTTGAAGTGTTGAATCACAGGGAAAGTTTTTTAGCTTGAGTGGGAGCTATGGCAGATGAAGGAAGATCTAGGGTTGATAAATTCAACGGGCAGAATTTCAATCTTTGGAAGATGCAGATGGAAGATTACCTTTATCAGAAGGATCTTTATACTCCGTTGTCTGAGAAGGTGAACAAACCCTCAAGTATGACAGATGCGGAATGGGATTTGTTGGATCGGAAGGCACTTGGAACGATCTAGCTGAGTCTTGCATCTTCGGTATTATTTAATGTTTCAAAGGAAAAGACTACAAAAGATCTAATGGATGCATTAGGGAAGTTGTATGAAAAACCCTCTGCCTCTAATAAGATATTTTTAATGAAAAAGTTGTTTAATATGAAGATGTCTGAGAATATTTCAATAGTAGATCATTTAAATGATTTCAATACGGTAGTGAATATGCTAGCTTCAGTTATAATAGAATTTGATGAAGAAGTTAGGGCTTTATTAATTTTGTGCTCTTTACCTGAGAGTTGGAATAGCCTGGTAATGGCGGTAAGTAACTCGGTTCTAGCTAACTCAAGTTGAAGTTTGAGGATGTTGTAGGGGTGATTCTAAGCGAGGAAATGCGAAGAAAAATCTCTGGGGAATCTTCTACTTCAGGGAATGCTTGACAAAGGGAAAATAGAGGGAGACAAGAATAGAGGAAACCGTGGAAAATCAAAAGATCGGGCAAGGTCAAAATCTAATAACAAGATTGTATGCTGGAATTGTGGAAAGCCTGGGCATGCAAAGAAGGATTGTTGGGAGCTTCGGGATAAGAAGAAACAACAAGAAGAAAACAAGGAGGCAAATGTGGCAATGGGTAATGTATGTCGATGCTTTGATTCTTTCTTTTGCACAATATTACTGAATCTTGGGTTTTAGATTCAGGGCTTCTTTCCATGCTTCTCCACATAGGCATTATTTTGTTGATTATGTTCAAGGAGATTTTGGGCATGTTTCTTCTTGGTGATGATGAGCCTTGCAAAGATAGTTGGAAAAGGTTTTGTTCAGTGTTAAGATGTAGAATGGGAATACATGGCTATTGAAGGACATCAGACATGTGCCTACATTAAGATGAAATTTCATATCGGCGGGGCGGCATTGGGAAGTGATGGTTGTACGTGATATTTACAGCAGACTCTTGGAAGGTTACCAAGGGTGCTCTTGTGGTGGCAAGAGGTAAGAAGGTTGAACCTTGTATTTAATCACCGATAGTACTAATGATTGTAATCTTGTGCCTTCGGATGTAGATACAACATTATGGCACTATAGGCTCGGCCATATGAGCCATAAGGGCATGAACATCATAAAGAAGAATTTTCCTGGATATACGTAAAAAGGTTTCAATTTCGTGAGAACCGCATATATGGAAAAAAAGCGAGTAAGGTTTCTCAAGGTTGGACCTACGAAGAAAGAGAGTAAGTTAGAGCTGGTACATTCTGATGTGTGGGGGCGCTCTGTATCATCTCTTGGGGGTTCAAGTTATTATGTTACTTTTATTGATGATGCAACAAGGAAAGTTTGGGTTTATTTTATTAGAAACAAATATGATGTATTTGACACTTTTGTTAAATGGAAAGCCTTGGTAGAGAATGAAACAGGTCTTAAGCTAAAATGTCTCAGGTCAGATAATGGAGGGGAGTATTGCAGCAATGAATTTAATGATTACTATTCTAAGAATGGAATCCACAGCAAAAGATGGTTCCAGAACTCCGCAATAGAATGGGGTATCAGAAAGGATGAACAGAACAATAATGGAACATGCTAGGAGCATGAGGTTACATGCAGACTACCTCTCTTTTTTTTGGGTAAGCGGTGAGCACAAATGGTGTACTTGATAAAGAGGACCCTCAAGTGCCTTAGATGGAGGCATACCTGAGGAGGCATGGTATGGTAAGAAAGTTGATTATTCATTTCTTAGAGTCTTTGGATGTGAAGTGTTTGTTCATATAGACAAGGATGATAGGACCAAGCTAGAGGCTAAATCAAAAAAATGTACTTTTATTGGTTATGGTGGTGATGACTTTGGGTTTAAATGTTGGAGTATTAAGGACAAGAAAATCATTCGGTCTAGGGATGTGGTCTTTAATGAGAAAGTCATGTATAAGCAATAGTTGACAGGAAAACATAGGAAGAATCCAAGAAAGAATATGCAGTGGTAGAGGATCTTCCGAATGGGAAAGTGACCCATGAATCAGTTCAGGAACCTACTCAACAAGAATCCCAAACTCCTACAGTGAGGAGGTCTTCTAGGGTAAGAAAAGAACCTGAACGTTTTTCTCCTTCTCTTTATTATTTATTACTCACCGGATAGTGGAGCCAGAGAGCTTTGATGAAGTAATGCAGGTAGATGCCAATAAGAAGTGGGAGCAAGCCATGGATGAGGAGCATAAGTCTCTCATGGAGAACCAGACTTGGGATTTGGTAAAGCTACCGAAAGGCAAAAAAGCATCGCAGAACAAGTGGGTGTACAGAGTTAAAAATGAAGAATGAGGAAAGAAAAGATATAAGGCACGGTTGGTGGTCAAGGGGTTTGCACAGAAACAAGGTATAGACTTTGATGAGATTTTTTCTCCTATAGTAAAAATGACTTCTATCGAATCGTTCTTGGAATAGTAAAGCAGTAAGACTTGCACTTAGAACAATTAGATGTAAAGACTGCATTTCTCCATGGTGATTTGGAGGAGGAGCTATATATGCAGCAACCAAAGGATATGAAGTCAAAGGTAAAGAGGAGATGGTGTGCAAAATGAAGAAAAGCTTGTATGGCCTGAAACAAGCTCCACGTCAATGGTATAAGAAGTTTGATAGCTTCATGATGGAGCAAGGTTATATTAGATGTCATTATGACCATTGTGTGTATACAAAGAAATTTGAGGATGGAAGTTATATTATCCTGTGTTTGTATGTAGATGACATGTTGGTTGTAGGTAAAAACATGCAGGAAATAAAATTACTCAAGAAATAGCTAAGTGAATCCTTTGATATGAAGGATTTGGGGGCAGCCAGACAAATCCTTGGTATGAGGATAACTCGGGATAGGAAGGAACGGAAGTTGACTTTATCTCAGGAAGAGTATATTAAGTAGGTATTGGATAGGTTTAAGTTATCGGAGTTATCAAAGCAAAGTGTCCCAAGACAGAGCAGAAAGAAACCAGGCGTCCAAGGTACCTTACTCATCGCTAGCTGGTTAGCTTTGATGTATGTTATGGTGTGCACTAGGCCTCGATATTGCCCATGCAAAGTGGGAGCCGTGAGTAGATTTATGAGTGATCCGTAAAGAGCATTGGCAAGCAAGAAAGTGGATCCTTCGGTATTTGAGAGGGACCATGGGGACAGCTTTGTGCTACAAGATGGATCGAGACACCACTTTACGTGGTTATGTAGACTCGTACATGGCCGGAGATGTAGACAAAGCAGGAGGAGCACGACAGTTATATTTACACTCGTAGGTGGGACAGCAAAGTGAGTGGATTTCACGACTACGAAGGCGGTGGCTTTGTCAACCACGAGGTTTGTATGTTGCTGCCACAAAGGCAAGCAAAGAGATGATTTGGTTACAACAATTGCTTGAGGAGTTGGGGCATAAGCAGGAGGAATGTAAGTTACATAGTGATAGTCGAGTGTTATACACCTAGCTAAGAACTCTTTTTCCACTCTAGGACAAAGCATATACAAGCTTAAGGTACCATTTCATCAAGACAAATTTGGAGGAAGAGAAGTTGAAGTTGAGAAGATTCATACCACTCGAATCCTGCAGGACATGATGACCAAGGTGGTCACAGGAAAAACTCAAGTTGTGTTCACTTTGGTTGGTCTTCACAGAAACTAGTGAAGGGTTGAGAAGCTTGCTCAGAGGAAAACTAGTCTCCAAGTGGGAGATTGTTAGGTTGTGGAGCCTATTTTTCATGTGTGAAAGTGTTGAAGATTGTACACTAAGAGTACTGTACACTTTTCATGTATCCTCGTCGGGGTTGGGTGGGGCCGGTCCCCCGAGTGGGGTCCAAGGGCGGCAACCCCGTAGTAGGGGTTCAGGGCACACCCCAAAAAAAAAAAAAAAATTTAGGCGTAAAATTTTTTGGCCTCGAAAAATGCACCCGACATATCGGAAACGTGCTTTTCTCATATGGGCAAGTTTTTTGACCCATAGGTTTATGGGACGGAGTTTTGCCCATGGTTTTGATACCCACGATTTTTAAAACTCTTAAGCAAAGCTTGTCTATTTATATGGTCTTATGCATATGATAGATGTACAAGCAAATGTATTGCAGATGTGTTTTGAATTCGGGTGTGAATTCTGTAGAGTTTGTTGAGCATAGCTCCAAATGGATCTGGGTATTGTATTAAGAGAGCGGTGGCTTGTAATAAAATCTGAGCAAGTGATTCTTGGTGGACGTAGCCCAAATTGGGTGAACCACATTAAATACTGTCTCTTTGTGTTGTGTTATTTTATTCTACAATTTTATTTGAGATCTGTAATAATTTTTGCATATTAGTTTCTATTGTTGCGATTTTGTGAGGGATTATTCCGCATATTTTATCTCTTATTCCCTAACGGGTCTCACACATTGCACTTACAACTTTTTTCTTGCATCCCATCATCTTGGCACCTTTTTCATCCACCTATTTGATCCACAACACCTATTTTTACCTCACATTACATGTTATCATCCATGGCCGACACACAATCACCCGTCGGTAATTGTGTCGGCATTTTATTTTTTCCTTGGTGACACAATCACCAATGGGAAATTGTGTCGGAAGTATATACATATACACCACTCATTAATTTTTAGAGAAAGGAATCCAAAATAATTCAAAATGTCATTTGCTCTACTCTTTTGCATCATCTTTGCATCTGCTTTGCCTAGCTCTTGGTGCATTTTGCATTTTTATTGAATATGATTGGATACTCTTCTTTATTGGATGGTTGTTTACACTATTAGGTCACCTATAGTGAGTCTAGGATAGAATGGTGTTCCCCTTCTCCACCTAATAATGACTCTCTCTCATTTTGTTGCTTCTCTAGAGAGATAGATGCATCAATGACCACCCTACATGTACAAGGTGAGTGCTCTAACCATATTTTGTCATTTTACATAGATAAGTTCATTTTCTTTCCTCATTGTGCTATGTTAGCTTAGTATTACATATGTTTGGATGCTAGTTAGCATAGTACTCTTATTAATTATCAGCTCCTTAGCTATCATCATTTCCACTCAACTATATCATGTATGCTTGTTTCATTTATTGTTGATCTATACTTCTCCACACCCAACTATTGATATCTCAGTAGGGTTCCTTCCTCTATCTTGATCAGTGGCCTTGAAACCCTTGGAAACCCCGTGTTGACCTAGTGTAGAAATTATGACCCTTTATATATGTGACCCTAGCACTCGTTGTAGCCCCTTTTAAGTATACCCCCTTGTACGTAATTACATGTGTGTTTCCTACTTGTTTCCTCGGTACCCTTTTCAAATGAATGATTTAGGAGTGAAAGTTATTGAGACACATCTTTGGCCCGCATATAGCCACTACCTTAAGGGGACATGAAGGGGGATCCTTCGAGGTCTACAATTGGATGGTAATAAGTTTTCCAATGATTATCTCCATCTTTACAACTGCACTATTGAGACATTTACATGGAGACTTCATATGTTTGTTTGTTATCACCTACAAGTTATGAGGCGACTTGTTACCTCATGTGTACTTATTAGTAATATTGATTGTATGTACTTATTTATGTATAGAATATGATTTCTAACTAATTGTAAATATTATATGAGGATTTATATGGATATTATGGCACTTGTTTACTTTGAAGTATGTTTGAATCTTGAAGTTATTAAACCACTATTTTGGAAACTATGGAAAGGTGTAAATTTAAAGTTGGGTGTATTAATAAATACTAAATTTAAGCTGATTTTATATAATTGTATGGTACTTTCTAAGAAGTAGAAAAGTGTGAGTTAATCAATATAAAAAATACGCTTTTTTAGTAAGTTACCCTAGTGGGAGTGTTACAATAGATGTACTTTCTCTATCTCCATTTATATGGAAATATCTCCAATTTTAGTATATTTCTACCTCCATTAATAGGGTTGTCTCCAATTTATAGAGCTACATTGTTTGTACCCTAGGGTATATACACCCCATGGAGCTCTCCAACCGTAGGCACAAAATCATGCACTTTAGACATTTATTTATCCCAGTCTCATACTACTATTTAGAAGGTTCTTGAGGGAAGAAAGTACTAATTAACCCCTGTCCTTTGGCCACTTTATTTTATTTTATTTCGTCATTACGAACCTCTTGCACCCATATGCCCAGTTAACTTATGTCATCGACATCATTTTAGCCTTGATGGGTGCCCAAATTAGTATTGGGGCGCCCCGATCCTTCTAGAGATTTCCCACCACTTTTTGGGCTCTTTCTAGCCGTTTGATATCTTTATCTTTCTTATGGTCAACCTTTTCGAGGTTAATTATGAAATTAGATCAAGAGAACCCTATAAATATAAAGTTATGAGACCATAATGAGGGACCTAGCATCACTTACTACTATCACTCCATTTAGAGTTACATCCATCTATTGCATTAGAGATCATTTGCATCCACATAGCTCCATCACCAAGGCATAAGGCTAGGACATCTACATCACACTTCATAGGGGAGGGATTCTATTCTATTCTATGCACACATTTTGTTACATTTTCTACACATAGTTATATCTCGCTACTTCACAAAGTGCGACTGCACAAGAGCAACCTAGGGCACGTTCACACACATTTGCACATAGAACTAAATTAGGTCTCGAGATGTAGCGTAGCGCAAAGTTAGTAAGTCTACCATTGTGGCAGGTGAGGACAGTCTGACCCCTTCATATGCATTTTTATTTTTAGTGTTTGATGCTTTTTTGGGGTCTTGCAAGTCTTTCTTCCATCTTGAGTTATTGGTGACATATGGCATAGTACAGTGGAATTGATACAATGATGGGCGGTGAATATTTCAGATCACCTTTCGGCCCTGTGAAGATCATATTCAGAGCTTTTACACAAATTAGGGTTCCTAGACTATAGACCAGAGCACCCGCATGCGCCCCGATCCTCCTCCAGCACTCCAGTCCACTAGATCCTCCTACTCCATCCTTTTCAAAGACTCCTACACATGCGTTCTTGCTTCGATTTTTCCAGCTCTTACGTGACACACGGTCCCTCCACTTCGTCAAATCAACTAAGTTCTTTCATATTTCTTCTTACATGTTAGGGTTTCTATTTTTATTAGTTTTATTAATCATCACATTTACATATTGTCTTAGTACATTTCTTTACTACGTTTATATGTCCTCCTAGATTAGATTAATTATCCTTTACTACCCTAGTTAGTCAATTTTAGTTAATCATTTTGGTGAACCCGACCATTGACTCCACCTTCGTTCTAAGGATTTTATCATCTTTTATACCATGGCTTCTAATGTTTGTCAAGTCTCTTTGCTTCAATTGATTCAAATGCACCCATCTTGTAAAGACGCTCTTCAACAAACCCTAGAGAATATGCATCTAGCCTATCAACATATTGCCTACCCAAGTCAACGCTATTTTTGGTCATCTTTCTGCAGACTCCCTTGATTCCAATTCCAATCAATCTATTTGAAAATCCATTCAAGCTCTTAATTCTTTATTTCAAGATAAATTTCAAGCTATGGAATCCATAATCACATCTCTTAAATATGAAATTCAACATGCTTAAGGATACTTCTCAGGCTCACGATTATTCTTCTTCTCATATCCATCATATGTCTTCTACATGTGCTCATATTAGCAAACCTCAAATATTTCCGCTACATGTGCCTCTCAAGTTTGCAATCAATGCTACGCAACAATATGTTCTTCCCAAACTCATAACTCATCAATTAATCAGCTTGTCATCTACTCATTGTTATCCTCCTTATCGGCTTGCAAAATATCATGGTCTCCCATATTGTAATTATCATCAAATCAACAGACATAATGACAATGATTGTTATGCTTTACAACAAAGAATTAAACATCTTGAGCGTCAAGGTTTCATCTCATTCACCGCACAACGTTCTATTACATGGTCATCTCCACTTGTTACATCTCAATGGGTTGTTAAATCTGATTTATCTAATGAGCATCATGTCATTACTTCTAAGGGAATTCAAGAGCCGCCTAAGCAACCACCCCTCAACATCGATACACCACCTCTTCTCAAATCATCTTTGGCATCACCAAGTCAACATAAGCAACCTCCTCTTAAGGATGATCTCACTCCTCTTCCGTTAAAGGTATTGGCCACCTCACCAAGTTATACACAACAATCACCACCTAAAGTAAAGCTTGAAATTCCTACATCTGCTATAGATCCTACATACATTGACGATTGGGACCCAGATGACACTTACTATGATGATGAACCATTTGATGGTCACACTCCTCTATCACATCCAATCACTTTTGTCAAAGCTACTACTCCTACTGATGAACAAGACACATCTCAAATTCCACCACCATCACATGGTCCTACTGTTGCTTTGGCCTACCATTGTGTTGGCCCTCTCTCTTATCATGACACAGACAACGCTCTCCCATAATGGCATGGAACCTCTCGTGTTGTTGCATAGTTCTCCATCATCATAGTGAATTTGAGGGACATAGCACCTAATACACTCACCCCCCTCACTCACCATAGCATTTACATATCTCTCCTTTTTGCATTATCATATAGGAATTTTCATCACATGTTCTAACACTATCATTACCCGATGACACACTCTTGTGCTTCGGTTCACACTTGACTATTGAGGGATTACTACTACTAAACCCCACACATTACACTATTAGCATTACACATTCTGTTTCATCACACACTACACCTCCTACACCATGCATTCTACATTTAGTCTACCACATTTCGACATTTGTGCATTTATCCACCAAACATCATCCTAGTCATCACCATTTTCTACTCGTCTTACACATTATCCTATATATTGTCTTATTTGTTTGTCCACATACCATACATATTACACCATGCATTTTCACACATATTTTGCATAGTATAATAGTCTTCGTCATATAGAGTCTAGCATTACATTATTCTTCTATCTACATACATTACATGTCATTCTATGCATTACACCTTATACCGTTTATGCGTCTAGCATTACATTATACGTACGATATACTCGTGGGCGCACTACACCTATTATACTCTACATTATACATTGCATTATTATACATCACACATACTCACACATTATATTCACCTTGCATTTTAAACATTTTATACATCTTGCATTGGCATATTTACACATTCCACTCCTCACATGGTCGACTATTACCATTACATACACTACATTTTCTTCTACGTGTTGCGCTCACTACCTAATGACACACTTTAGTTCCTCGGTCCATACTCCACTGTCAAAGGTTTACAAATCAAATGGACCTTACACATTTACTACTCACCTTTCAGCATGTGAAATTCTTAGGCTAGTGACATACACTTTAGGCTAAATCATCACCTATTCCATCATGTTGTAGTGGTATACACCTTAGGTTACATCACCACTCCCTATCATTCATCTAGTAGTGACATACGCTTTAGGCTAAATCGTCACCTATTCTATCATTTTCTAGTGGTCTACACCTTAGGTTACATCACCACTCCCTATTATTCATCTAGTAGTGACATACGCTTTAGGCTAAATCATCACCTATTCTATCATTTTCTAGTGGTCTACACCTTAGGTTACATCACCACTCCCTATCATTCATCTAGTAGTGACATACACTTTAGGCTAAATCGTCACCTATTCTATCATTTTCTAGTGGTCTACACCTTAGGTTATATCACCACACCCTCCTTACATTTTGTAGTGATATACGCTTAGTGTTAAATCATCACTCATTCATTCATCTTATAGTGATATACGCTTAGGCTAAATCATCACTTATACTTTCATTTTTTTCGTGATATACGCTTTGGCTATAGGGTTCACACACATATCGTCGCTAGGTCACATATCATCAACCTACACATACACATTCGATCCTGAATGTGTTAGACACAACACACACTACTCAACCATTTCCCAATGACACACTCTCGTTTATGGTTCATTCTTGATCACGAGGGGGTAAACTAAATGAACCTCACTACATGCATTTCCATTCACTCTAGGGCACGTGGCTCCTATCGCTCCATTTTGCATTCCATTCCATCCATCCATAGCGTCTGCATCGCATATTATGGTTGTTATTACTCTTGCTTATTTTTTCTTGTTCATGGTTGCTTTATTACACATGCTAGTTTGATTACTTGTATGTCATTTATCTATATCATCCACACATGTGCGTTCACATCTTTTTTTTATTTGTGATCACAAATACAAGTCTCATACACATGACACATATGCTCACCTTCTACCCTTCCTATAATGGTCATTGGGGGCATCCACATTCGTCTCTTCCAGGTGTTATTGTTTCATTTTGTACTTAGCACTTCACATTACTTGTCTATACATGATTTTGACCTACTAGTTATCCTTTTAACATGCTAACGGGTGTTTCATATGCAGCATTTGTTATGCAGGGATATTTGTTTCCATACTTATTTGTTACATTGGTTGCCATTGTTTGCAATTGTTTGCGGGCCTTTCCCTTGGTTTGGTGTGCACACTTATTTGTTGTTTGCGGCCATGATGGTCTTGTGTGTCTTATGACATCATGAGTGATGTTCCATGTTTGCAACCCGCTTTGTGTGGCATACTTGTCTTCTTATGTGTTTACACTACTTTGTTTGGTAGCTTACACATTGTTTGCGTAGCTTATACATTATTTTCTACATGCATGTGTGTTTTCACTTGTCTTTGGCTACTCTTCTTATTTGTGTGTGCCTTGGTTTCTACCAAGCATTTTTAGTGTTTCAAAGATACATGTGGTTGGTCCTCTTTTGGGGTTGCATTCTCCTATCAGTGACGTCGCATGTGCCCCCAAAGAGGGGGCATCATTTGGGGTTTACATACTAACATAGTGCATTTACATTGGTTCAGTTCAGTGCACTTTCTGCCCTTGGCATTGTGGGTTACATACAGTGAGTGGGTTCAGACCAATCTATGAACTCCATACACAATGATTTTATAGGACATGGTGTCCTTAGCATTCTGGGAAGCAATTACATGCTTGGAGGTTATAGTGGGTGTGCCTCTCTACACTACTTCGGCCAATGGCGTCGGATCACCCAAAAAACCAAGACGTATAGAGATCTCTACACACATTCAGGGAAGCAATTAGAGCTTGGAGGACACAAAGCATTTCCTCCCTACACTTCTTTGGCCTATGGCATGAGATCGCCCAAAAACTCGCAATACAGATATCCTTCTACACTCTCTCTTGACATGGATCAGGTGCACATGTTCCATTTACATTTCTATTTACATTTTCCATTTTACATTTGTATACTTTACATTTACATACACATGCATATTTCACATAGTGTTTGTATACTTACATACATACATATTTGACTACTTGATTGTTTTCTCCTTATAGGTCTAGTCGTATGAGAAACAAGCAGTCAAATGGGGGCAACAACAACAACAACACTCTACGACAAAGACACATGCTTTACTAACCATACTAGTACACTACACACTACAACAACTACAAACATGTTCTACCCAAGGTTCACTCTCATCGCTTTTTCTTTGAGCATTTTTCATCTTTATTTTCCATGCTCCTCCATTTTTTTGTCATTCCACACATTGTCTAGTCCTTCAACACAACTTCTTCATCACTCTACATTGGTATTAGGTATGCATCTCTAACTACTTTATGTTACCGAGCTTTCAGCTCACCCACATAAAGTAGGGGCAAAATGTAGGCACAAAATCATGCACTTTAGAAATTTATTTATCACGCCTTATACTATTATTTAGAAGGTTCTTGAGGGAAGAAAGTACTAATTAACCCTTGTCTTTTGGCCACTTTATTTTATTTTATTTTATCATTACGAACCTCTTGCACCCATATGCTCAAATGACTTATGTCATCCCGCGTCATTTTAGCCTCGAATGGGAAGCCCATGGGTGCCTGGTCCCACCATGGGCGCCCCGATCCTTCTAGATATTTCCCGCCACTTTTGGGCTCTTTTCTAGTCATTTGACATCTTTATATTTCTTGTGGTCAACCTTTTTAGGGTTAATTATGAAATTAGACCAAGAGAACCCTATAAATATAAAGTTATGAGACCATAATGAGGGACCTAGCATCACTTACTACTATCACTCCATCTAGAGTTGCATCCATCTATTGCATTAGAGATCACTTGCATCCACATAGCTCCATCATCAAGGCATAAGGCTAAGACATCTACATCACACTTCATAGGGAGGGATTCTATTCTATGCACACATTTTGTTACATTTCTACACTTAGTCATTGATCGCTACTTCACAAAGTGTGACTGACACAAGAGCAACCTAGGGCATGTTCACACACACTTGCACATAGAACTACATCGGGTCTGAGATGTAGTGCAACGCTTAGTTAGTAAGTCCACCATTGTGGTAGTTGAGGTCAGTCTGACCCCTTCATATGCATTTTTATTTTTTAGGGTTTGATGCTTGTTTTGGGGTCTTGCAAGTCTTTCTTCCATCTTGAGTTATTGGCGACATCCGGCATAGTACAATGGAATTGATGCGACAAATAGTGAATATTTTAGATCACCTTTCGGCTCTGTGAAGATCAGATTTAGAGCTTTTGCGCAGTACTAGGTGCCTAGACTACATATCAAAGCGCCCACGGGCATCCCAGTCCTCCTCCAAACACTCCAATCCAGCTAGATCCTCCAGCTCCATCCTTTTCGACACTCCTACACAATCATTCTTGCTTCTGATTTTTCTAGTCTCCTCTACGACACAGTCCCTCTACTTCATCAAATCAATTGATTTCTTTCCTCTTCCTCTTGCACATTACGGTTTCAATTTTTATTAGTTTTATTACTTATCTCATTTACATATTGTCTTAGTACATTTATTTGTTGTGTTTATATGTCCTCCTAGATTAGATTAACTATCCTTTACTACCCTAGTTAGTCAATTTTAGTTAATCACCAACAAGTTCAAAAATGATACCATAGTTTGCATACCAACATGTGTATTTGTTCATTTGATTATTTTCAAAGTTTCTTACAAGTTTTAAGTTTTTAAAGTGATTATCATTATCGATACAATGATCTACTTGTATTTCCAATTTGTTACAAGTATTCACATGGAACATAGAACATGGGACAATGGAGCATTCTATATATAACATTCAATTGGTATAATACGACAATAAGTACATGTATACATTTGTATACCTTTAATATAGCATTTTCGACACTAAATTAAAGGGGAGACATCTATAGAACCTAGTTTTGGTTTGAAACACTTTGAAAAATTAGTTTTGATTTCATTTTAGATATTTGGACCAACTTAACACACATATTCCCCTTATTATTGATTTCTCATCATGTGGTCACCTTTATCTCTGAATTTTACACACTCATGATCATTTAGAGTTTTCCTACTTATTACACCTTTGCAAACATCTCTTTATTTTGAGCTTCTTTAATTTTAACCATTGGGTCAAGTTTGAAACCCTAAAACAAGTTTCGTAACAAACATTTCCACCCCTTTCAAAGTCTTTTCATAAGCAAGGGTTAGCTTTTCGAATTGGGAACTTTCATCATGTCGACCTAGGCATGATTTTCAAGTCAATTTGCTTTGGAAATTAGCAAATGTTCTCATTCATAAACAATACCCTATATGTCATTTTATATCATTTATCACCTCAAAGATCACTCCACAAAAAGGTTATACATGTCATAAATCTTCCAAGAGAAATCCAAGAGTTGAATTCTAACCTATTGTACATCACAATGTGAATTACATGTTAACAGTGTCTCTTTCCAAGCAAAGGATCATCCTAATTGCATATTGATTTCATAGTTGCTTCAATTAATCATATAGGCCAAGAGCGAAGCACAAAGAATTCACTCGCATTGGAAGAACTACATAAGTCATGATCCTCAGTATGTAGTGCACCACTTTCACATAATAGGGTGTGGGAGGAATGTATGGGCTTAGTCTAGGGCTTATCGTTCTATATTGTTTTCATGATTCCTGAAGTTCGATTGAAGAAGAAGAAAATTCAAAGGCATCACATCTCTAATATTATAAACTAGAGTCCACGAGAGTGGAGATAGGTGAACACGTACTAGAAAAATAAGGAAGGTTTTCCTTTAAAATGACATATTTCACAACCTCAAACATGTTAGGTACCAAACCTAACCCCGGTCATCAAACTTGACCCAAACAACAATTCAAGTGACTAAATGTTTTATGTCTATTTGAGTACATTTTGATCTTGTTATGAGATTTTGTCAACATAGTTATCCTTCAACATAATCAAAGTTGGTTCTTTATTTACTCACGCTCACACACATTTCATTTTCGATTTTAGTTGAGATTGCTCTATTTTGTAATATGATTTTTCTACATGTTTCAATACTGACTTTAGGATCATATTTAAATCCATGTTTTATCTTGATAAAGTCATTATGCCCAAAACAATCAAAATGGAAACATATAATAATTGAAATGTTAGGGAGTAGTATGGTTTTAGAGTGATACATGTTTAATCACACTTCTAGAGACATTTGTCAAAAACAAGTCTATACAACAAGGCAAATAGACCCAAAAAATCAAGTGAAATAAAGAACCTCGATTAAAACTATAGTACTCCTTTAATGGCACAACCAAAATCGTAGCATTACAATTCTTGCAATTGTCAAATCTGTGAAAATGATTTGATGGTCACGTTCATCTATTCCTACTCTTCAAAACCTTGCTCAATTTTCTAAAATTTGTTGCAAGCCATTAAGAAACATCTCTCCTTCCTTGAAACCTAATAAACTTGCAACATCTTGCAAAACTAGAAAAACTAGAGGAAGTTAATGCGGGCATGTGTTATCCATTCATTGTTATTGAGCCCTAAGATTTTGAACAGGTTTGGAATAAACGTAGAATAAACACACCAAGTATAATAAATATAGCTCGAGAGGGAGTTTAATGCAATGGAAGTGTCCCAACCCTTATCTTTTCTATTTTGTAAATAATGTTGCAAGTAAATGCTAGATGTCTTGTCTCGATGCTCAAATTATCCTTCTAACACAAGGATGCTCTTAAAACAAATGAATTCCTTGTAATCGACCATTTGTTGTTCTCAATGCACTATTTCACTTATGTATTTATAAACTTCTAAAATTCTACTTAAAACCTTATTGGTGTGCATGCCAACACACAACATAAAAAAAAGTTGAAAAGAATGATAAAAAACCTCAAGAGATCCAAAATAAGAGTTAAAAATACCAAAAATAAATAAAACTATTATACGAATCTAACAATTCATAATAATAAAAAAATAAAAATAAAAATAAAAACTAATGATAAAAAAGTGAAGACAAAAAAACATCAAACATGACAACAGGTAAATAGCATTAAAAAAATATTAAAAATTAGATAACATAAAAAAACACATGAACAAAAGCTAATCTAAACCAATCATTAACAAATGTTATACTACCCTAAGAATGTTATATTGAGTAGTCTTGTTACAAAATGTGTGCCTAAGTAAGCCCACTATAGATTTGTTTTTCCTATTGAATTCAAACACTAAACGATAGAGAATTTTAGAAAAATAAGAATCTCTTATATAAGTCAAACTCGGATATAGCATGTGATTGACAGGACAGATCATTTTTTTAATGGTTGGCTCAATATGGGTGCCTTGTCCACCTCTTGGTGGTCTTTTCCTAGGCATTCTTTCCCTATCGAGGAAATTTTGGGGTTTAATTAATCTCTTCTTCTTTCACTTTATGAATTTAAAAAAGTTACGAAAATTTGATTGAATATCATTTAATTTGAATAGACCTTATCAATATCTTTTTTTTTTTTTAGGAGTAATGCATTCATTTGAGCACTAAAGGACATAGATTGTCAGCATCTTTACCCATACTTCGAAAGAATTATATAGTAGACTTACAATTATAAGTAAATTTACAAAAATTAGTGATCACTTTCAACTTAAACAACTATGAATAAGGGACATCCACACCGTCAAAATTACCCACAGCAACAACTTCTACTACTCCCAACTCCTAAACAAAAGTATTCCGTGCATACACCTGTTTCCTCTCTTGCAAGTTACCCTGCAACATTTACCAGTACCACAGTTAAAAAAACACCGCTGACCAACCTGACAAAATGAGGATAAAGAGAGTACTAACTAACACTATCAATTTCCCACAATCCTCTCATCCACCATTTACAACCGTAAAGAAACAATAATTACTTGATTTACTGCTCTCAGAATCTCTCGAATTTCCAGTGCCCACATCTTAAAACAACAGAAAAGCCTGAAAAAAAGACACCCACATCACGTAAGCACATAACAGCCTTAAAAAACAACATAAAAGCCTAAAAACACCACACACATCTCATGACAGCATGAAATTCTAAAGAACTCCTTTTGGCTGCAACAACTTCAGTACTGTCATGGCTTCCACTTGCTTGCAGAAGATGCACAGAGCAATTTTGACAGTGTTTATAGTGTTTGTCATGGTGGGTTCTCTCGTATTCTGCTCTGCTCCTGTTCTTGTGTGCATTCTGGACATGGCGCTTCCGTGTGCTCTGCTATCAAGCTTCACATACTATTCCTGTGATTTCAAGGTGGACTGGACTTCATACAGCTTTGGGTCTTCTCCTCTTGATATACCATTCATTTCCATGCTTCGGTCCCTCTTCATAATCTGTAAGTCCCATTTTATTTTCACTAACAGATTGGAAGTACACCCTGTAGACATAATTATCAATCATGGGTAAGTATCTAGGTCTATGCTAGTGGGTGGACTGTATGTGTGTCTCATGCGATTCTTATGTTACTTTGCCTATGGTTGGCCATCCATTTTTCTCAAGACAGAGATATGTATTTGGGACCTGGGTGTGTGCCTGTGCTAATATGTGGACACTGTGTGTAGTGGAATGTTTGTGTTCCTTTGCCTGTAGGTGGGCATGCACTGTTCTCATTTCATTATCAGTAAAAAAATTGGAAGTTCCACCAATTGACAAAAAGATCAGACCTGGGTTTATATGGATTTGTGCTATTATGCATACTGTATGTGTGAAATGTGTATTCTTCCACTCATGGTGGAACATGCATTGTTCTTATTTCATCTTTTAATAAGGGTTTGGAAGTGTTGTTGCGGAGAACAATTTGGAAGTACCGACTTTTGGCAAAAATATCAGACCTGGATATATATGGGTCTGTTCTAGTATCTGGACTGTGTGAATGGGAAATTTATGATCTTCCGTTTCTGGTTGACATGCATTGTTCTCATCACATTTTTCAGCAACAGTTTGGAAATACCACTCATATGAAAAAGCATGAGACCTGTCTAAATATGTTTCTGTGCGAGTATATGGACTGTATAGAGAGAAGTTGTGTTCCCAGCTTACGGTTGGCCTGCATTGTTCTCATTCATTTTGTTTTCAGTAACAGTTTGAAACTTCAATGGTAGTGCCACCTATCAGCAAAAATATGTATGTACCAGTATGCGGACTGTATATGAGAATTTTGTATTCTTAAACTTATGGTTGGACATGCGCAATCTCATTTCATTTCTCAATAAGAGTTTTGAAGTGTTATTTCTGGCATGTCATATGGTGTCCTGATTGGGGTGGTATGTGAGGCCAAAATGGCCGCAGTTGAATACCTTATATTTGTATAAATAGAGGAGGACAGCATGACCAAAATGCAGCGAGCTTGACTGGTCTTGTAGATAATTTATTTTCTTTGTTCTTATATATAAATGCCATGTGCAATTTGGCCATGACAACCTATATCTGTATGTGTTTTGTTTGTGTAATCCTGGATTGTGCCCTTCCTCCGTATGAACTGCTGATTGCTTTTGATACTAGAAAGCGCAACCATGGTGCCCACTTTTATTGTGCCATGACTATAGCTTTTACAATAGAACGAAAGCATTTTACATATCATCCTTACAGGGAAAAAGGCAGATGCAAACAGTAGATCTGTCATCTCATTTCACAATGACTGCCTGAAAAATACTAGGTTTCAATATGAAACGTGGTCATAAAATCTGGAAAGTTTGAAATGTATTAGAAGATAAATAGCTATGCAAATAGTCTACATTTTTCATGTTGTAAGCAATTTTTTCTTTTACAATGGTAAGTCATAGATGATTCATATGTTTACATTACAAGTTGTGCTTATTTTCTACCATAATTGTTTTTATACATTACTTGCAGGTGTTTATTCTGTCTTTGATGCACCCGGCCTATCATTTGGACCTTACCTTTGGACGGCACTACTATGTGGGATGGTTTCAAGCATGATTATTCTTGTCAAGGCCCGCCTGTTTATGGTTTCCTCTACATTAGATAGCCCCTCGGCGGAGTTTGGAGTCTCCCATTGGAAGCAGACATGGAGTATGCCTACAATGCTTTTCTTGTCTGTTGTATTAGCTCTTGGTCATATTGTGGTGGCATACAGGATAAGATCAAAGTCTGGCGCAAGATGCTTCTTTTTCACCGGCTTGATCCGGAAGCAGTAAGATACTTTCTCTTGATATCAAGTAGATTTACAAGGATATCGGAATCAATTTTTTAGGTCTTTTGCAATCTTATAGAGTTTATGCACGTTAGATTTTAAAATTTAAATTATTTGTCACAAAATGAATGCAATAGATATCCTTTGAATGTAGATTAGAATCAAATTTTTGCACATGGTAGAAGCAATCATATTCAGATCAAAGACGCTGATGCCCATTAGAGGGGATCAAGTCTGGACTTAAGTGGCTAGGTGACAAATAATAAATATGTATAACTTGAAAGAAAATGTGCTCTCTCTCGTAATCACTCAACCAGTATTTTTGCATAATAATTAAGGGCATATACATAAACTTATTATTAATTGTCAAATTTTTGAGTAGTCTTTCCTTGCCTGTTACCACATAGGTCTAAAGTCATTATGTCACCTTTGTGAGCTAGTTTCTGCAATTCGGGTCTTCTATAGTTAGTCCCAATTCGTATTGTTTTTGATAGACAACACTGCTCCTCAGCTGCACTTGTTGGAGACCTCGTTATTGAAGGTTGAGTCTATTGCTGAGGATAGTAGAATCATAGTTTCTCATTCTAAATTTTCACACGACATCTTGGTAGATAATATACCGGTCTGTGCATTGATCGTGTCTTGCATATTTTACAGGTTCTGTCATGCAAGGCCATTTTCCATGGTTATAAAAAAAGTCCTTGGAGTAAAATTGCTAAAGCTAATTCTGGAGAGAAGTGCTTCTTTCATGGAAACAGAGGTCTGTCGCCAAGAACATTTCCTGATAGTGGTAGTTCCTTTATCCTCTGCAAAGGTCCCGTTGTCCTTTACAAGATTACAACTGGAAAATTACATTTCCATTCTTTGGCTCCACTGCTTTTCATAAAATTGAAGGTGAAAATCAGCAGGTCATAGACTAAGATTTGACAATTGATGGCTTCCAAATTTTGATTATCTTGCCAGGATGTCCCGCCGTACTTTGAGTAACGATTCCTTGCACGGTCCATTATTTAGTGGATGAACAACAGTTGTGAATATACTATCCACGAATGACTCCCAGAGCTGTTTGGGTTTCTTTGAGCATATGGTCCTGATGAATTTGAGAAAAGGTAAGCATGACAACTTTCGGTCATCAGACAAGGGATCAAAGCCTAGAGAACGAAAACTTGGATGCATGGGCATAATTTCATGCATGGTTCTGGTGGAAGGGTTTTCTCCTGCAGGTATATTTTGAGTCCTCTAGGGAGGTAGAATGGTGTGCAGTTCCTGCTTAGATCAGCTTGAATGGAGACTGACTTTAAGCCCCAGTTAATCACAATAGGAAGAAAAAGGATTGCCTAATCCTTGTAAACATTGATCTCTGGTCAGACCTATGAGCTATTTGACTTCTAATACAGAGACATTCAAGCCCAGTGTTTTGATGTTTTTCCATATACTTCTCAATGTTTATCGCCCTAACAGTTTCAAGTTCACCTTCTTGTGTCAATAGCCGTATGACTTATATTCCTTCTATTTCTTGTTCTCATAAGTCCATTTTAATGGAACTCGTATGAAATTCAAGTGCTTGTTATGGATTATCTGACCTTAGCTGGAAGTGAAGTAAATTTAAAAGTGCTTAACATAGGTGTGGTCCTCGCTAAATATTTGGCAATTTCTCTTTCAATTGTTTTTAGTATCTCTAATATTGATGCTTCCTGCAGGTTGATTTGCCATTATCATTTTGTCACGAGTTGATTTTTCTTCTGTTTTGTTGATTTCCCACAACGACAGTGGCTTGCGAGCCTCAATGGTCACTCAAACTCAAAGATTTTTGCTTGCAAAAAAAATTCTGAGGTGAATTCACAGGGTAGTTTGGCCACCTATCTCATACTTTTTAAGGCAAGGTAATGTTTATTTGTGGGTTAGGTAGCTGGTAGATAATTATGTCAGAAAATTTTAAAGAACTGGATGGTGGTGTTGATTAATAACAGCCAATATATTGAGATTTATGTTGATAATGCAGGTTGAAGCCAAAGGGAATTGTGTTGGTTGGTGCAGAAGAGAATTTAAGTCAACTAAAATTAGTTCAAGCCTTAGCATCTACTATTCCTAACCAAGTGTCAAATGTCAAACATACTTTGTAGTGCAAGAAAAATCTGAGTCAATTATAGAAGTTGAAGTAGGTATGACATGATACTCTTCTCTATCTAGCAGAAAGCAATCACAATCTCCAATTATGGACATTTACCCAAGAAGAGTATTCAACTACACTACTGGGCAGTATCTGCACCTTTTGCCTCTGAATCGAATATGGATTCATGGGCATGGAGTTTGGATGTAGCCAATATATGCAGGTGTTATGCCCAGGTGCTGCTTTTCAAATTTGGAAAACCAAAGTTCAGATGCCACTTTTAACAGGCATTAAAACTCCACTTTGTATTTGTGTATGGTATTTCTGAAATGTACAGTTAACCTCTTTATCCTGGAAATAGCAAAAAACCATTAATGCAATAGAATATGGGAGTAGATAATATGGTTTTAGCTCTTCTAATAAATGTATGGTGCAAGTGTCGGTAGTTGAAGTTAAAATATTGGAAGGATTTCACTGAGATGAATGAATTTAGTAGCAAATCCCTCAATTCTGTACATTTAACACAGCTCCAATTGATGACGATTAAGAAGTGATAGCCTTTGTTTTCCGTGGTGATTATTTTTCTCAATAAATTGTTGTAGATCAGCTTCTACAATACGCTTCAGAATAAATATTCCACATCAGTTTTTGCACAGAATTCACATCAATCTAAGAGAAGTGAATCCTTATAAACACCGTATTGTTGAAAAGTTGAAAACAGGACACCTAAATATTACCAACAAGTAGAATCAAATCAATACTAGTATATGAAATATAAAGATTTGCTTCATGCCACACTAAACATGCCTCTTCTTATCTAATAAACATGGAGATTCTAAGTAGGACTCTTGTTTTTTGTAAGGTGCTATCTTACCATAAACAGGAAATGGGAAACATATATATATATATACACACACTCTGAAGATAAGATGCAACCGAAGTTTTATGCTGTAAATACACACACACACACACACACACACTGAAGATAAGATGCAACCTAAGTTTTATGCTGTAAATTTAAAGCCTGCTAGATTCTCATCAATATGACTGCCATGCAATGGTGTATATGACTTCATTCGAAATTAAAGCATTTTATATAAAGCTTCTAGCATGCACAAGACGACTTGCCCTCTCTTCAACAACAATTCCTTTTGTTGCAGATATGCAACTGCATCTCATGTAGTCATTTAATCACCAAGATGTCAAATTCATTTGTGACAAAAAATGATCATTATCGATTCTTAGTACTAGTAATAGTGATTTCTAGGGATTAATGAAACCTTAGTGAAGTTTATTTAATGCTCAATCAGAGATGTTTAAGATAGTGTTCAAGTTGAGTAGCTCAATTGCAAGCCTCTTGCCCATGCCCGGCTTTAAGTGGACTATAATTGGCAGTCTCTAGCCCAGTTATAAGTGGACCTCGACACTAACTGGTATAAGGTTGCAAGAGATCCCATGATTGATGAATGGAGGACCTGCACAACTTATTGCTTTAATCAGTATCATTCTGTATCTTTTTTGTTTGTTCTTATTCCACAATTTATACAAATTGGAAAAGGCATTTAAGTACAATACAATGAATGGTGAGATTGTGGTATAATGTGAAGTGGAGGGATAAGAAGCATGTTTTCCATAAAACAGCCTCCATTATTTTCCATAAAACCACCTCTGTGAATAAAGCTTCAATAAAGCAACCATAATTGCAAAAGAAGATATACTGGAAATATGGTTGCACAACTCCCATATTCATCCCATAACTAAATCTAGTAAGGTTGTGGTCTAGTGGAGGGGCCTACCTAAATTTTCTCAATGGGTGTTGAGAAAAATTAGAAGCCTTTTCCATGTCCATAATTAGAAGCCTAAAGCAATCACAATCTACCTAGCAGAAAGCAAAGCCTTTTCCATGGGTTTTGAGAAAAATTAGAAGCCTACCAAAAATTTTTTGAGAAGCGCAACTAAGAAAATTGAAGTGAGAAATTATAGGAAATTTGGGGCTCTTATTTTACTGGGGAAGATTCATTTTCTTTCTGTAGCATGTCGGAAAAACTTCATGGCACTTGTCATTGCATATTTTTTTGGAGCAAAAACCCCTCCATGGGACTTCTCCGTAAGTATGACGCTTGAAAATGGGGCCTAGGAAAATATTATTGATCCAACATCGATTATTAAAAATAGGCAATAACTGAGTTTTATATGCAATCACTCCTCTGGAAGCAATCTTGGACAAACACCAGGAAATAAATTTATGAGATTACAATCTATTAATAAAAGAAACAAAAACAGTAGTACAATCCATCTGTTCTATAAAATTTAAAGTGCAAAAAACAAGAGCAGCTTCCAAAAGATGCATGCAGTGAACAACGTCCTAGATAAGAAGGCAACTAATTATCAAACTACTACATTCTCGGGTATATTCATTTACTGCGACTGCTAGACTTCACTATGATCACCAAGAATAATTTTTCCAGTCTCTCAGATCTAGGATTGACAGATTTTAAGCCGTTGCATTCTTGTAACATGTCTGACATGGTTTTTGTTGTTGATACTTGTCTTTAGGCTGTAGTGCGTACTGGGTATTATGAAAACTAGTTGCATGCAATTCCCCTCCTATGGGTTTGCCACTAGTAGTTCTAGATCTGGTTGCTGATTTTGAGGTGCCTAGAGCCACAGGAAACTTTTGTGTTCCCATTGTTGTTACTTTTGACTTTTCATGTTTCTTTGTTGGGGCTTGAGGCGTGCTATTAAGGATTTGTTGGTCTCCTGACTACCATTAACATCTTTCAATTAGTTAGAAGCTCAAATGGGTTTGAAAGGCTGAGTGTTGGGTTGAGCCTTTGTTCTTCCTTGCATAGGCATGCTGGAAGATATCTTCATTTTGTTTCTTCTTGTTGTGCATATGCTTTATCAAAAATCAAAATGAAGAAATTATTTACTAGTGAAGGGCAACAAAAGTCTGTATCCATTTGACCTTAAAGCAATGCAGTAACAGGGAAGCAATAACGGCAAAAACTATTCTCACAACAAAATGTACAAAGTGATTTTTTTCTCAGTATCTATTCCACAAATTGATTAGATGCCTGATGCATATCATGCATGTGTTCATGCAACTCAATTGGCAAAATTTTGTTATTACAAGAGTTATAGCAAAGAGTGTGTTTTTCAACAAGTGTTTGAAAAGCACAATGTATTTTGCAACAAAGACTTCAAAATATTGATTGTATTTTTTTATCTCATTAAGTTTATACATATGCCCTTAATTTGTAGTGAAAAGAATTGACTCATGATTACCCATATGTTAAGGCATTGAGGCTATTTACAAAAATAGTGAAACTAATTTAGCTTTGTAACTTGAGTTCATTGTAAAAAATAGTGGATTTGCTTTAAAGTATTTTAATATTTTAACTTGTTTTTCAAGTAAGATTGATTATAGGATGTGCTTTTGTTATAAAGTAGACACTCTCATTGTAAATGATATATAATTGAAAGACTTAATTATCAGAGGCCAAAGCTTTGTATGTTGGTATTTGGAGTTGGTTCATTGAAAGGGTTTTCCAATGGTAAACATTGTGTATGTATTATCTTGCATGCTTAACTTTATCTCAAATCTTCTTGTTTCTGTTTAATCCGGTTTAATTTATTGTTTGCATGTGCTTAAAATGCCAACATTTGGTATTAGAGCCAATAATACCAAATAGTTGCAAAATTGGTGAGGTTTCTATTTGCGTTGCTTTAGACGGTCTGTGAATTGCAGATCTAGTTTGGGGTAGAATCTTTAATATCACTGCAAGCACAAGATTTGAGATTAACAAGTTCAATGGAGGAAAAATGAGTTCTGGCAAATCAAGATGTTGGATCTTTTAACAGATAAGGATCAATGGATTGTTGTGACATCAACAACTCCTAGAAATTTGAAATAAAATAAGTGGGACAAGATTGATAAGAAAGCCAAAAGTACTATCAAGGCATATGTTTCTGAATTTGTTTATGGAATAAAACAAAGAAGTTGTGGGATAAGCTAGGAACATTGTGTGAGGCCAAATCTTTGGTAAACAAGCTTATTTCTAAGACAGTTTTAATCTTTGTGGATGAATGGTGGTGACTCAATTGCAGAGCACCTAAGATAGTTGGTGTACATAGATGTTAAGATGGATGACAAGAAGTGTATTACTCTTCTATGTTCTTTGCCAAACTCTTGAGAAAATTTGGTGATTGGCTATTACTAAAACATTGAAGCTTGAGAAAATAATTGTTATATTATTGTCTAAAGAAATGAGGAGAAAGTCCTCTAAGGACTATCATTCCAAAGAAGCAAGGTCCAACTTTAAGAATTAATCCAAGACATTAGATCAAAGTCATAAAAAGTGTTGGAATTGTGGTAAAATAGAGCACTATAAGAGGGACTGTACGGTGAAAAAGGACAAAGAAATCCAAGATTGATGTGGATGGACCAATTAAGGTGACCTCACAAAGAAAGTCAATATCTTATGTGTCTGTCATAGATAATTATTCTAAAATAGACCTTGTTATATTTTAACAAGTTTAAGGCACTGGTAGAGAATCAAACTAAGAAAAGAAGAAAAGAATCAAACAGACAATGGAGGAGAGTAGTGTTATGAGAAATTCTTCCATGAAAATTGCATAATAGTGAAACAAAAAACAATTCTAGAATGGAGTGGCAGAGCACATGAATAGAACGTCAATGGATAATGCCCTGAGCATGTTCTACAATGTCAACTTAGATCCAAGGTTTCTTGTTAAGTAATAAACACTCCATATTATTTGGTGAACACACCACCCACATTGCTGTTGGAGGTTATGACTCCATAGAAAACTTGGATGGTAAAGAAGTCATCGATGAAACATACGGCCAACGTTACCTCTTGCCATTCACGTTTCCCCAACAACCATGCACACGCCTGGCTTTAACAATTCAAATTCATGTTCAGTTGCTGGAGAGCATCTAAAATATAAGATCTGATTAATCAGTCACCGTCAGCAAGGAACTCTAGCCATGGCGTATTGCACAAATTGCAGGAATGGAGCCTATTATACTATTTGTAACGCACGTTCGGCTCCATTAGAACGCATCCTATAAAAATCAAAACTTGCAGAAAAAAATAAGGCTATGTTAACTGTTCAACATCTTATCTCTTTCCAGAAATAGTTTCTGCAACAACAATTATAAAACAAAAATGAAACACACGATAATGAGACCATTTGCATTAACATCTACATTAAACAGAACATGCGACCTCTGTGATAAACAAAACAGTTCCTTGAAGAAATGGTGGTGTTTAAAAACACCAGTAGAAAAAGCAGAGCGGTGTACAACCTAGCCGCCGAAACCATAGAGGGTCCTGCCCTGCCTTTTGAGAGCATAGACCACATCCATGGCCGTCACTGTCTTGCGCCGAGCGTGCTCGGTGTAAGTAACAGCGTCTCTTATAACGTTCTCCAGAAAGATCTTCAATACGCCCCTGGTTTCTTCATAGATGAGCCCGCTGATACGCTTAACACCTCCTCTCCTGGCGAGACGCCTGATGGCAGGCTTGGTGATGCCCTGGATGTTATCGCGGAGGACCTTCCTGTGCCTCTTTGCTCCTCCCTTTCCCAAACCCTTTCCTCCCTTACCCCGACCCGACATTTTCGACTTCAAACAAAGAAATTTCACCCCCGCTCGTCTCTGAATTTGTCAGATCGGCCTTGCGAAAACCCTGATTTGAATTAATGGGGAGACTGTTGTGTTATATAGATGTTTGCTCTTCCTGTCGAGGACTCGAGTCGCTCTGTTTTGGCCGTTCGATGCTCTCGAGGTCGTCCGTGATCCGAACCAACATGGAAGATGGATTTCTAACCGTCGGATTTGAAATACCGAGAGATGATTGGCTTCCGTGCGCAAACGAAGATCGAAAGAAAACAGCGCTTTTCGTATCTTCCTTCTTTGGGGTGACAAGCTTCACTTATTTTGCACCTATGAATGGGTGCAAAGTGCTTTCCATGTTCTCATGCCACCCATAGCCCCATACTGCGTCGAAAAGGAGGCAAATTGTCGGAAATGAGTGATGGGACCCACGATGGCATCGCGTTTTGGAGTAGCATTTGAAATATTGAATTAAGTGCCTTCTCCTTCCCCTCACCATTGTCGCTTCCTACCTCTGAATCATTCTTCACAATTAATGAAACACTCACCGCATAACAGGGCAATCATCGCATGCCAAAGAGACTTCACAAGAGGAACCTGGTTTAATCGCCATCTCTGCATTTAGGGGGTAAAAACACAAGTTTTTGTTTGCATTTTACCAAATCAGTTTCTCTCGCGGGTGTTCATTTGAGCCAGGAACGAGGGTTGCAGAGGAAGATGCCACAACGGTCACCATTACTGTAAGTGCCATATTGTCACCATTAATGGTTGTTTGTGTAGTTTTACCAAATGCCCATCATGATTAATGGTTGTTCTTTCTTGTTTTGGGGTCGAATAGTCCATTTGAAAAGGGAACGAGCAGAGGAAGGTATTCCATGCAGGCACATGATTGAAGTCATCTCCATAACATTCACAATAAGTTAATCTAAACTTATTGTTACTGTTAATAGTCTGGGTGATTTTTGTGTTGGGTGCTCCTATTGCATCAAATGGTATTTCCATATACTTTAGTTGTTGGTGCGTTGGCACATGTATCACCACAACATGTGAACTGTTTGATAAAACACCCCATAAAAATGTGGTCTCGTGGCAGAATGAATGCCAGATATAAACAAAATGGGTTTGTTCGAGTGTCCTGGGAACTGCAGTAGGATTTGCACAGTGTGGGCTTTTCTTTAGAGGCGTACTAATTCTACTTACTACACACAAACCCCATGGAGATCCCTTATCTTCAAACTGACCATAACATCTCCCACTATTCCTAGTCATAACTCTTCATTTATCTTCAAACTGACTGCCACTATTAACTTCCCCACTTCCTCTTTGCATGTATTTGCTCGCCCTTTCCTCCTCTAAAAATATTGATGCTTCTAAAATGTCAAGCACAACTGCAGTTAACAAGGAGTTCGATTCAAACAAAACTAGGGTTGGAAACTGATGCTACTCTCTTCCATGCTTGAGCATGCAAAGCCCATGCAAATATCAAACAAGCTTTTGAGTGTCAATCAAGAAGGGTGAGTCAACTACGTTAATCTCCCTTGATTTACATTTTAGACATGAAGAGTTTAGACTACGTGATAACTTATAAATTTGCATACTGAAAAAACTTCCTTTTGACTTGAAACTTTACAAGCCTTCTTTACTACTGCTTCCTCACATATACATTAACTTGCAGTCAAGGGACTAATGGTATGAAATCCTTTAATAGCCACTGAATACTATTACAACCACCGTGTAGTAAAAAAGGCATGTATAATTACACAACAATATTAAAGACCCTGAAAAACTGACAAGTGTTGATGTGTTGATATGGCCAAAACAACAACGAATAGTAACAACCATCAACCAAGCCAAAACCCACCTCATAAAACAAGCATACATATTGATATGTATATAGTTGCAAGTCACTAAAACTATCAAAGGAGTCAAACACAACGCCACAAACATAATTTCATTGTGTTGCATTAAGCTCCATTTCTGGCCTATCTAGGTCTGCCACTCTTGCATACCTGATACTGATAGTAAATGATAATAAAAATTTAAAAATAACTGAGATCTCATAATGAACGGTATAACAGAAAACACATAATGATGTGTAATAACACCATAAACTAACATCTTAGTTATTTATCCCTCTTTAGTTGCATGATGATGATATTGCAAAATATCTGGTACGATCTCTCCCTTGTAGGAATTGAGCAACAATAGTTAATTCACTCTATGTTCAAATGGCTGAAAGGTAACCTTTGTTCGACCATGTTGTCAACATTGCATGGTGCATCAAAGAGCTTTGATGAGATATGTGTGCTATGAATGAATTTTTCTTGTTGGAATTTGTGTAAAAACTATTTTGGTGTTGTTGATTATAATTTTAAAAATCCACACAAACCTCTGGAAATATAATTTTAAAAATCCCAACTAAGTATGACTAAATAAATATGTGATATTGTGGGATATGTACAAATGGGAATGTGTGCAACATGAACTATTTCAACCTTTAGAGTTGTGAGGAGTGCAATTGTGACTATGTGAAGAAGTTTGAAGAAATTCAACTTTTAGAGTTATGTAGGGGCGTAAATAAAATTGAATTTGTGTGCCTTAAAACAGTAGACACCCAAACCCCACATATAAATAATTTATAATATTGTATCTACATAAACAAAGTACACTTGTCAGATTTATAAACTTTAGTAAGTGATTGGGAAAGTTGGCCTTTTTCCCAACTTGTCAAATTTCAATCTTTAGTAAGTGAAAACAAGGTGTATACATATACTCTACCCAAAGTTCATCACATGCCATTATAGTGTAATTTGAGATGGTGATTTGGGAAATGGACCTACTATACCAAAATCTAGGTAAATAACTATAAAGAAGTAATAACTTAAGAAGTTAAACATAATGAAATATGCATACCTTTACTTAAGTTTCTACGTTCAAGTGAATGGATGTTGGATCCATCATCTCGACCACATGTAACATTTTAAAAATTACTCATGTTAACCCTAATAATAAACGACTACAAAGAAAAGTATAATGCAATGTATACAAACGAGTATAAAAAGTAAGTATAATCAATGTAGATATCTCTCAAAGGTAAGGGTGTTAGGAAAGGTCCAAATACACTATAAAGGGAAGGCTAAATTAGGTCCAAATCCTGAGAAAGGTGTAAATATGTACTAGGCCAAGTCTAGATAGCTATAAAGAGAGGCTAAATTAGGTCTAGGAGACCCTAAAGACATACAATGTATATAAAAGGAACATATAACCTCCTTTCGACATAACTTTTTCTTACAAACCTAGATCACTTTGTGAGCTAGGTATTTTTTGTGGGTTAGCTCTAGAATGGTCATTTATTTAATACTATTTTGAGAAAGGATCCCTATAGATCATTATTACCTTACATGCAATATCTTAAGTTTATTCTAGTTTGTCGATAAGAGATCTACAATTGTAATATTAGGGTAATTGATTTGTGGGTACACCCATGCTTTATGGCACTCAAGATGACATTGTACAGAGGTAGGAAGTAGATAGGTGGGCAAAAACCTCATATTGTTATAATCTACATTCCTACCTAGTGTGGTTGAGGGATGTATATGTTGCAACCATTATCGATATTTATAAGGCAATTATAAATCTTATGGTGACATGTGTATTTTGTCACAAGTTAGGTTAAGATGTTCCACTTTTTTGTATAGCCATGTGTCAAGTGGTGCTAGATCAAGGAATAATACATTACATGAGTATAATTTTGGTACATTTGTACCATGACATTTATCATATATTAGCTCTATAAAATATGGTGATTAGGTTAGTGATTCTATTTTTGACACGGATTTATAAGATGTTCATGATGCATATACTAATGGGGAAACATCTACATATTGTCGCAATATTTCACTTATTTGAGTGTTTGGCTTGGAATTCATTAGCAAGTGATTATATGAGATTAAGGGGATATTATGTGGTGCTCGTATATGGGGACATATGATACATGGGCATATTGTCCAATTATAGTATGAGCTCGGGAGTTGACAAAGCTCACAAGATAATTTTTATGGTGGGTGGATCCCCATTCATTCGAGCAACACTAGTGGACTTTCCTTAGTATCTAGTAAGATATGTTAAAGAGTCATGAGGGAGACTACAAGAAGAACCATAGTTACTAGTTATAGTGTTGAGGCCTTGGAGTTATCTCCAACATTGGGGGAGGAGGTAGAGGTAACGAATAAACTCAGTGCTAGTGTAATGATATCAATATTGAAATATTATTTTAAGACTTAGAATGCCAAAAATGCTAACACTTGATGTCTATATTTATGGTGTTTTTTGACGATTTAATAAAATTTAACTTATTGCATATGTTATATCTAATTTTTTCCTTTTGAAATGTGAACTTTATTAGCTTATCCTGAAATTATAAAAGGTGATCACATATTAGATAATCATATTAAGAGAAATGCTTATTCAACCTAAGGTTCGTATGCATTTTCATATTCAGTGTGGAAGAATCAAAGTCATGTGGTTGACAAAGTTTCTAGCTTCAATTCTTGGACATGGGACCCATATTTTATTTATATTTGGAAGTTTGTGCATCATAGGGTTTCTAAATTTGATATCCACTTATTTGCATTCTATTTAGATTTGGTGGCTCGTGCTTAATAGGGTGTCTAAGTCCAATTTCTAATCATTCATATTTTATTCAAATAGTAGGAATGCATTTGTTAGGTTTCCTAACTCCACAACATTTTTATATAACTTTTCTTAATATGATCAATTATTTCATTTCAATATTTATATTTCAAATTTTATCATGATTTTGCACTTGCCCATGTTGTGTAGAAAATACATGTAGTTTTGCATATCCAATACACAATGTCATTACCACCTAGAAGACCCAAATGTGCAAACTATATCCTTTTTATGAATTATGTTTCTACTTAAAATTGTGTGCTTACACACTAATGTTAAAGTGAGAAAAATTGTAGGCATATAAACACGATCGTGTGTAATTTTATAAGTGTCATTTCAAGTGTTTTTAGCATACTAGTGCATTTTTTTATCATTAGCCTAAATTGAGTGTTATTGGCACGTTTATTAAATTTTGATCATCAAACCTTTCTCCCTCATTTTACACACTTCTTGGTCTCTTTACTAGAAGCACCTCAATGCTTCTGACCCCTTTTTAGTCTTTTTTTATTCAGGGTGCACTTGTCTGTATTTCATCCAGTCTTTTGCACTTATAGCTATTAAAGATAAAACTTACATAGTATGTATTTATCATTATCTGAAGCTACCATTTTAGCATGGAGTACTTTTATTACACAAATCAAGGATTTATTTATGTCATGCAATTTTTTATTTTTTATTTTTTATGCAATTTTATATTATTTGTGAGCTTTCTATGCACCTATTGTATGCATGCAAATGAAAGTAGATAAAACTAAGCTATGATCTAACACAAAGTAAACCCTACTCTACTTTCAATGCAAATACATCAAGATAAAGCTAAGAAATGAAGAAAAAAATTCATAAACATAAACATTGTAAACACAAACCTCCCTTCGATGTGTGGATTTTATTTGGAATGTGGGTATCCTTGTGAGCCGAGTGCAAGCTACAATGGTTTTAATATAAAGAGGGAGCTTGGTGAAGAAATATATCTCCTCAAAATGACCTAAAAGCCATGTTTGATTCTCCTCTTACTACCTCAACAAGCAAGGGTTTTCTCACTTTTGCAAGCTTTCTAGAAATAAAATGCTCATATGAGAAAATGGATGAATATGTCTTACTTTTTTAAATGGCTAATTTGTTGAATTTATAGTCTGCATTTTTTTATACCTTCAAATAGTCTTTATTGCTCAATTGTTTTCATACTACAATTTCTTTCTTTTCCTATTCTTGTTTTCATAGCCAAGCCAAACCCACTTGCCATCCAAGTAGATCCATGGTTAACTTTTCTTAATTTATGATTAGTATGTTTTGTCTTTTTTCAATAATAAAAGCAAGTTTTGAAATTTTTGTATCTCTTAGTATAAAAAGAAAATTTGCTCCTCTAGGTATTGTCTTCATTGGCAAGTTAATGTAGATGAGAGTAACTTGTGTCAATAGTGGAGAGTAGAAGAACTTGAGTGATCAAACCCCTTTTCTCATTCAAATGATAGTAAAAAATGGAGTATGGGGCCTATATTGAATTCTACTAGAATGTGGGAGGATGATGGTTTTAAATGTATTCTAGATCTGATTTGGAACATTGTGCACGTGATAGGCATGACTAGGAATAGGTATGAATTTTGAATTTTTAGGGTTTCTACATGACTCTATAAATTGTTTAGGGTCTCGTAATAGTGTTAAGGGTGTCATATCAATGTTTAGGATGTCGTATTAGTGAATAGTGTGTCCCAAATGTATTATTGGTGGTGACACATTAGTGTTTTATGTCATATCAATATTTCAATGTTTAGGGTATCATATTAGTTTATAAGATATCATTTGATTGTTTACGGTGTCATATTAGTGTTAATTTTTCCTAATTATGTTATTTAGGATAAACCCTAAATTCTAAACCTTCAACCTTAAGTCATAAACCCTAAAGCTTGAACCCTAAGTCCTAAACCCTAAACCATAATCCTTGAACCATAAGCCCTAAACCTCATACCCTAAACCCTGAACCTTGAGGCCTAAACCCTAAACCCCAAACCCTAAACCTAAGCCCTAAACCTTGAACCTTAAACTTTAGAAAATAATTATAGTTTTCATTATTATTATTAATTAATATATTTGAAACTATAAGAAAAGGTGGCAATTTGATGTCATATCTATTACCTAATACTTTGTAAATAGGAACAAATCTATGTGCTTGATATACACAAGGACAAATATAACATGAAACTTTATCTTAAGTACAAATATATCAAACAATTGTTTGGAAGCATCTTTTCAAAACGAATGATGTGGTCAAATATTTTGTTTAGTATATAGACACTAAATAATAGTGTGAACTAGTTTATTATTATGGTATTATTGTATTCACGTGTTTGTTAATAAATGATAGAGGATTCGGTAATTTCTACAATTTGTGTTTATTAATCATTGGTATGAGACTAGTTAATTATGTTGATATTATGTTGGTATTGGTTAAATATGCATGTGATCTTTGAGTTGTTAGTTGTGATTTCATTGCTCTTAGTTGTTTTAAATTAAATACATTAGGAAAATTTTGATTTCTTGGATGCATTATAGTTGTAAATATTGTGAATGTGGATATCATTTGTATATATATATATATATTAGTTGTTAAATATTGGTAATTGTAATGTTGTGAATGTTTAATGAAAGTTGAAGATATAAAAATTATGTGATATCATACTCTAACTCTCAATTTGGCATATGGGGACAAGTGCCTCTCTGAAAGACAAGAATCGGTGTGTGTTGAAGGGCTTGCCCCTTAGGATGCCACATCGATACGCCCAACTATCGTTGCGTGATGAAGGGGCTTGCCCCTTAGGATTCCGCATCGATAGTTGGGTGGTATACTATGTGAGAAGAGGTTTTTAAAGTCACTCCACTGACCCTCCACTCAAAAATGCACCCTCCCGTAATATCACAACCATCCCTTTTACAATGGATGGTTGTGATATTATGGCAGGGTGCATCTTGAGTGAAGGATAGCCATTGGCATTTTTCGATACTTGAATTTGTCATGGATATTAGCTTTCTGATGTTGTGATTATTTTATCATATTGGATGATGTATATTTGATTTGACATGTATCATACTAACGTTAATTGTATATTTTTGTTTGCATGTGTGTTGTTGTATTCAGTTTGTATTTTGCGTGGTGAAAATGAATACACGAAGCTCAATTCCTCCTAATCCCATAGGGATAACGTTGACAACTCCCAAATTCCAAAGGGAGGAATGCTTTAGGAGGTCCACATTTGTGGTCTATATAGACCATCATCAATAGAATAAGCCACCCAAACCGGAAATTGCAGCCATGGTTAAGGCCCAACTCAATTTGCCGAAACTTCTGTTATTTATTTGTCTAAGTTCCACTATAGGGCCCCATTCGCGAGGATATGGTCTAGCTTATGACACGATGGAGGATGCCCAAAAGTATGAGCCTCCACATAAGCTAAGAAAGATGGGAGTTCCGGTCATAAAACCGGTGATAGATCCAAAAAATTGTGCAAAAAAGATTGCACATGGAAGCAACTCCAAGTTTGCTGCTAAAAACAAAAAAAAAAGTTACTATTTTTTATGTTTTGTTCTAAAAAACTTATGACGTGTTTGAAAAAAACCTATATAAATATTTAATTTTTGTCGATGTTGATTCACACCAACTTAAATATATTTCATTTTGTTGTTCGAATATATTCTTGATTCACACGAGCTTAAATATGAAATATGTTTTGCATTGGATTAAATATGTTTTCCTTAGTATTAATATGTGTTTCTATGGATTATAGTTTTAAAATTACTAATGTTTAGATATTTTATAGCAAGTTTAGATTATTAAAATTCATTTATGTTAAAATTATATTTAGGTAGGAAATGTGTAATGGTAACGATTTTCTAATTCACTAAGTATGGGATTATCATCATTTGTCCAATTTAGGATTGTATTGGTGCAATTATCATTTCCAATCATTTATTTATGTGTAAAGAGTGTTCTAATATGAGTTCAACTCATATAGAGATGCACCTGTAGCCTACTTAATATACATAATATAGAAAACCAATATTGTTTGAAAAGGAGTTAATTCTAGAGAACTCGAGTACTCATTGAAGCATGTAATTTTAATACTAGATATACATTACAATGGTTATTTAGTGAATAAACTATAACAATTATTAGAATGTCATTCGCAATACTATAGGCTATAACAATTATTGGAATGTCATTCACAATACTATAACTAATCAAATGTTTATAGATATTGATATTGCAAATAGATTGAAATCTATCTATTCATAATAGACTAATCAATTTATTAAGTGATTTATTCAAATTTAATATTTACCCATTACATTTATAAACTCATAATTATAGGAAAACATATTTTTAAAAAAATCTAAATTGTGTTTGTATTAATTATATGTTAGCAACATAAAGTTATCTATTCAGAAAATGAGTGGAATGGAACCAAACCCGTGATTACGATTCCAATATATTCCAAAATATATTTGCACTTTAGTCTAACATACGAAATATGAAGTTTTAGTATTGTAAGGAATACAATGTTTCCCAAAAATAAGTCGCTCACGAACACATGACGTTAACTCATTTAGAGTGTATGTCTCTAGACAAAGTACTAACTCCATTGACTCTCCAATAAGAAATCGTTATTAATGAATGAACTTAGGAGCAAATGTTTTAGGGCCTTGTCATATGTTAAATTACAGATGTTTGTATTGAAAAAGTCAAATTAGAAGTGTTCATTCTATTTTTTTATGTTTGCTTACGATATATTTTTGTCCATTGTAAAGGTAAGCATGGTTGCCATTTGGAGATTGGAAATTCATGGAGTGTCGAATACCTCCAAAAATCTTGCATGTTCATCATTCATATTATACGACCTACGATGGAAGCAAGATAGTAGAAAGAGGTACAATTGTCAGAAATGCCACTATGACCTTCCACCAGGCTGAGTATAGGGCGTTGATATTGGGTCTTGAGGAAGCGATACACCACGATGTTTGAACATTTGTGTGTTTTCTCACGATATGCTTGTTGTGAAACAAATGACTGGTGTATACCAATGTAACAATGTAAATCTTTCAATTCTTTGAGTTCAAGTGCTAGAGAGTGTATCTCGCTTTGTGAAATGTTCATACGTGCATGTAAAAGTTAACAGAGGTAGGTTAGATGTATGTCAAGTGTCTAGGGACACTATAAACCAAGAAGTGGTAGCTTTGCTAGCACTTTCCATGGAAGACATTTCAATATGATATATGTACACATTGTATTTCCTTTTTGCGTAATGGTAGACATACATTATTTATTAGATTGTGAATAACTAATATTATGTGAATTGTCTCTAGCGTATATATTATATATTTTGTGGATAATATGATGATACATCATATAGTGTTGGTTGATAAACCGGCATTTTGGATACATCATGCTTTATCCTATCTTCTCTTTTAACACACTTGCAATTCACATTTCATGTTTACTTTGAAACATCTAGAGTCGAGTATCCAGTTTTGAAAAAAATAATGTGTGCGGCTAATTTCATCACAAATCATTTATTGTGCACAATTTTCTCAATATGAATGCAAAATATGAATAAATAAGTTCATGCACCATTTGTTTCAGTTTAACTTGTTTTACAATGCGTCACTTCAACGATGGTTATGACAACGCACATGAATGAAACATGCGGAAGCTCAACGACATGGGCGATCCATGTTCACAATCCGTTCTTATGTTTTCGGGGAAGACATAAATAATGAGATGGTAATATATAACTTTGTGAACATTAATTGTTTGTCATAGTAACAATTATGTCATTTGTTGGGATAACAATTATGAAATTGTTGTCTTTTCATACAAGTTTCTTCACATTCCATGATGATAATATTCGAATATGTGAACATTACTTCTTTTGCAAAATACTTAATATTTTATGTTGGGCTAATAGTTATGCACTTGGACTCCGTAGATACAAGTACCTTCACATCACATGGCATGTACACGTTTTCGCAAGCGTCACAGAGGAAGCAAAGGGAGATGATCCTCCAATAGTTGATGGCGATACATCAGATGGTCCTTCGAGCCCATTCACTCAGATATCCATGAGCCACCCATAGAATATAAAACCAATATGTTAATGGTCATATTCGTTATGTCTGTCAGCATGGATCATGTGTTGATAGTGGGGATGTTAGGTTTTCTCGAGTTGCATAGACTAAATAGACATCGCCAAGTAGAACACAATCTTCCCTCCATGGAACCTCGTAAGCATGGCCATAAGCATATGGGGAAATGATCACCTATCTCTCAAGATAGAAGCGGGCATACGTGCAAAAGAGGGAGGCGGATGTGAACTACGTCTTGAGGCAACGATTCTACTTGCAGAGAGGAGGGTTATCGATCGAGTTTGCAAAAAGAATGCAAATATCGATTCAGGAGTTGAGCCAAGAAGGAAAGAGGGAGGTGGATGATGCAATGTGTGCCTATGATTCAATGGAGATGTGAAAGGTGAGAGAGGAGCATTGGTTGAGAGTGAGAGGAAATAAAAACTCAAATATCGAAACAAGAGGTAAATTTAAGATTAGTATAGTATTTTATATATTATGTTTGGTTGGAAATCAAAAACTTGATATTCTGTCATGAACAGAAGCTAGAGAAGAGGGTGGAACAAGTAGCAAAAATGTTGACCCCCTACGAATGATAACGTAAGTAATTATTGGTCTTTCGTAAGTAAAGATACAATGTAGTTTTTGTGTATTTTTGTATATACTAACTTGTAGGCATGCGTAGGATTATGACATTCCCTTGTGTCAACTCTTACACCGACAAGAGACACTCGATTCATAGTGCAAAACAGAGAGAGGTAAAAACCACTTAACACGCACTTGAAAAATGTATGTTGCCTTATGTTGTTGATACTTTAATTGTCTTGATGACTCGATTGTTATAGGTGGACGTTTGCGATAAGACGCCCCCTTCTCAATCAGCATGTGGTCTCGATCTTATTGGAGAGATAGCTTCACGTGAGGTAAGAGAGGCAGAGATGAAAAATCCCAGAGTTGTAGCTTCTTTTCCAGTCGAGGAGAGAGAGGGTGACGAGGGGAGGCACGAGGAGAGGGACACAAACACCATTGCTTTGGCAGAGTACGAGAGAGGGTGGAACTGGACTGGTAAGTTATTGAATGTTCTCATTTGATTTTCTATATTCTTTTTGGTGAAATTAAGAAAAATTTATTAATGCAATTGAGATTGTCGTTATTCTAGGATTTTCTGATGGGGCCAAGTCAAGTTAATGTCAGATGATATGGTTGTCATGAGAGGAGTGGTTTGTGATAGTAGCCACACACAAGTGTCATGGCATCACACTCCCCAAATTTATTGTCAAAGTGATTATTTCTGAGGCCATTGTTCCCACTGCTCCATTTCCCTACCCTAATACATTTGCAAACACTTTGGCAGAGTGTGTCAAAGGGTTTTCTATTTGGGATCTCAGTGATATCAGACTTGACACTCCTGAAGAGGCAAGTAGTTGTAATGAATGATTTAATTTAATTATGTGTTTAACTGAGAGATTCATCTACGTTCACTTATTTACTATATGGTTGGCTTTCAGGATGATGCGGTACAGGTTGAGACAACATGCCATACTCGGATAAAGACATCGGATGCCCCACCCATTCTTGGCATCACACCAAATTCTATTCATAGAAATGAGAAGAAACATATTAGATTTTATGATGGAGTATTGTCTTGTCGCTAACACTAGGCAACGAAGGAGATGAAAACCTTTATGTATAACATTGATTGTGAGGAGTCATATTAGTATATATGTGTATATGATGATGATGTTACTTTAATGTGTTTGAGGTTTATGACTTAGTACTTGCATTATTGATATATTGAATATGGTTTGTGGTTATGGGTTACATAGAGTTATCCATTTACGATTTGTTTATAATGCATTAGATGGTTTTTATTCTTGTTATGTGACATTCCATTTACTGTATAAATGATGATGTTGTCACTGTGTATCTGGTTAATGTATTAATGTGACTATGGATTGTGGATTACGGTTTTTGGTATGTGGTTACATAGTTGAGTTCTTATTCCTTGTATGCCTGCTTGGGTTTGACGTGTTCAGTAATTAATCGCAGATAATTCACAATTTTGTTTTCAAATTTTGTGTATTATGGATTACGGCTTGTGGTTTATCATTACATAGTTGCATTCTACATCCATGTATGTGTACTTGGGTTTGATGTGGTTACTGAAACTTTCATATATATTTCATCCATGATAATATTTTGTTACGTATAAGTTAAGTGCATTATTTCCTTTCTAATTATGTTTGAATGGTAACAAATAATAATCGATTGTTATAATACAGTTTATTTAGATGGCAAGACTAAAGAAGACTGGAAAGCACAAGGCTTCACTAGTGCAAGAACCAAATGATTATGAATCATTCGATAGTGACACTTATCCATTCAAAAAGAATGCAAAGAGCTCTACAAACAAAGATGTCAGTGCTACACAAGAAGACGAGCCTTCCCCGTCAGTTCGTATGGATTTAGAAATGAAACTTGTAACAAAGAAGACAAAGATATATCAAAACCAATGTGAAATATTTGCATTGGAAAATTTATATTTTACGAAAAAAACAAGGAAATATTGGATGAAATAGGAGAAATTGCCTCAAGGCAGATGGAGTTGGAGCTCGAGGTTCAGGAGTTAGAACTAGAAATTAAGAATTGGGAGACAATGCGTGAAGCGGAGACAAAAAAGTGTTCACAAATCATGTAGAAACTTTAATACCATTCTTAAAACACATGAAGATCAGAAGGAAGTATGGAAGAAGATGTACATGCAGGCCAAGGTGGCAATTGAGGAAAAAACACCAGGCACTCCCACCCAAGACAATGATAACAAATGAATATACCAGTCATAGAAATTTTATATTTCACTTACATATTTGACAAATTTTACTTATATATTAGACATATATGTATAGATATTGATTATGTGGTATGCAAAAATTAGTTATATTTGATGAATTTTGCCTTTTTAGCATAATAGATGATATGGATAGACGTATGTGGTTAAATTATGATTATTAGATGTATGTGATTTTACACTAATATGGTTGTTTTTCGGTTGATGTTATGATGTGCACATTAATTAGTATTTAGATCATGTATTTCAATTGTTATATCTGGTATGCGATGTGATGAATAAGGAAGAGTAATACAAGTGTGATTAGAAGACAAGTGATTAGAAGACAATTGTATATATGTGTGATGAGGTTGTTACTTTAATGTGTTTGACGTTTACGATTTAGTATTACATTCTTGTTAAATTGAATATGGTTTGTGGTTCTATTTATAGCACATTAGATGGTTTTTATTCTTGTTATGTGACATTCCATTTATTGTATAAATAATGATGTTGTCACTGTGTATATGGTTAATGTATTAATGTGACTATGAATGTGGATTATGGTAAATGGTATATGGTTACTTTGTTGGGTTTTTTCCGTGTATGGTATATGGTTACAATTACGTTTGAATGTTAACAAATATTAATTGGTTGTTTAAATACATGTTTAATTAGATGACAAGACAAAAGAAGGTTGGAAAGCGCAAGGCATCACCAAGTGCGGAACCGAAAGACTATGCAAAATTCTATAGTCCCAGTACTAATGTGTTCGGAAAGACTGTAGAGAGCCCTACAAATGAAAATGTTGAAGCTGGACAAGAAGATGAGTCATCCCCATCAGTTCGTATGGAAATAGAACTGAAACTTGCAATGAACAAGGCAAAGTTTTATAAAATCGAGCGTGAAAGACTTAGACTGCAATATTTAAAATTGTCAAAGATAAATAAGGAATTATTGGACCAATTACTAGATGCTTCCTCGAAGAAGATGGAGTTGGAGCTTGAGGTTCAAGAGTTGGAATTAGAAATTAAGAATTGGGAGATGACGTGTGAATCCAACAAAAAAGTGTTCGAAAATCAAGTAGCAAGTTTTAATTCCATTGTTAAAATTCATGAAGGTCACAAAGAATTATGGAAGAAGATGTACATCCTGGCCAAGGCATCGACTGAGGAAAAAAGTACCAGTCGCTCACACCGAAGACTGTCCAAGTGACCTTTGACATAAAATATGACTTTGTAATAAAATGACACTTTCCATGTGACCTTTGACATCAACAGTGTTGGTTAAACATATATTTTAGTTTTTAAAAGAGTAAATAATAATTATACCATCAAAACATAATAAAAAATAAGAAGGTTTTAAAATCTAATAACAAGATTTAAATTGGAATAAGATTTAAAATGTGTGAGTATTGTGAATGTTACTTCTAGTTAATGTACATATTATAGAGAATTTGAATTTCAAGTTCTCATTGAAGCATGTAATTTTCATACTGCGTATACATTACAATGGAATGATCTTAGTTTAAATGTGTGTTACCATTCATTAAGACTACAAAATTGTTTTCATTGGTTCAAGTGTAACTTCTCATCTTCTCATAGTTTTTTTGCAATGTTATACAGATTCGATGTAAATGTTTTGGTATAAATGTATAAATGGTTTTTCAAAGTGCTGAAAAACACCATGCATTTTTCAACGTGGCGAAATACACAACCCATTTTCTCATCACTTTGGAAAAACTCAACCCTTCTCCACCTGACAAGTAGTTGATGTGGAGTCAATGTTTACAACAAGAAGGAAAAGCACCGTGGGTTGCGCCTTTTGGAGAATGGGATCGGTTTTTCAAAGTGTTGAAAAACACCGTGTGTTTTTTCAACGTGGTGGAAAACGCACCCCATTTTCCATCGTATTGGAAAAACTCAACCTTATCCACCTGAAAAGTAGTTGATGTGGAGTCAATGTTTACAATAATAAGGAAAAGCACCGAGGTTGCACCTTTTTTGGAGAATGGGGTCACATTTTTTTTCAAAGTGTTGAAAAACACCGTGTTTTTCAACATGGCGGAATACACGACCTGTTTCTCATTGCTTTGGAAAAACTCAACCCTTCTCCACCTGACAAGTAGTTGATGTGGAGTCAATGTTTACAACAAAAAAGCACCGGGGGTTGCGCCTTTTGGAGAACGGGGTCGGGTTTTTCAAAGTGTTGAAAAACATGTGCATTTTTCAACATGGCAAAATACACAATTATTTCTCATCACTTTGAAAAACTCAACCCTTCTCCACCTGACAAGTAGTTGATGTGGATTCAATGTTTACAACAAGAAGGAAAAGCACCACAGGTTGCGCCTTTTGGAGAATGGGGTCACGTTTTTCAAAGTGTTGAAAAACACCGTGCATTTTTCAATGTGGTGGAATACATGAAATGTTTCTCATCACTTTGGAAAAAATCAACCCTTCTCCACTTGACAAGTAGTTGATGTGGAGTCAATGTTTACAAAAAAGGAAAAGCACCAGGTTGCACCTTTGGAGAACATGATCACGTTTTTCAAAGTGTTGAAAAACACCATGCATTTTTCAACGTGGTGGAAAATGCACACCCCATTTTCCATCGCATTGGAAAAATTCAACCCATATCCACCTGATAAGTACTTGATGTGGATTCAATGTTTACAACAAGAAGGAAAAGCACCACGGGTTGCGCCTTTTGGAGAATGGGGTCGGGTTTTTCAAAGTGTTGAAAAAACACCATGCATTTTTCAACGTGGTGGAAAACGCACCCCACTTTCCATCACATTGGAAAAATTCAACCCTTCACCACCTGACAAGTAGTTGATGTGGATTCAATGTTTACAACAAGAAGGAAAAGCACCATGGGGTTTCACCTTTTGGAGAACGTGATCACGTTTTTCAAAGTGCTGAAAAACACCATGCATTTTTCAACGTGGTGGAAAATGCACCCCATTTTCCATCGCATTGGAAAAATTCAACCCATATCCACCTGATAAGTACTTGATGTGGATTCAATGTTTATAACAAGAAGGAAAAGCACTGGGGGTTGCACCTTTTGGAGAACGGGGTCAGGTTTTTCAAAGTGTTGAAAAACACCGTGTGTTTTTCAACATGGTGGAAAAAACGCACCCCATTTTCCATCGCATTGGAAAAATTCAACCCATATCCACCTGATAAGTACTTGATGTGGATTCAATGTTTACAACAAGAAGGAAAAGCACCATGGGGTTGCACCTTTTGGAGAATGGGGTCGGGTTTTTCAAAGTGTTGAAAAACACCATGCATTTTTCAACGTGGCATAAAAATGCACTCCATTTTCCATCGCATTGGAAAAATTCAACCCTTCTCCACCTGATAAGTATTTGATGTGGATTCAATGTTTACAACAAGAGGAAAAGCACCGCGGGTTGCGCTTTTGGAGAATGGAGTCGGTTTTTCAAAGTGTTGAAAAACACCGTGCATTTTTCAACGTGGTGGAAAATGCACCCCACATTTCATCACATTGAAAAAATTCAACCCTTCACCACCTGATAAGTACTTGATGTGGAGTCAATGTTTACAAAAGAAGGAAAAGCACCAGGGGTTGCACCTTTTGGAGAACGTAATCACATTTTTTCAAAGTGCTTTGAAAAACACCGTGCATTTTTCAACGTGGTGGAAAATGCACCCCACTTTCCATCACATTGGAAAAATTCAACCCATATCCACCTAATAAGTAGTTGATGTGGATTCAATGTTTACAACAAGAAGGAAAAGCACCGGGGTTGCACCTTTTGGAGAATGTGATCGCATTTTTCAAAGTGTTGAAAAACACCGTGCATTTTTCAACGTGGTGAAAAACACACCCCCTTTCCATCGCTTTGGAAAAATTCAACCCTTCTCCACCTGAAAAGTAGTTGATGTGGATTCAATGTTTACAACAAGAAGGAAAAGCACCGGGGTTGTGCCTTTTGGAGAACGGGGTCGGGTTTTTTAAAAGTGCTTTGAAAAACACCATGTGTTTTTTCAACGTGGCGGAAAACACACCTATTTCTCATCACTTTGGAAAAACTCAACCCTTCTCCACCTAATAAGTATTTGATGTGGAGTCAATGTTTACAACAAGAAGGAAAACATGGGGTTGCACCTTTTGGAGAATGATCACATTTTTCAAAGTGCTTGAAAAACACCGTGCATTTTTCAACGTGGTGGAAAATGCACCCCATTTTCCATCACATTGGAAAAATTCAACCCATATCCACCTGATAAGTACTTGATGTGGATTCAATGTTTACAACAAGAAGGAAAAGCACCGGGGGTTGCACCTTTTGGAGAATGGGATCATTTTTCAAAGTGTTGAAAAACATTGTGCATTTTTCAACGTGGTGGAAAATGCACCCCATTTTCCATCGCATTGAAAAATTCAACCCTTCACCACCTGATAAGTAGTTGATGTGGATTCAATGTTTACAACAAGAAGGAAAAGCACCGTGGGTTGCACCTTTTGGAGAATGTGATCACATTTTCAAAGTGTTGAAAAACACCGTGCGTTTTTCAACGTGGTGGAAAACACCTCACTTTCCATCGCATTGGAAAAACTTAACCCTTCTCCACCTGACAAGTAGTTTATGTGGAGTCAATGTTTACAACAAGAAGGAAAAGCACTAGGGGTTGCACCTTTTGGAGAACGGGATCACATTTTTCAAAGTGTTGAAAAACATCGTGCATTTTTTCAACGTGGTGGAAAACACACCCCACTTTCCATCGCATTGGAAAAATTCAACCCTTCTCCACCTGATAAGTAGTTGATGTGGATTCAATGTTTACAACAAGAAGGAAAAGCACCATGGGGTTACACCTTTTGGAGAACGTGATCACATTTTTCAAAGTGTTGAAAAAACACCGTGCATTTTTCAACGTGGTGGAAAACACCCCCATTTTCCATCGCATTGGAAAAATTCAACCCATATCCACCTGATAATACTTGATGTGGATTCAATGTTTACAACAAGAAGGAAAAGCACTGGGGGTTGCACCTTTTGGAGAACGTGGTCACATTTTTCAAAGTGTTGAAAAACACTATGTTTTTTTTCACGTGGTGGAAAACATGCACCCCATTTTCATCGCATTGGAAAAATTCAACCCTTCACCACCTGATAAGTACTTGATGTGGATTCAATGTTTACAATAAGAAGGAAAAGCACTAAATTTACCTTTTGGAGAACATGATCACGTTTTTCAAAGTGTTGAAAAACATCGTGTGTTTTTTCAATGTGGTGGAAAATGCACCCCATTTTCCATCGCATTGGAAAACTTCAACCCTTATCCACCTGACAAGTACTTATATGATGTGGAGTCAATGTTTACAACAAGAAGGAAAAGCACCGGGGGTTGCGCCTTTTGGAGAACATGATCACATTTTTCAAAGTGCTAAAAACACCATGCATTTTTCAACGTGGTGGAAAACACACCTCACTTTCCATCGCATTGGAAAAACTCAACCCATATCCACCTGATAAGTACTTGATGGGAGTCAATGTTTATAACAAGAAGGAAAACACCAGGTTTACCTTTTGGAGAACGTGATCACATTTTTTCAAAGTGTTGAAAAACACTTGTGCATTTTTCAACGTGGTGGAAAACACACCCCATTTTTCCATCACTTTGGAAAAATTGAACCCTTCTCCACCTGACAAGTATTTGATGTGGAGTCAATGTTTACAACAAGAAGGAAAAGCATTGGGGGTTGCGCCTTTTGGAGAACGGGTCGGGTTTTCAAAGTGTTGAAAAACACCGTGCATTTTTCAACGTGGTGAAATACACGACCTATTTCTCATCACTTTGGAAAAACTCAACCCTTCTCCACCTGATAATTATTTGATGTGGATTCAATGTTTACAACAGGAGGAAAATCACCGCGGGTTGCACCTTTTGGAGAATGTGATTGTGTTTTTCAAAGTGCTGAAAAACACCGTGCATTTTTCAATGTGGCGAAAAACACACTCAATTTTCCATCGCATTGGAAAAATTCAACCCTTCATCCACCTGATAATTAGTTGATGTGGATTCAATGTTTACAACAAGGAGGAAAATCACCATGGGTTGCACCTTTTTGGAGAACGCATGATCAAGTTTTTCAAAGTGCTGAAAAACATCCGTGTGTTTTTTTTCAACGTGTGGTGAAAATGCACCCCATTTTCCATCGCATTGAAAAATTTAACCCATATCCACCTGATAAGTACTTGATGTGGATTCAATGTTTACAAATGAAAGGAAAAGCACACCGGGGGTTATACCTTTTGGAGAACATGATCACGTCTTTCAAAGTGCTTGAAAAACACCATGCATTTTTCAACGTGGTGGAAAACGCACCCCATTTTCATCATCGCATTGGAAAAATTCAACCCATATCCACCTGATAAGTACTTGATGTGGAAGTCAATGTTTATAAAAGTAGAAAAGCAAATTCGGGGGTTGCACCTTTTGGAGAACAAGTCATTTTTTCAAAGTGTTGAAAAACACAAACTTGTGCATTTTTCAACATGTGGTGGAAAACGCACCCCATTTTCCATCGCATTAGAAAAATTCAACCCATAACCCATATCCACGTGATAAGTACTTGATGTGGAGTCAATGTTTATAACAAATTTCAAGGAAAAACACCGGGTTGCACCTTTTGGAGAATACTTTACTTTTTTCAACCATTTGAAAATGTCTTTGTTTTTCAACGTGGTGAAAATATTTTTACACTTCCTTTTCATCACATTGTAAAATTCAACCCTTATCCACCTGATGTATTTGAACAAATAGTCAACATCCGGGAAAAGCACCACGGGTTGTACATTTTGGAGAACTTTTTATGCTTTTTCATCACACATATTTTATAGTCTTGAAAAATTTTAATGGTAGTGTTGATGGATGCGTTTGTTTCTTGATTTGCATGGGAGAAGTTTCTAAAATTTGTTGCCCACATAGTTGTCAAGCGACACGGATTGAAAATCAGTGACATTATAAACCAAGAATTATAATTGATGATAATTAATAAGGAAACACACAAAGGATCGCACTCACCAACACGTTCTTTTCTCTCACACCATGTATTCCTAAAGTACTTGAGGAACTTAGTTTCCTCTTTGAATTCATTAAAGAAGTCTTGAATGATTCGAAATGTGTGCTCGTGATGCATTTCAGAACCATACATGATGGTACCTAGTCTCTTGAAAATATTCCACCTAGACTCCTTGCTACAATACTTGTGCACATTTTTCAACCATGCCCTGTGCATGCACGTGCCATAGGCATAACACTACACGACAACCAAAAACACACCTGATGGCTTGGATTTCAGCCGATGCATCATCCGTAATGAACACATTGATCTGCCAATCACACGAAGGCATTTTCCTCATTTTTGGACTTCCGCCAACCACCCATAAATGTCTTCAATTTTATTCCTCAAAGAAATGGCCCATGCTACGGGCACCCCAACTTCTTGCTCATAAAAAAACAAGCAATGTGTATAATTGGTACTACAAGAAATATGACATCAAATGGTAACATGGGGTTTAATATAACATAAAGGGAATAGTATTAATGATACGTAAATTACACATCATTTCAAAATTCATTCCAATTACTTACGCCATATTTGTTGGTAGCAAATGTCGAGTCCATGGAGATTATGGAATTGTGCGAATGTTGAACCATTCTCTCACACATCCACGATGTTTGCAACCCCATAATGAATGGAACGGTGGTTCCATTTGGGCATTGATAGTAGAAAAATATGTCTCTTTCCTCCATGCCATAAGTTCACGCTCATGGCATCATCGGCATGCTTTTGAGACCTTCTACGAGAACTCTTTTCCACGTGTTCACCATGTCCTTTCTTGTCATGTATTCATCCCTCCTGCTCGATATACCCACGTTTGATGGATCCTCTATATATTTATCGTACACCGTGTCCACGGTGACTCCCATTAACAAAAGACTCTGATATAAGTTTTGCATTCATTTGATAAGTACGGGGCAAACATTCAGACGAGGATCATTAATGGTATTTTCATTCCTCCCATGACAACACTCACCATTTACATCACAATGAAATGGATGGTTGTATAATATTATGGCCGTTGTTGGTCTCCCATAAAAAACCTTCACATTGAAATGACATTGGAAACCCCTTTTAATTATACACCTACTCACTTTTCACTTGTTATTGACTTATTTCTATTGTCATCTAGACCATACGAACACCAATAGCTGCATTAAAAATGGTAACATCAAATGCTATACAACTGTTTACGAAAAGAACGTATAAAAAAAAATAATTTTTAGCGAATTTCAAACCTAGAATATGACTTGGTTGTATGCGGTTTTGGATTTTCTATATTTGTTGACTTGTGATTTGTGCGGGCGAAGGTAGTCTCAAAAATTTCGTTAGAACCTTCCCCCTTTAGAAATGCATGTAGTCTTGCGAGCGGTATGGCGGCACAAATGTCGACATTCGGCTCATCCCCTATTGGTGTCCATTCTAGGTCATCATATGAAAACTGACTCTTTTCCTCTATAATCTCTTGGACAGGAAGATCGATCATGCTCTGCCATTTGGGCCTCCTTCCCATCCTAAAAATTATTACATGCAATTTTGTATCGTTAATGAAATAATTATTTCATACTTACCAAAATAAATTTTGACTTGTGATTCATCATCATCAACATGAATACCATCTTAAAACATTGGAAGCATTCAAATTTTTGTCTAATTCAAAAGCCACGTGTATAAAAGATAGTATTGAAATGCAAGGAAAACAACAATTTATAGGACTACCTACTGCTTCCAGTGCACAAGCATATCACAATATGGTCATCTATAATGTGACAAAGAATGCAACATAATAAATATAATGAGACAAAGACTATTACAAAATTAATATTATGTCAAATACACTTATTCAATGTGGAGAGAAACTTCCATATAAAATATTATTACATTTAGCTAAAAACAATAAAAACTATCGAAACAAGAACATGTTTATTTAAAACAGAAGTTACAAATAAAAAAATTAAAATATTAATAACATCTTTAAAATATATATATATATATACATATTTATGCATGCCAAAACACAATAATTAAACAACAATAAAATAATAATTATCGCAACACCCACATACCATTCTTTTTCAAAAAATTGAACTTACAAACTAAAATTGAGGAATATAGATAATTCAAAATTTTCACACTTTTATTTGAATATAAGAATTGGTGCTAAAATTTTGAATCGTAATAAAAATTATTTGCTATACATTCTGAACAACTAGTATTCATTGGCATACTGAACTATCTATAATATACATATAATTTATAAATTGTTAATAAATTGATGACTATTTTTAGGAACTCTTGCAGTTTTCAAACTTTTTATGTGAACACCCTTCATCTTTAGTTTACGCAGAAGCTCGTATTTTTGTATCTCTTCATTTTACAAATAGGATCGGGAGAAATTAGGCTCATGGTATTCATATTCACTGCACAAAAGAGTAACTAGTACAAAACAAAAATATACAATTAACGTTAGTACGATACATGTCAAATCAAATATACGTCATCCAATATGATAAAATAATCACAATATCCATGACAAATTCAAGTATCGAAAAATGCCAATGGCTATCCTTCACTCAAGATGCACCCTCCCATAATATCACAACCGTCCATTGCAAAAGGGATGGTTGTGATATTACGAGAGGTGCATTTCTGAGTGGAGGGTCGGTGGGTGACTTTAAAAACCTCTGCTCAACATAATATACCACCCAACTATCGATGCATAATCCTAAGGGGCAAGCCCCTTCATCACACAATGATAGTTGGGCGTATCGATGTGGCATCCTAAGGCAAGCCCCTTCAACACGCACCGATTCTTGTCTTTGCAGAGGCACTTGTCCCCATATGCCAAATTGAGAGTTAGAGTATGATATCACATAATTTTTATATCTTCAACTTTCATTAAACATTCACAACATTAAAATTACCAATATTTAACAACTAATATATATATATATATATATGATCTCCACATTCGCAATATTTACAACTATATGATATCCACAAATCAAATTTTTCCTAATGTATCCAAGAAATCAAACTTTTCCTAATGTATTTAATTAAGAGCAACAAAATTATAACTAACAACTTGAAGATCGCATGCATATTTAACCAATACCAACATAATATCAACATAATTAACTAGTCTCATACCAATGATTAATAAACACAAATTGTAGAAATTACCAAATCCTCTATCATTTATTAACAAACACGTGAATACAATAATACCATAATAATAAACTAGTTCACACTATTATTTAGTGTCTATATACTAAACAAAATATTACAATAATAAAATAGTTCACAATATTATTTAGTGTCTATTTAGTTGTTTTTTTTGCAATGTCACTCCTAGTGTTTTGCAGTTACTTAGAACACAATAATTTTAAGGGATTTCACTTGCGCATGTCACATGACACTATAGAGTTCAAGACATGTGGAGCAGAATATATCGACATCACATGTTGAGCTGATGTAACTTATTTAAATTTACTAACCATAGAACATGGCCTCTCAGGTTGTTTGTGCCATCTTTCTAGACCATTATCTTGGGCCATCCTCCACGCATTCCCAAGCAACTATGTAAAAACTTGCCACAAGTGTTTTCTTAAGCCATCCATGTGTATATCGAGAACATAAATTTGTTCCTATTTTCACTATTAGGTAATAGATATTTTTCATCGATCTCACTTATTAACATACTAGTGTAATTCCTACTTATTCTTGGAAAGATTATATGATCACTAACTTCATTTAGATAATATTGTAGATTTGATTTGTATTCCTTCCACATAACAAAACATTTAATTTTTTTGCATGATTGTTTATATAAAATGAACAATAAATTTACAAATTGTTTATAACATTAACATAACATCTCTAGAAGTATTAGCTAAAAGTATTCTAATTCTAATGATGAATGGAAACATAATATTAGCTATAATTATTCTAATTCTCTCACCATAAATAATATTAAGTCACCCACATTAAATTAATTTTGGACACTTTAAACACTTATACGACACCTTGAACACTAATTAGTCACCCCACATAAAATAATTGGGATACACTAAACATTAATTTAACACCCTAAAGACTGATACAATACCCTAAAGATTGATGTGGTGTATCTTGTTTTGAAATTATAAGATAGTTTATAGTATATGAAATTAATATATACTTTCAGTGTCAAGGTTTATAAGGTCATTAAGAGTATATGAGACTATTTCTTATTTTTAGTATTTAAGTCTATATTTTGTATTTTTGGTATATAGAAGAGTCTATATTTTGTATTTTTGGTATATAGAAGATATTTTATATTATATGTGACCACTTTGTATAAAGTGTCTTTCGTGTGATTCAAACTTGGATCTTCTTTTTCAAGAGTATGAGTTCTTCATCATTCAGACTCACTAGAGAATATATTAGAGGGTAAATTTTTTAAAGTTGTTTATGTGTTAAGTGAATCATTTTATCTTGTGATTATTATCGACAAATATTAAAAAAATTATTAATGTCACGATTATTTAGAGGCCATTTTGAGATAAAACACACAAAGGTCAAATTCCACAAACATTATAGATTTAATTTAGGAGATGTTTGTAGTGTTGGTCGGTTTAGGAGATTCATGTAGTGTTGTTGAGTCATCAACTAAAGTTAGCCCAATTAACTATAAGATCGTGTTACATGTAGTGTTGTTGAGTCATCAACTAAGTTTAGCCCAATGAACTATAAGATCATGTTACATATAGCATGACTCTCATTCAAATATGTTAAAGTGAGATCTCCCTTCCATGCGTATAAGGGCCCACTCATGGTTATGAATAATTTAAAGAAATGATTCTCAAGGGATTCTCTACCAAATCCTTAAAAGTCATGAAATTTTAGAGGTGGAAATTAGGCAACTTATGTTAGACAAGACCAATATTAAGCTTTTTGAGGTTTACAATTTCGGACCATAATTTCTGAGGGCATGGTAAGTAGGCAATGTGTTGCGATAGAAAAGATCGACATTAAGTTTTGCAAGGTCATAACAAGATCATAAAAGTATTAGGATAGCAATTAAGCAACAATTACTTTTGTGGGGCTATAATAAGGACACCAAAGTTCTAGGATGTAGCAATTAGGTAATGTGATATGTTTGGACAAGACCAATGCTAAGTTTTGTAAGATTACAAGATTATGTTAAGGACACTAACTCTAGAGGAGGAAGCAATTAGGCAACGTGTTATGTTGGACAAGACAACCACTAAGTTTTGTGAGGATGCAACGAGGATGTTGAAATCTAAGGGTGTCACATTAAGGACACTAAATTCTAAAGAGAGAACAATTTGTGAATGTGTTGTGCTAGTATAGGTCCATACTAAGTTTTGCGAGATCACAATTAAGCAATATACTATACGTTGTAGCACTACTTAACCAGTAAGAAGAGGGAATTAAGTGAGACAACCCATATTAAGGGGACTCACAACTAAGCCTCATGTCATGCCAAACAAGATATTCCAATACTACTTGGTTGGCATGGAGGAGGTGCATGTATAATTAAAATGAATAGACCCCACAACTCAAGTAACAAGATACTATATAGTATGGGTACTACCACAACTTATGCTCCTGTGTATCTATCTAATAAACATAACTGGTGCATGAATAATCAATATGGTTTTTTTGCCAGCAAAGTGTGGCTTTAAGGGCTAATTCAAAATCAAAGATTTGACTTGAAAATCAATCATATGGGTTTTAATGTGAACACAATGTGGTTTGGGGAGGATCCAATTTGGCCACTTTTGAGTGATTTTGGGTGAGTTTTTGGCCATATAATTTGTCCAGAGTTTTTGCCAATTTGTTTTAGCTGAGCCTGAGTCGGAGCCTAGTCCAAGTTTCACTATTAGTGCAATACAAAATTATTTCTCGACCACTAAAATGCAATACGAAATTCTTTCTCGACCACTCTCTCAAATTCTTGGGTATTTAGAGCTATCTTCTATGTTAATATTTAACTAAGTAACAGGTAGATTTGATTGCAACTGCAAGTCAAGATCATAAATGCCATGAATGAAGAAACAATAGAAGGGGAAAACAATGGCTCACTGATGAAGGTGTGAGGTGATTGAAGCAATAAAAAAACTAGAGCTCTGTCCACTGCCTTCACACCCAAATGAATTTGTTTCTATTTCTGCGGTATAGAAATTTGTAATAGAAATAATATGGTCTCTCTGATGTGGAATGGGCCAAGCTAACAAAATAAAGAGAAATGAAGTCTTGAATTAAAATAAAATAAGTTATTAATACGAGTGTACAAACGTTCTTTCTTAGCCTCCCATTTACCACATCTCCACAAGATTCAAGTCTTCATTGAAACTGCAGTGGCGAGTTTGACGGGTGAGTTTGACAGTTTGATGACAATACCTCCTCCGATACTGGGTAAAATGGCCACATCATGTAGCGCATGACATGTGGGATGGTAGTTTTACACAAAATGCACATACATGAGTGCATTTTGAGTGGAGGGTAGCCGTCTCAGTTGTCGAGTGGATGTGAATGTGGAGGTGTTAGATTATAATGTACTTATGTGAGTTGTTAACAATTAATTTTTGATCTTAAATTTGATATTGATTTATATGTCATGAGTTAATTTCAATCTTGAATATGGCATTTTTCTTTTTTTTATTGAAAATTCATTTCATATTAATAAAAGTAATCAATTTATATAGTTAATCATACAAAAAGTGGGTAGTATGGTAGTACACCCCAAAAATACGAGTCGAATGAGCTGCATGTGTCGATCATATTACTTATGCAAAAAAACATTAATGGTTTTCAACCAAAAAAGGTTACAAAACAAAACAAGGAAATACATCGAGTAGTAATTGCGAGCAAAATAGTAGACAGAGGTAGAGGTGAACACAGGTTATCGGGATTATCACCCTAACCAAAGCCACCTTATGGTTTTGCATCGGAACTCCAACTCAACCATCATGTTCTTCTATGTTATCATTGTGTTGTGGAGAAATGGCCGAGCAGGCGGGAAAATTTACCAAAGGGGGACCCCTATAGATCAACTACATCGTTGTCACCACTCTTGCTTGGGGTGTTTCATCTGTCATTTCCACCATGTGCTTAGCCTTTAGGAGTATCAATATCGGCGGGGAGTAGGACTCCTCCATCCACCTCAACCTCATTGGGCATGAGGGTTAAGGCTCTTATGCCTATTATGAGAGTGGCGTGGTCGATCACAACCATGACCCCATGGTGGGGAATAAGGGTGTGCATGATCCGGTGGTTCCCAACTGAAAACACAAGGAGTATTTCCCAATGGTCAATAAGAGTTTACAAATGCTCCACCTCCAAGTAAACTTTCTCCACCTGGACTTGAATCTGGAGAAACACATTCAAAATCACTGATTAAAAACAGAGAAGCTTCTATCCATTTGAATTTGATTGAAAATTGCCAAATTTCTATCTTTCCAAATCTGAAATGAATAATTGCCAAATATTTTTATATTTTGCGGAGGTAAAGAAGTCGAGTCCCCAAGGAGGATCATTTTCCAGGTAAAGGGCTTCAAGAAAAAAGGCGAGAAAGGGATTAGATCCATCGCCATGCAAATTGCATAAAGGAGTAAAACCAAAAATATGTTTGATGGATTCCAATTGGTGGCAAAAAAGGCACAACGATTTGGTAACTCCCAATTACTTAATTTTATCCCCAATATGAAGGCCTTGATAGAGAATACACTAGATAAAATGAGTTTTCTTAGGTTCTGTGGGAATCTACCAAACTTTTTCAAATCTCCTCAACCAAACCTAAGGGGAATAGTTGAGGTTCCATCAACATTGAGTGTATTGATTATGGAGGGTAGTTTTCACCAAAAGGTGATAACCAATCTAGGGTTCAGATCTTGAAAAATGAGTGGCAACATGCCAATTCCAATTGCGTCATCGAAATATTAGAGGGAAACTCCAATTTTGTGAAGATGTTCATCAAGAATAGTCAAAATGATGGTGGAGATGGAATGAGCATCATCATTTGAAAGTTGAAATTGTTGCTTATTATTTTCCATGCCAACGAGCTCATGATTTACCGAAAAAACAGATATGTAATATGGTGAATTACTTTCTTAAAAGCCTCGACCCTTTGATTCCAGGAGCAAGTGCAAGGGAAGCACCCTAAAATTGCAATAGGGGAGACCACCATATGGAATGGGAGTTAATAGACAAACCATTTTGGAATCCATTCCCCACCCAGATGAGATGGGGTTTGAAAGTTCTTAGGCACATTAGATACTTTTGGCCATAATGTGCCTCAATTTTGACATAAATAAGAGTGAGTAACGAGGGATTGAAAATCTAGCCCTTTCCAAGCTTTCCTTCCAAGTGGTAGCCCTTAGAGAATGTAGTGTCCGAGAAGAATTTTCCATGCTTCAAATCCATTCAGGCCTCGAATAATCCATTTGATGCCAAGGGAATGACCTTGAAGCCGGATATCAAGGAGCCCCAGACATCCCACCTCTTTAGGTTTGCAAAAAATATGCCACGCCACCCTATGGAATCCTTTAGAGCCTTCGGGGTTAGCCCAAAAAAATCCCTAAGTAGTTTTTCAAGTTTATTGTAAGCCGCTTTTGAGGAGGGCCAACATGAAGAATAATAAACATGGGTGGCATCCAAGACCTTAGAAGACTGAAATTTTCTTGCTAAAGAAATCAATTTGGTGATCTAGTAGCCAATTTTTTGTTCAACCCGCTAGACAACATAGGTCCAAAGCTCAACAAGAGAGGCTTGAAAGTGAATGGAATGCCTAGGAATTTGAATTGGATCCCAGGTTGAATCCATTTCCACTGATATTGTGTGAGCCAATGATGAAGCGGGGGTGGAAGATTGCATGTAGCATTGAGTTTTTCACCATTGAATGTATGAGCCAAATGAAAGATAAAAATATTAAGACATTCCATGGAAATTATTAACACTTTGTTCTTCTTCAAGCAAAGTGAGAAAGGAGTCATCAAAAATGCCATTAGTTAATTGTTGTCTAGAGTTGGGAAGGGAGATGCCTTTCACTATGCCTAGAGAATGTAGTGAGCAAGCATATAACTGAAACCTTCAACAACTAGAACATAAAGAGATGGTGCCAAGGGGCATCCTTGTCTTATAGATCTGAAGAGCCCAAACCTAGAGGATTGAACACCATTAATAGTGATGATAAGCACCAACATGTTGGAATAACATGTTCATCATGAAAATAAATTGGGTTTCAAATCTCAAGAGCTTACAGTGAATGATAAAAAGGCCATTCAATCTGATCATAAGCTTTCTCAAAATCAATTTTGATGAAAAGAGATTTTTGGTTAGAGATTCTTGCACCATTCCATACCTTCCCAAACAACAATGACATTATCCAAAATATACGATTTTTTTATGAAGCCCATTTGTTCATTATGGGACAATAAGAGGAAGCAATTCCCTGAGGCGAGAGAGCAAGAGCTTTGGCAATTATTTTGTAAGATACATTAAGCAAGGTGATGGGCCTCCAATTAGAATTTTCTCAAGATCCCCATATTTGGGAATGAATTTGATATTACCTTGATTGAATGATCTCTCCAAGGGTGTTGGTTTGCAAGGCTTCAAGGTAGACAATGGAGGTCATGCCCAACAATATCCCAAAGGGTTTAGTAAAACTCACAAGGGAAGCCATCAAGGCTCAAGCTTTTCACTGCCATATGCGTCACAATTTCCTTAAGGTCACTTTCAGTAAGAGGCCTGTCACAAGCCACCCTTTGGGAATTTAAAATTTCATATGGGATGGTTTGAAGAGACATTTGCATGAGATCATTAGCTTGAGTAGGATAGGAGGTTGGGAAACAAACACTCCTTTATAGTGGCTGACAAAGGCTTGCAAATGTCAGGTAAGCACATCAATTTGGTATTATTGTCCTTAATGGCTTTGATTTTGTTAGCATTTTGTCTGATCGAAGCAAGGAAAAAAACTCCTTGGTGACACAATCCCCCACTTTAGCCAATGCATTCGGGCTCTGAGTTGAGCTCCCTGAGGCTTGTGAATTTCCTCCACTTTGAGCTTATGTTGTAATATGTTGCTTGAGTTTGAACGTGAAGATTGAAAGGAGCTTGTCCAATACCATTGGAAACTCTATGGAACTCCCCATAGGCATGCGAGTGAGCTTTTTACCTAAAAAGGGCAATGGTTGTTTTTTACCATAAATGAGAAGAAATGTGGTGGTGCGAGTGATAACATCCTCCCACCAGTTAATCCATCTAAAGTGCGCCTTAGGGTGAGGAACAAGGTTCCAGACCCAAATGATGTGTCAAACCATTCGATCATTCTGAAGATGGGATGTGTTGAGATAAAATTGAGTCTTGGGGTGATCAAAATGTGTTTGATTATCCCATTGCAAGTAAAAATGGATAGGGGAGTGGTCAAGAGGGTAATCCCATCGATCATAAAACAAGAAGGTCATCAATGAAAGAGAGAAGGAGAAAGATCTTGATAAGCTAACAAAGCCCAATCAATTTTTTTAACAATTTTGTCATGTCCCTCCCGAAAGTTAGACCAAGTAAACCAAGAAGAGGAGGATTGTCTGCGATGGTGGTTAGGGTCCAAAAACCCCAATTTGTGACGCATGTAAAACCAAGCTTCTCTTTCACCAACACACCATCTCATAGGAGCCCACTTTGTTTATCATATGGTGATTTAATCATATTAAATCCCCACATAAAACCCAGTTGGCATCAAACAAATAATCAACAAGCCACCAACAAAAAGAGCTCTTTCCACTACATCATTGGAAGCATAGAGATTGGTGAGCCCGAGGATACGACCATTAAAATAAAAGGGTCCACACCACTCGATGAGTGGGGTTGAAACCCCAAGAAATGATATTTTGAGAAATCCCTGGAGAAAGTAGATTGATTACACTACCTCAATCAAGGTCATGATTAGTCATCTAACAAATTCCCTCGCCAAATGGTGCAGCATTCGAATGAAGAAGAAACCTAGTAATTTTAACTTCTTAAGTAAAAGAATTTGCATGTTTATGAAAGTGATAACAATTGTCTCTAAAAAGATACCAATGGGTTGACTTAGTGAGTCTACCACATTCCAAGAGTGTAAAATCATTGGGAACTATCCAAGGTCATGTCATATTCCCCATCCTTGTCTTCAAGGGCAAAAACCTATTAGCGAAAAAAACATTACGTTGCATGAAATCTCCAAGGTGAATTTCTTGTCTCTTCCCTTGAGTGAACTCCTTGCTCATTATTTGTGAGGGCTTAGAGATCTTTCATAGAATGGTTTTGTGATCAAAGGATACAACAATATTAGATGAACCTCGTTATTTGTTGCAAAGTTATGGATGTGGACTTGCGAGGGTAAAAGGGTAGAAATATATCATGTGGTATGTGAACAATGGGGGAACAATATCATGGGTAGTAGGTTTGGACACAATAGGAGCAATGAATTACCAGACCAAATTATGGGTCGATATACAACAATTTGCGTTTGGTAGCGAGAGATGTGAGGTGTTTTTTCTTGTTGGTGATAGTAGTCCAACCATCACCAGAGGAGCTAGAAGCTATGACATCGCTAGCCATATTGTCTTGAGCTAGTTGACATGAGTTGGCCATCAAAGGGTACTCCCAAATCATGTGTTTCGAGGATTGGCACCAAAGCAAGTTTTGCAGATTAATATATAAAACATGTTGAGAGAAATGATGCTTCACCCACTTGAATTTCAATGGTTTTCTTACAGACCTTTAGTTAAATAAATTTCTACACAAACCTTTTTTGGGGGACGAACAAAGTAGAATTTATTTTACTCATGAAAAATGAGTCAATTGAGTGATTGAACCAGTTTGACCAAAAAAATCCATAAAGGCAGTGGAGTCCTGAAATTCAATCACAGATGAGTATTTTCAATTTGGTTTACTTTGAGACCTAAAATCGTTAGTCCAGAGAGAGAAACAACAAAGGTATTTTAGATGAACCAAGGACAATGGTTGACTATGGCTTTTTTCAGTGTTATGGGTTGGTGAAATGAAAGAGAAAAAATAACCCTGTAGTAATAGTTTGGACTCCTTTAACCCTAACCCCATGTAGTTTCATTGGTTATGTATCCATTGCTAAGCGTGCCCTCCGAGCGGACTCGCCAATTTTTTTTTAGCTAGAGTAACTTTCAAGCAAGTCATAGGAAGAATCAAATTTAAGAATCTTTAAAATCACATATGGAAGAGGGGTATCGTGGCTCAAATTCCTTACCTCATGAAATAATTTTAGTATACACTTGGGTGGGCATTCCGGATCCATATCACTCTAAAGATCCTCGGCGTGACTTACGCATCAAATGATGTAGAAATTGTGGAGGTGTCCACAAGTAAGGGTTGGCCGTAGAGCCTCCCAAAGGGTGGAAAAATATCCAGCACTAAAAGCACAATTAATGACAACAAAGAGGGATCCTCCCCGCAAGGATTTGTGAAAATATTTGCATAAACAAAAAAGATTGCTTTGAAAATCAATAAAAACATAACATCTTTGTCATAGAATGGAGTTTAGAGCCCATTTTTATTCCATTTTTTCAACCATGACACGATAGTGGAACTATATTAGCATTGTTTGTTGTTGGGGTTAGCACACCAATATGACAGATATATTAATCGATCTAAGCATAAAACAATCAATACGGAAATAAACAAAAAGAAACAATACACAAAATTTAACGTGGTTCACCCAGTGTGGGCTCGCATCCACTAAGAAACAACCAATTTATTGTCACAGAGGAAATAAAATGAAGATTTGCAATCTTCCACACCTTCTTGGATGTCTTGTACTTTATTCTCTATAAATTTATCTTTTTCTCAAAGAAAAATTCTCTCTATTTTCAATTGAATTCACTCCTCTAAACCTTGGCTTTATGCTTATATATGCATCTACAATCTTAGGGCACTTTAGCTATGCAATTACAACCATTAGATTCATTTTACAATTAAAGATATATCTAATTCCCCACAACTTAATTATAATAGTCATGCATTACGTGAAACCGATGCTCGGTTAGCCCTAATGTCGATGTTGGTTCCTTCACTTGCCTAACCAATCTTGGTCCATGAGTGACCGATGGCAGGCGGTTCATCAACTAGTCGATGTCGACATTCGTGGTATTCCAAAGTAAGTCCTAAAAGCATGCTTGTGTCAAGGATTAAGCTCCTGAACTCAATGGGAATCTCCCACTTGAAGATAAATTGTTGCATTGTATCATACAACTCCATCTTCCGATAATTTTCTTTGGCCTATTTCTCCCTCTTAAAGTCTCAAACTAGAAGACCAACAAAAGTGGAGTGTAGCTCCAACTTCTCCTTTACAAAGCTTCGTTATCATATCCGCAGGGTTCTCTTTTGTATGAATTTTCTCTAACTTCAACCGCCCATCCTCCAATACCTATCATATGAAGTGATATCTCAACTAAATGTGTTTCGGATTCTAAAATTAAATGATGAATTATTTTCCAAATGAATTGCACTTTGATTATCACCTGTATAATCCATAATCCTCTTGCTATTTTCCCAAATTTTCCATGAACACTTTCTCATCCATATCATCTCTTTGCTAGCTTTTGAGTAGTTAACATACTCATCCTCTTGTAGTAGACAGGCCACAACCTTCCTCCAATCTAGAAATTCAGCTAACTATCATGCCACCTACTTTCTGTGAAAACATATCTAGAGGTGTTCTCTTGCCATCCAAATCACCAAACCATGTTTGAATCCATAGCCATATAAAGAAGTCTCTCACCCTCCATAACATAATTACATGCCAGATGTCCCTCTCAAATACCTAAGAATCCATTAGACTGTTTTCTAATGCTCTTTACCTGGATTAGCCATAAATATGCTCACAACTCCCACCGCTTGTGCATATGTCCGGTGCAGTATAAACCATTGCATACATTAGGCTTCCAACTGCTGAAGCATACGGAACTCGTGCCATGTACTCAATCTCTTCATGTGATGTAGGACACCGATATTTACTCAATTTGAAGTGTCTGGCCATAGGTGTTCTTACAGGTTTTGAATTTTGAAAATTAAACCTTTCCAACACCTTATTAATATAATGCTCCTGAGACAAATACAACTTCGTATTTTTCTTGTCTCTGTGATTTTACATGTCAAGGATTCTCTTTGCCTCCCAAATCCTTCATTGCAAATGTGTGAGTTAGCTTTTCTTTAACCTCACTAATGTCCCGCATACTAGATTCTCGTAATAAGCATATCATCCACATATAGTAACAAAATAATATAGCTCCCATTTCCAAGCATCTTAAAATAAAAACAATGGTCATATTCACATCTCAAATAACAATGCTCATGCATTTAAACTATCGAGCCTCATATACCATTGCCTTGGAGCTTGTTTGAGTCCATATAGGCTCTTTTTCAATCTCAAGTCAAATTTATCCTCACCCTTGACTTCATACCCAAGTGGTGATCCATATAAATATCTTCCTCTAAATCAACGTGAAGAAATTTCATCTTGACATCAAGTTGATCTAAATGCAAAATCTCTACTACAACTAAACTCAATATAAAGTATTTATAGAAGTCATCTTAACAATAGGAGAAAATATTTCACCAAAATCAATACCTATTTTTTTGCAAACCCCTTTACTACAAACCTTGCCTTCTATCTCTTCTATCCACCCTCTTCTTCATTAATCTCAGTAAACCCACTTGTTACGCAATGCTCTTTTTACTGTGTGAACTTAACCAAATTCCATGTCCGGTTCTACTCTAAGGAGTCCATCTCCTCATTCATTTCATGTTCCCACTTCTTGTGGGCTTTATCCTTCATTTCTTCTTCAAAACTTTCTGGTTCACTACTATCGACCAATAATAAATAAGACAAGGAGGGTGAAAATATTTACGAAGGTCTACTTACCCTTTGTGACCTTCTTATTGAGATTTGGGGTGCCAGAGGCTCAATATGCTCATCCCGTAGATTTGTTTCTACTTTTGACAGCATGAATGACGTCGATCACCTTCTATCGACGCTCGATTCCGCTAACCAACGCCACTGCTTTCTTTTATAACTAATGCCAGTACAGGGACCGATGTCGAAGAAGGGGTAAACTAATATCGATTCTTGTGTAAACCTATAGGTGTTGATTTTGAATTTGAGAGATCATTTTCATCCACAAAATTCTCCACTCGGTTCACCTTTGGGTACCAAAACTTGATCCAAGTACATTCTCTTTCATTCCAATTAATGTCATGAATCCTAATTATCTTAGAACCTCCTAAATCCCAAAACTAGAATCCGAAATCACCAGAGCCATAACTTGATGAAAGTACATATTTTGGATTAGGCATCCAATTTCTTTCTATTTTCCTTATCAATGTGCACAAAAGCTTGTGAGCTAAATAATCTAAGAAAAAAATATCTACCTCTTTCTAGTCCAAGCTTCTTCTAGTATTTCACCATTCAATTGCACTTGAAGGTCCGTGGTAAATCAAATAAACCATCGTGTCTACTACTTCCACCCAAAATCATGTATCCTCATGCTTCTAAGCACATTCCATGATTTTCATGTTCATTCTCTCTCGCAACACCATTCTCATGTGGTGCTTTGAGAACCATCCTTTCTCTGCGTATTCCATTTACTCTAACAATAATCATTAAAAACCTTACTATCAGACTCATCACCATTGTCATATCTAAGCACTTTAACTTTGAATTCGATTTATTTTCAACAAGTTTTTCCATATTTTAAAAGTTTCAAAACATCAGATTTACGATTAATACAATAAACCCATACCTTTCTTGTGGCATCATTAATGAAAGTAACATATTATTGGGATCCTCCCCGAGAAGCTACTTGGTGGTTCCCACACATCCGAGTGTACAAGCTCCACTTTATGCTTCTTCTTTTTCATTGCCCTAATTTTGATAAATCTCACTCTATTCTACTTTCCGTAAAATAGAATGCTCACAAAAATCAAAATCTACATGTTTCATATCTGATAACTTACCCTTTTCCTTTAAGATTTGCATTCCCTTTTCACTCATATGGCCTAGCCGATTGTGCCACATGCTTGTATCTGAATCTGAAGTAGATAGAATAGAAAAGGAATCAGTAATACAGGTAGATAAATACAATGATCCTACCTTCTTACCTCTTGTTACAATAAGAGATCCCTTGGTAACTTTCCAAGATTCGGCTATGAGTGTAACCATACAACTAGTTTCACACAATTGTCCTACAGAAATTATATTTATTTTAAGGCTTGGAACATGCCTCACATCTTTCAATATCCATGTATTTCCATTCTGTAATTTAAGATGAACTTCACCTCTACCAGTAATATTTCATGGTTCATCATCTCCTAAATAAACATGCCCAAAATTATCTTGGACATAATTTCACGAAATAGCCCTTATTAGGGGTTTCACGAAGAAGCTCTTGAATTTAAAACCCATGACTCAATTTTACTATCCAAGAAGAGAATCAAGGCATCTTACATTACCTCTTTTAACAACATTTGCCTCTTTACCTTTCTCGATACATTCTCTTTGTTTTTCTTTAACCAGCAATTCATCTTCGTATGACCTTTCTTTCCACAATTCCAACAGATTATACCTCTACCTCTGGATTTAGATCTTTCATTCTTAGATTTTGATTTCCCATTATTCTTACTCTTGATCTCTCCTTACGCCTTCCCATGCTTTCTACATTCAAAGCATTCCTAAATGACAATTCTCCCGTACTTTTCATGTGTATTTCTTCATTTAGGATTACACTAACCACATCATCAAACTTTAAAACATTAGTAGAGATGTCAGTATTACTAATAACTATTAAGTAAGTTATCCCAACTATCTGGAAAAGAGCTAAGCAATAAAAGTGCTTTCATTTCATCCTTCAACGGAATACTAATTTATTTTAATTGATTTACAATAGACCAGAAATCATTCAAATGACTTGATGCAGATCCACCTTCTTGCATCTTTAAATTAAACAATTTTTTCATCAAATAAAATTTATTTGAAGCACTAGGTTTTTCATATAGATTTGCTAAATATTTCATCAACTCTACTATAGATCTTACTTCAATAATATTTGAAGCCATAGATGCTGTCAGGCTCAATCTTATAGATCCGAGAGCCTTTACTATTAAGAAATTTTCATTCTTCATCATCATCTTTGCAAGTCTCGTCTTGCCTTCTCATCCAATCTGTAAGTATAAATCTTCTAATACACGTATAATCCTCCACCAAAGCATCTTCCATAATAGATAGTCA